>JACJUM010004390.1:9513371-9595742 GCA_020976665.1 Heortia vitessoides
GTGTGTGTATATATATATAAATATTTATATAAGAATACCGCTCGCGTTTTTCTCTCTTTCTTTGAAATTGTATATTGTCTGAATAAAATAGGTGCCTTTTAGCAAGTTTGACAACATTTACGTAAAAGTGTGACTAACTAATCGCATTTGGATGCAAAACTGTCCCGCGAGTACAGTAATTTTTTGTATTTATAATTAAAGGTATCCGATAATCTTCTAGACTATTGACACCATCTGGAGTGATTCAGTTACAAAGATCCAACTGACATTCACTAGCTGATTTGACAGACGTTGTCCTGTCGTAAATACAATACATACCTTAAATATAGGTATGTAGTTACGTCGTAAAAAAATTGCGACCATAAATTGATATAGTAACTTTTTTACCTCTCAAGTTTGATCAAACACAGTAATTAAAAAAAATCGGTTTAGTAGTTAAAAAACTTCATATCGGGCATACACCGTGACACGTAGTTTAATTAAATATAAAATTAAAAATTTTAAACGATACTTATTTATGTATATATAAACTTATATGCAATTCATATTTTTAATACAACTAGTGTTCACAATTTTTCGTTGTTGATTGATACGAAGTATTTTTACAATTTTATTAACATTAAATTACGTTTCTTATCATTAGTAAGTTATTTTTGTTTATAAATTTTATTAAATGTGATTAAGTTTTACGTATTAACACTGTGCAACGGTTTCTTTGACGACTTTTTTTGATAATTATAGAATAATCATTAGTTTTACTTGTTAAACGAAAAAATAATTCTAACTATAACTTTAAATTACGTGTCCTATCTTTAGTAAGTTATTTTCGTTTACAAATTATATTAAATATGATTAAGTTTTAGGTATTAACACTTTGCAACGGTTTCTTTGACGACTTCTTTGATAATTTATCGAATAATCATTAGTTTTACTTGTTAAACAAAAAACTATTCTAACTATAACTATAAACGTTTTTATATTTAAAATAAGATGTAATTTACGATTACATAATACCTACTTGTATTTGTTTTATTATTAATCGTTACAGCACCTAACCTAGTTTTGTAATGTTAAAGTGTAAGTAAATTTTGGAAAAGTTTGGTAAGAAAAGGGGGAAGCCAACCAAGTACCTCTGCCGTAATAATTCCATAAGCTGTATCTGTTTTTAAAACGTAAGTTTTAATAGTAATTAATTACAGGATAAACTTGACTGTAAGGTTTTAAGAAAATCTCCTCTCTCTAATTCATCACACCAATGACATCCCCATCTTAAAATTTCTTTCCTCACATTAAAACCTCCGGTTTGACTGATATTAAAAGTGTATTACTAAGTAACTGTAACTGCTTATTATAATTCTAAATGCGAATATAACTCTTTCATAGCTAATTAACCGATTTACTTTAGATTTCGGAAACGAAATAAAATCCCCACTCCATAGTGGTCGAGAAACTAGGGAACGATGAAGGAATTTTTTTACTAACTAAATATAATATATTATAATAGGTGGATATTTACAAGAAATAGAGCTCGGCGCTGCTAGTAGCATTCTCGGTAACGACGATGTTGTGGTTGGGGTCGGAGGGCACGCAGTCCTCCCATGAGGGGTCGCACACGGCCCATGGCAGCGTCGATTGGAAGCTCATCGCCAAGTAGAAGAGGCACAGCGCAATGATAGACACGTAGTAGGACAGGATGTAGCCGCACGTCAACGCCTGGGCGTAACCCGTGCCTGGTTTGAAGAATATGCTTGTAGAAGTCAAGTTGTATTTGAAACGTTCATAGCCTAAAAGTGTTTTATGTGTAAAGCAAACAAATAGCATACAGTAAATTCGAGTAATATTGAAATATTAGAAAACCTTTGAATTATGCTTTTACGTAGATTATAAAACAAATTTAGCCGTGGCTAGGGATTAGGGAATATATTTGCAAGACTGTTTTCATGTTGAAACAGATAAATATCTTTATTCTATGAAAAGGACAGATCAATGTTACCCGGAGAGTTCAATAACTGTAACTAAATTAGTGGCGCAATATGTAATCAAGGTTTATATGTTATAGATACGACTTAAGAGTATAGGTAAATTGGACAAACTGTAGTCAATACGAATAACTTAAAAATAAAATATTTTATAAATAGATACTTTAAGAGAAAAAGAAATACGGCAATATTTTTAGAGATCTATCCAACGACATCTCGCTTGTGGTTGAGCAAAAAAACATTGTACGAATACGTAAAATAACTGTTAAAGCATAAAAAATGATTAACATTTTTCTGGTTTTAGTTTTTTTGTTTATTTTATCCACGCAGTCTTTCACAATAACTAAAGATAAAGGACCATAAAAAATAAGTAACTACTTTTATGTTACTAATCACTATTTAAATAATGTGTATACGTTTAATTCGTGCTATGTACCTACCTTTCATCGCCGGTGACAATGCCCAGACTTTGACAGAGTTTCTGGTACTGAATTGTCCTAGCACGCATTCTAGGTAGTACATAGGTTTCCCAATGAGAAACAGTACGATAATATATGGCACAAGGAACGCTCCGCCGCCGTTCTGGTAAGCCACGAAGGGAAACCGCCAAACATTTCCAAGCCCCACCGATGTGGCGATACAAGACATGAGGAACTCCACTTGGTTGCCCCACATCGCACGCTGGGGTTGCTGATCCACCGGCTCCGGCTCATCTCCCTGAAATATTTCATAAGTTCAACTATACTATTGATTTATTATATCTGTAAAAAAATAACTACTAGTATTTACTCGTATAGAGCTAATGTCTAGTAGTTACGTATCTTCGGTTAGTTAGTTCACCAGATCTTTATCAATATTAAATTAGTTATTAATGAATTAAAAATCAATTAATGTATGTCGGATAGGTATCAGTATAAGGATTTGGAATCTCTTGATGGAATTATAGTACACACAGCTATATCAATCAACCTAATCGATTAAAATTCCAAAAAATACCAATTTTGAACTCAATGTCCAGTATAGAGTTTAAGACTTCAATATCAATTGAGCATTTGTGACACATCTATATTAGTAATTCTGTGGTGTTGTATACCACAAATATCCAAAAAAAAAAATTAATTAACATTGTGTTAGTGCGTACAATAATAAATTAAGAAAAACAAACGCGGCCTTTGAGACCTAGCACCTCGGCACCTAGCTACGGCACCCTCAATCTTTATCAATCATTGTTTTGATCAAATATTGGAAGCAATCTCGTAACACCTGAGACTGCTATTTTAAAGTATCTAAATTACTAGATGGTATAAACTTTTTCATACAACCGATATATAATACATGCCGCAAATCTGAATATATCTCAATTTAACATATATATGTTTGTTACTGAATCACGCGAGTTCTGGCTGAAAGCGTAGTTCCCTAATGAAAATGTACAGGGAATACCTATATTAGATTATAATAAAGTTATATTTATAGTACACAGTGATCATATTTTAATAAAACCATCGGTTATAAAATCACATTATACAATCTGAGTGAACGAAGACGCAAACAAGAACTTGTTAAGACTATCTACACTACATCTCGTTGGTTACGGTTCACCTATACGATATATGCATCTGATTTACATGAGATAGAACTCATATAAAAGGTCGTCTGCATTGGTACCTCACTCACATCTATTTCTACCGCCAAATAGTGTTCGCATAGCTATGTTCCGGCCTGAAGGGTGCGAGAGGCAGTAAAATTTTGTGATATCTTTGTGATATTACAAGCTATATAGGCTGCAGTGACGCTTACTATCACGCGGACTGAATGCATGTTTGTCACCCTGGTCTAATAAAAAAAAAGGAATAAATAATTCTGTTCCAACTCAAAACATTAATTTTTGACTACCTAGTTGGCTTGATAGATAAGATATTAAAATCATGAAATTATTCCTTATACTAGTTTCCCTAGACTCATTCTAGTTATCGTACCTGGATTTAGAATTCAGGAGTTCTAAAAGGCCTTACAGTCTCAAATCCGATCCAATGTATTCGAGAAAACTACATAATCTTTTCGTTTAAAAAGATTTAGATTTTAAACAAGCATGTGCTTTGAATATTTTATCCATAATCATTATTGCTAAATAAGCTAACCTTTTGCGCCAATCCTTAATTTTTGTTATCAATAAAATCGATATGTATTACTTTACGACTTACTCGGTATCACGAGAAATAAAGAGCAATAAAAAGATAAAAAGAATTAACATAACATTTAGAATTCTTGTTAAAAACGTTTCCGCCCTTATCGTGTACAAAAAAAACTATATCTTTATGGCAAAAGTACGCAATTATAATATTCGTATACAAATTTAGATATATTAAAAGTATAAATCAAATTTGATGACATATGTCTCCCTGTTCAGTTTATGGTTATATTAGAAATAAATACTCATTTTTATCCGATTTTAAACTACTACATAGAAAGCGGAGTCACCATAACAATAATTTTATACAGTATGAAGAAGTATATTTATTTATTACTTTATTACTAAAGAACAATTTTTTCATCACTATGTATGTATATGTACACAAAGCAACAAATTAACCTGTACAAATCTGTTAACATTTTATCATTTATATTAAAATTTGAACTCAAATCATTACAGTATTAGTTAATACATCGTTTTGTGTAAATGTCGTAAACAAAATATTTAAAAGCAAATCACAATCACGAATTCGTACCTAAAGTGTATAATATCATTTTATAAGCCAGAAATTTAAAATTATATGTTGTTTACACCTTTATTTTTTGTCGCTAAGAGTTAAATATTTATATAACCGCATAAATTATTGTTGGTAGAAAACGAGTTTTGTGTACTAAATTACTAAGTTGGAAAATATATGATATTGGGTTCATATTCAGCGTGATATGCAAGTCGGGAGAAAATTTTACATAAATTTTTGGATGTAAGCTGCAACTGTGTTCATGATATCACAATATTGACCTACTCCAGATAATTATTACAATTAAAAATCGAACAGTGAAATGTGCGTCAAAGTCATAATAGCCTTTATTTCATATCCAGTGAACACGTAAATGTGAGAAAATACTATAAATCAATATGTTTGGTTATAGATTCACATCGTTATCTTGTCACGAGGGTATCTAAATTGGATTAACAATGTAATTTTGCTCGGACATAATTTGATGTCGACAGGTAAACATTACCTATACATTCTGCTATTTTTAACTACAATGTTTAGAGTAAAATGTATTTATAAATGGCCTTGTGTTTTATATTTTCCTATTACTTTTTTATGGCTTTTAAAATGTGTTTTACCTTTTTTATGACATGTGATGTTGGTAACGGCACTGAGATGGTTTCCGCTGGAGATCCCGGAGATGATCTTTTAGGTTCAGGAGACCCTGGGGCTCCAACTGTTTCATTAGGTCCATCGTTGGTAGACAGATGTATGCTGTCTCGTTTGCTCTATAAAATAGTTTGGCCTTTACTTATTTATTTTGCTGGTTAAAATTTATTTCTGATGGAACTAATACTACTACTACTACTATAATACTCGATATTCACTCTTAATTACGAGTTAGCATTACATTTTTTTTATTTAATTTCAAATCTAAATCTTTAGGCAAAAGGTATTTAGAAGAGGATGTATAAAAAATCACATTAATTAGTTTTCCCCGGAATAATTACAATATTAAAGTAAATAAGGTCCGAGAGACTAAACTGCTCACCATTGTGTCACTAACACTATAGAACTAAATAATATAACTTATATAGAAAACAACAAATAGCCCGTGGTTAAGGCCAGAGCGATTGCGGGTTGTGTGTAACCGACGCGCGAGTAAGAGCCGCCGAGGTGTCTCTGTACTTTTTATATAAAATACTATCAGACAAGTCAGTGTCATTGTACGTCCTTGCTGAAGGATTCTACACGAACAATCTTTTGTAAGTAAGAAGATGTGTGTTAATAAAAATAACTTGTGATTTACCTTTTTGTATATGATTCATTTAACAACACGTTCTCGTAACATTTCAAGTAATTAAGTAAATAGTCCAAGCGGATCAAATCATCACGGCGCTCCGCAAATTATTTCATTATAAATACGAAACGTTTTATTATAATCGTCTTATGACAATTATAAAAAAAAATCGCGTTTTATATCATAAACGCATATTTAAATTCTGTTCAACGATGGACTTACATGATGTTCTTGTTAAATGCCTTTATACAAGTAATTTATGAAGACAAACACTACACCATTATTGTCTGTTTAAACAGAGGTATATTGTATATTGAACATACGCGTTTCGCCAGCGATTATTAGCCTTTACTATTACTGATCTTACCTTTCAGAACAAACGCGAATGCTGCTTGATCCGGGACACAAGATCGAGACATAATAATAGTTTTATTAATAGTATTATCTATAAAAAGGTATACCCGAAATATTTACGATAATGAATATAGATACACTAACGTCCTGTTAGTTTCCTGGTTAAGCTATTTATAAACAAAATTGAAGTGTCTGTTCGGAATTCCAAAATAACTGTTTTGTATTAAAATTTAAGAGATTAATACACACATTTTTTTGTTTTTTTAATTTTTGTCTATCCGTCTATCTGGTTGTTCTGGATGATCTCTGAACGAGAGTTTTCTGAGTTCTCACGGGAACAAGAACTATAACAGAACATTAAAACCGCAGGCGCTGCTAGTTTGAAAATATGAATTAGAATATAAAGGACTCGCATTTCCTTAAAATACAAATGATTTAATTAAAAATTAATACAAGAAATACAAACGATTGACTAAAGGCCTAGCTTAATTTACCAAAACTAATGCTTTATACATCTATTGTTTGATGAACTAACACTTTACGGTTTCAACAATTGAGACAAACCGTCCAATACCAGCTCAACGTAGTCCCGACCGAATCAGGACGTATAACTGTCGTCTATAGCCCTGAGGTACTATTAATGTCGATTGAGGTATCTTAAAACATTTGGTTGATAAAGATTACCAATTCAGTTATGCACAACATTTCAAAGACCTTAAACCAAAGCTCACTCGCCCAAATACGCTATTAAGTTGCAATGTCTCGTAATAAACCAGTTCGCTCAAGTTCACGGGACGAAGGTTCTTCCGATCACATTTTTATTGCATTTGCCGATACGGCCCCTTGAGGCGAACGTTTTCAGTAAGATATAACTGTCAGATTAGTTAACCAAATAAACTACTTAATGTCTATACTAATTTATGTACAAAAAGGCATAAACAAATTTAAAATGAATTCTACAGTTTGTTTATTGTTCTATTTGTTATAGTTGGTGTTACATCTGGGTATAGTATTTTATTTTAACCTTAAAAATAATGTGAAAGACTTCCTCGGTAGGAGTTTTTGCATTAACCTTCAAAAATATAAAAAAAGAATGAAATTCTATCTTAATACATATATAAAAGCGAAAGGTCACTTACTCGTTGATCAAGTCACTCGCACATCGCAAAATCTCAAAAACTGCAAGTGCTAGGATTTTCAAAATCTACATGGGAGTTACTTTTACAACGTAAGTGTTCACTAAGATAGAATTTTGTCAAATTCAATACCTAACAACGTATGGCAAAGATTATTACTGTGTTATGAAACTTTTATAGATTAAATTAGTAGTAGGGCTTCCACATTACTAGAAAATTTTCATTATATCTAAATGTAGTTTATAATATTTCTAAACAACTATGGTATGGTGGTTATGAAAAAATATTATATATTTCGCTGTCTGCAAAACGATTCGACCAAGTTTATTTATTTAATATTGGATTACCAACATAAGTAACATAAAATTAGGAACAATAATTGTGTTTTCAAAAGATATTAACTATCTGTTTTTACAATAACAAGCAATCACATTATGCATAATTATTAATATTTAAAAAAAAAGGTAGTAATCACTCACTAAGGATGTAAAATAAATAACAAAATACACACATTGAAAATAAAAATCAGCAATCTTAGGGTACGCCATCAAACGATTTTATCAATGACAAAAACCCGGGAAGAGTATGAAAATTAATGTCAAGTCAGGCAGATTAAAAGGATTTGACTGAGAAATATCCCAAAAAAGTAGCTTAAAGTAAGTAATATTGACTTTAAGCTCTACGAGAACAAAGACGAAGACAACATATTAAAAATATTACATTGCTTACCAAATTCCACATAAAAAATATGTACATATAATCTACTAGCCAACACCTTAAACAAAGGTTATCTGCAGTGGTACCTCACTTTCACCTATTTCTACCGCCAATCAGCAGTGTTCATTCATCATCAATTACTGGGTCACCACATTATTGGGACACCACCATTTTAGCCGTGAGGTACCGGCAGAGTAGAATAGTACCATCCCCTTGTCTTCTTCTTCTATTTCGCTTTTTGTCTGGATGGCCTTGGGTTTCGAGGGTTTTTTTTAGTAGTAGGGTCTAGTAGGGGTTTAGTAGGGGTCCATTTATGGTTTATCTCTCTTTCATAAACTTTATCTATTTGATTTTCATCCTGTTCTCCAGACATTGCTTTCGAACAAACAAATGCTTTTTATCTAGGTTAACCAAACCAAATCTAGGTTAATATAAAATTACAGACAGATACTTATATCTCCCTTATATCTTTATTTACATATATAGATTATTATCTATCTAATTGATCTAAAATTTTGCAACCACGTCTAAATGGTATCACAAATGTAAGGAAGGTACACATATTTTACTGCATTATTTCCAATGCAGTATAAAGTCTGTCTGATAAATGTGAGCTTATCTATTTACGATGGTTATTGAAGGTGGTTATTAGGGGTCAACAGTTCATCTCCGAGCTGCTCCATTTAATAATTATTTGTTTATTGTCTTCCTGTGTCCTTTTTGTTCACTTATTCTACACAATTCCCTCTGCAGGTTACTTCAAAAAACTAGCGTCTGATGTTTTCCATTTCAGACTCTAACAAGTAAGTGTCTGCGTATTTTCAGTCAAACTTGAATTCATTTGGATGACGTCTAGCAATATTGGCAGTTAAATAGATAAGTTGAGGGAATCACAAGCATTTATCATTTTGAAGTACAATATCTATGTAGAACTAACTTTTTACTAGTACTTACCTATAGTTGTGAAAATTTGCTAATTTTTTACCTTTATTTCAATTTAGATGATTTTATTAAATAAATTATATAATTCAGTATCGAACGACGTTATGGGTAATGTATTATAAATAGGTTAATTAATTAATAATGTAAAGTATATCTTTGGTCGTGTGATGTCAACGATGTCGTGGTCGTATGATGTCAACTATGTCGTGTTGTATGAGATAAACGATGTCGTGGTTGTATGAGATAAACGATGTCGTGGTCATAAGATGTCAACAATGGCGTAGTGGAATGATGTCAACGATGTCGACATGAGATGACGTCGTTTACTATGAGGTACTATAGCAGCGCGGTCAATACAGTCGAAGACTACCGACGATAAAGGTCAATGACCGAAGGCGACGTCGTCGACGCTGTTCGTCGACAATGACATCTACTAGATACTGTAATGTGTTAGTACTAAACTCTCGTAAGTGATCTCTTTTCATCATAACCCAAGTATTGTATTATTTGACGAAATTGAAAAGCATATAAGTAAACATCTTAATGAAAAAATTTTACTGTCTACAATGAGTTTAACATAGGTTGAAGACATTTTACAGTATTGTTTAGTCACCGTTTGCACATTTAAAACGAATACTTATTATCTATTCAAAAATCCTTAGTGATTAACGTAAAGCTGCTAGGCATCATGTACTTTACATCCTAGAAATTTGTAACAAATACGTATAATCAACCCTGCAGGCAATCGGGAAAATGTAAGTAGGATCAATTTAAATATAGCTAAATTGTACTCAAAATAAAAATAATAATAGCTACACTATTCAGTAAAAGATTAATGAATTCAGTTCTATTCTATATACATTAACAACATCTGGATTTGATTTTAGAAACGTTACCAAATAAAATACTAAAAAGTAATAGTTATACAAAATTATATATTTTTTATAACTATAAAACACAATTACACATAATAAAAAACAATCACGTAAACGAATATTTTTACAAATGTCACTGCCCTAGATAGACATAGCCTACTAGAGTTACTACTCGTATATTTGAAAATGTTATTTACATCATGGGAGATGGCCTTCTGTACCAGTGAGTCCGATTATTTAAGCGGTACCTTGCAGTTTTAGTGATATGACTAGAAACAGATTTTCTGCACAATTCAAAATTGTTGATTAGCATACAGGGATTCCTTATGAGCAGTTGTTTTTGAGCACCGCAGCGGAAATAAGTACTTACGTCTACAATTCAGATGAAAGTAACACCACAGAACAGTTGTGGTGCTACCGCAGCGGCGCAAGAATCATTCCGTGCGATTCAAGGTCATGGTAAATTCGAAAAGTATGAGATGCAAATACGAACAGTAGGATACTTGATCTCATAATTCATAAAACTTTACTCAGCGCACTACCGAAATCATCAATCACAATCAGTCAATAAACAAAAACGTATGCACCGTTATCGGGAATATGTAAACGTGTTTATGACAAGTTGATCATTATTTATGGCGTGTCTTATCCACATTATAACTTTCAGCCTCTAATGAACCCTGATAATTGTTAACACGCTGACGAAACGTATCATTATTTATCTAACTTTAAATCATACGGTTTAAAGTTTAAATGGATTTGGTGCATTAAGGAATCGTGAAACGTTAATGGTTTAAATTATTTCATTATAAACTACTTGAGTATTGCTAACCCCTGACAAATCATTAAAGGAATTATTAATTCACGCCCAATTTGAAAATCTGTTAATGTACATAGCTAAGGAAGTAATAAAAGGCATTATGAAATCGGGTGCCATAGCTGGCGAACAGTCGGTAGTTCGTTTAAGAGCGACTTGCGGCTGCGTCGGTAGCGGCTCCGCCACGCTTTGCAGCAGCAGCGTATCCAAGGCGGCGTACGCCTCGTGAACCACCCGCTGAAAATTTCAAAATTAGAAGTATTGCCGAACTCATGAAATAATTAAGTTTAATTTAAAAAGTATCTTTACTTATGTATCATATTTTTTATTATATTGTTTTGCATAATTTCTAGAACAGCGCGCAATATTTTAATTATTCTTTTTTTGTATGTAACGAAATTATCTAATTTAAACGGTAATATCCAGTTTTCCGTCTTCTATGATTTCGATCGCCTAGTCTTGTGCAATGTTTTATTTAAATACAATGATTATAAATAAACGACGGAGAATGGAAAATAAAAGTGGAACTTATTGGTTTATCCTCTATAAGTACCAGTTTTATTTTAAATTAATTCTTAGATTTAAAAAAATAAATGACTATAATAAGCTTCTAAGGCAATGTAAAGAGTTGTGTATATAACACAAACTTGATTGCATTATAAACGAACGTAATAACCATTAAAATAATTTAGCCTTTAGCGTTAAAATAATATTCGCTTTATGCCAATAGTACAGTACATTTGCCAAATTCAAATGCTTATAATCAAATATACACGTGGTTGTGTAACAGATGGTAGCTCAGACTATTTTGCACAAATGCATACTTTATTTACTGTAATGTTGAATTCTTTACATTTTAATATTCTTTACCTCCGTGACGAGTTTAGAATTGTAGGAATCAGTGGGCCGAAACATCATAATGGAATATGTGTTATCAATGCCCAAGTGCCCATCCACCCAATCTTCAATTCCGCCAGCGTAGAGCGCTGAAAATAATTTATGTTTTAAATATTTATCAATTTCGACTCTTACAAAGAAACTAAAATCAAGCGATTATTACTCGAGTCCCTGTGTATCTTTAAATTGAAAATTGGTGCACATATTGAATTCCTAAACACTAAGGGGTAACGTGTATACATAAATTTAGGGTCACTATTGAGGGACCAATTGGAAAATTACATAAAAGAAAATCAGAAACTGCGTCAAGTGATACACCAAATGAAATATCTTGTGAAAATCTTATTTATTTTAGTAAAATTTTAACATTATCACTGAATTTTTTTGACACGTAACACAAATTAGCACTTTCAGGTAAAACCTGTCACACACGGATCCGTTGATTAATAAATGGTTTTCATAAGGCTGGATAGACAAGATGAGTTAATCGTCCCACATTACCTCCTTGTTGACTACGGAACCCTAAGAACTTATTTTAACAATCTCTGTTATCGTTTCGATAGTCCTTATATTTCTACATTTCGATAGTGTATATATTTTTTTTGTACGATAATGAGATCGTCTACAATTACAATGTCTTACGCAAGAACTCTGAGGTCTGTCCGGCGGCGTATGGGCGTCCGCTTATGCTGTAGGCTGCAGAAGCTGCGCGGCTTGCGCGTTGCCTCTAAAATTAATTGTACATACATACATATGTAGTAATGTAACCTTATGATATATCGATATTGTGCTAAAATGCATTTAATTATTTTTGTTCGTGTTCCAATATGGTCAACTGAGGCTAATAATACCTAATAACCCATTTTTGCTGTTTTTTACAACATAACGGAACTCCCCACATGGGGATAACGAATTTATAAAGTAAATTATTTTTACTGCTGTACCGGCTAACGTTGTTCTGCCCTATAAATTACATAAAGTTATTAAATTATTAAAATGTATATTATAAATTAAGGTGTAAATTTAGGGATGTATGTATTTTTGATGCCCCATTATAAAAAAAATTAAAAAATGTAAGAAAAATAGTTAGTAGCCGATTGTCAGACCTACAGAATATGCATATAAAATTGTATAAGAATAGGTCCGTTTTGGAGGAGTATGGTAACTAATTAGAAATTGGTGTTTTTTACATCAATAACCTATAAAATCCAAGCACCTAGTAGCAGTATCTAACATGGTACCGCTAAAACAAGCTCTATAAAAATTTTAAAAATAAATTCCCACAACATCTCCGTGATAAGTCGTTTAAAGCATGTTTAAGGACATCAAACAGAATATGTACAAATATACTACTTAAATACATATATTACACATCCAGACACAGAACCAACATAAATTGGGGATCGAACATCTGCGTCATCGGGCCCGTCGTAATAATTATTACGCGACCATATTGACAAAAAACAATCGAGTTTCTTGTAATTATTTCTCTGCTTATTTACCCATTAGGCGATTTACATATAATTTTCTCATACAACAAAAATATACCAAACTTACATTGACGTGATCGAAAGCACGTAGTTTTCTTGTATGCGAGTATGGGTACATGACACCCTGTATAGAAAAAAAATTAAACTTATTGCATCATTTGTTCCTTGTTTGCGGATATTACAAATTTATTCCTTCCACCTAGAACATCACTACGGATAATTTGAATTTATTAATAGTCTTATCTAGCAGGCTACACTAATTCCTTTGTCATCCTGACAAATAGGTACAATACTGCAGGTTATACGACAATGAATCGGCTTTAATTGAATTGAATCGGTGAGGTAACGGCAGATTAGAATAATACCTCCCAACGTACCAGTTGTCGGAAGAAGTGACTGAGGTATCAGAACCGACAGATTGTGGTATCCATCCGAAACAGTGTAACTCAATTGCACAGGATTGGGATGGGCAGCAGCACCAATTGCCAATATGCTTGCCCAGTGGGGCAATTATGGGACAGATTTCTCCTTTTCTTGGACTTTGTCCAGCGGTGGACTTGTGAATGTTATGGTGATGATTATGATGATGAAACGATTAAATATGTTATACTTACTAGAACGTCACCTTCTTTCAAAGCAATAAAAGTGGTAAGTGGAGTTCGCGGCTGCCGCAAAAAGTGCGTAAGCGCGCGCGTCTCCGCTTCACTCAGCTGCCTCTCGCCCGCGTACAGCGGTCCGCATGGATGTTCCGCGCGCAGCTCTTCGGCTACAATGCCCCATTATTTAAAAAAACTATACAAATATTATAACAATCTACTGAACGGATTTTGGTAATTTTTTCACAAATTGAAAGCAATATTCTTCTAGAGTAACATAGACTATATTATATTTATAGAAAAATAATTGCTACGATCCCTACGTTATACGGGAATATATAAAAGGGATTTGTTTTTTGCAAGAAAAAAACTCAAAAACTACTAAATAATGGAGCTATGTGGAAAATTGTAATAAGAATTTCGCAACACTGATACAAATTTACATTATAACCGAGTCACCGACTAACAAGCTATATTTATCCAGCAGTATTAGCAGCGCTCTGCGGTTACACTCGCGTTAGGTTTTGAAACAAACCTTTCATACTAACTTGCACCACCCTTTTACCCCCTTAAGGGATGATTATCGAACTAGTATTTTAAACATGCTTCATGATTTTCAATGAAAAACATATATACTGATTTTTTTATTTGAAAATTAAAATTTTATTCGAATAACTTCAAAAACAGCCAAGTATTATTAACTTGGCACCCCCCGTTATATGTCCTCGGGAGTGAATGATTAAAAACCCTTTCTTAGTGGTCTCCTTTATTATAAAAGAAACCCTTGGGCAAAATCTCAAGTTTCTAATCCTTACAGTGTTACCCTTACCCTGCGTTAATATATATGTCATTCGGTCAGCTTTTCCTTTTATATATACAAATGATGCAATACTTATGTATTAATTAACCATACATCTTAAAGGCTTACAGAAATTAGTCCAATGCGCTTAAAAGATTCAATTTGATTGAATTTAAAAAAAATATTAGGATGAAAGCACTATACGAATTGCTAGTGTGGACACAAAAACGAATAATGACATTAAAAAAATATATTAATGCCAGAAATAAGTTCACTTGAATTCATATGTCATTTAGAATTGTACAAAACTGATAACATAAATGTCCATAATTGTCTGAGAATAAATCTATTTCATAGAGTAAGAAGAGCTCTAGGTCTAGCCCGCTCGAATTCCAAGATACTGGAAGGACTGATATTTGGAATTTCTCCAATATGAAAAGGTCTTCAATCCCCAGAAGATTGATGACAGGTATTATACTATCAGGTGCACGGCTCTTCTAGATTTCAATGTTTTGGGCCTGACCATACCCTAGACGAGAAGAAAGGGATAGGCGTACGGGTAGTAACCGAAAACCTTTTTATAGAGCTACTACCTTTTTATACAACTACTTTTCTACAGCATAACTTTGTACTTTTCCTCATAAGGGTTCCAGATAACGGATCCATATTCTAGCTTGCTTCGAACGTATGCAAATAATTGAACCTTATTAAATGTCATGTTGTCAAATTGAGAAGCTGTTTCAATGAAAATACCTTACATGAGCTTTTTTGCATATGCTTAATGTAAAATCCAATTTACCGACCAATATTATGCCTAAATATTTAAGTGTTTTACTTTCTCCAGCAGAACATCAAAGAAATTATAATTTACCGGTCTTCATTTACGTGTATAAGTTATAACTTTGCATTTGCTATTGTTCAAAGATAGAAGATTATCTTGACTCTATATAGACGCAACATCGATGACTTTCTGCAGTTTGTCTGTGTCTGCTTGCTTCAATGGTTAGAAATAGCTTCGGATCATCAGCGAATAGGAAACATTTGGATGAAGAAATCATTTTGGGTAGATCATTAATAAACAGCAGGAAAAGAGTGGGTCCCAAGGTACTACTTTGACCTACTCCTCACTCCACTCACTGGACTCATAACTTTTTAGCTGGATATATTAAAACAATACTACTTCATTAGTTAGTTCATGGATTTTCACATACCTATAATGTTAATAACAAATCTGTATGACTACTTTTTACCTTGATTACTAGCTGATTAGAGTTTTAAATTTAATATATTTTAATTTCGTATTATATTTTCGATTAAAGATTTATGATATAAAAAAAAAACAATCAATAAGTTACACAGTATAACCAACCCATAAAATATACTAACTAGGAATCCATTGATATTCAAAATTTCTATCCAGATTGACACCGTAACATGACTTCATTGTGCACCGGAGACCATATAATTCACAATTTTGATTACACGAATCGCGGTTATTGCATACTTCCCAGGATTGGTGCAAATTTTTTGACCATTCCCGTTGCTGAAAAAATATATATTGTACCTTTTAAATAATATCTGTTGCTTGAACGTTATACGCATTAATATTTTGTTGGTTTGAAAAAGCTCATAAGAACTAAACTTTTTTTAGAAACAAAAGATTTCTTTTTTTAATTATTACAAGCTAACCTAACAGACGTCCTGTCTGTTAAGTCAGCTTTTAATAAATAGATAAATTTTTATTTTCAGCAAGATTTTCTTCAAGATCAACATAGGTATTAGTAGAAGGTGAACATTTTGCGACTGTAAATTGAGATATAAACTATAATATTTTTTAAGTGACTTGTGGGTACTTGGATTCCTTGTCACTAATGTAGCCGATGGTCAATGAAGGAATTTTTGAAATCGGTCTGGCGTGTTTTTTTAATTATTCGCTATAAACGTATAAAAATAAATATATATTTTTTTAGGGTTAAGTATATGTACAAGTTGTTTGACTGGCGCTGTCTGGCGATATTCAACGGTACATGCGTGTATTGGTTTTTATAGTATAGTACTCACTTAGAAATTACTTATATACTTTATAAAATAGTAATATACAAATATATTCACATGGGGGAAAGTGGTAGAATAATCGTAGCCATCAGGATTAAATACGGGTATGACCCAGAAACGATATTTGCTAAGCAAATCTGCGTGAGTGGAACTTCTTTCTATAAGTTGATACAAAACATACATCGCTGCGGTGACTGCATGGTGATCCCGGCCCTGAATACCTGCAGAAAATTTTGTCACTTGTAACGAACTTTCAGTGAACGTTAAGACGTAACTAAAAGTATCTTGTTACAAAAACCCAATAAGTGCGCAATATAAAATTGTATTCTGCTTCAGCAATTTCACTTTTATTGGTAATTTTTTAAGTTATTAACGTGGTATGCAACCGCTTTTATTTTTAATTGTACAAGGTCAACAGAATCTAATTACAAATTAAAATTATGTTATGTTGGAGTGACTCCGTGATAAGAAAAGTCACATAAAGCACTTGTAAAATATACTACTCAAATACATACATTTAACACTCAGATAGAGACCAAAAACAAATATCATACAATAAATATTTGTCCTAGGTAAGAATCTAACCTACGACCCTTAACGCACAAGATAGGATCACTACCTTCACCAACAGGTCAGTATTAGCGCGTTTTTGAGCAATTCTATTCTCATTAATATCAGCTGTAATCAAACTTTAATTAGGATTCATTTACGCGTTAATGTTAGGTGAATAAATTATGTGTCCTTAAAATTTTCTTAAATGTATAGATGATTTTTAAAGCTTTTGCTTACTGGCATTTGCCGTATAAACGTAAATAGATATAATGGACGCCCGATACGATAGGCTGAGGAAACAGTGGTTTGCTATTGTACTTTAAACATAGGTTGATTAGAATGACACCTGCAAAATAATGTGTTTTTACATTATGTTTATGGTTTTGGTCTTAATTTTAGGTTAATGTGTAACTTTTGTAATGTGTAACAAATGTAAACAATATTTATAACAAATTATGATGCCAAATACCATAATGCCAATATAAAGCACTCGCACCATGTCAGTTACTAATCAAGCTGTATTTAAAGGATTATTGTAATTTATATGTCTTTGAAACCATAAATACATTTATAAACCTGATACTATCATCACAGTTTGCTTGGCTGAAACAATTTGCCCACTACTCAGGTCTTCTATCATCATTAAATGGATTGGGTTCTGCATCGTCGTGAGATTTCCGGCAGTAATATCTTCCATTTTAACTAAAGGACTATTATTAGCCCATTGTTTAAGCTGTCTCTCGACCTATATACCAGACCAATCGAATTAATTAGTCAGTTAAGTACTTTAAAGTATATCTATTAGCATAAATCTCAATTTACCTCAGGAAGAGTCCGTGGTGAATTGAAATTCATTTCTCTTAATTTTAAAAGATTGCAGATTTTATCATTACGTCTACCAAATGTATTATAGTTACTTGTTCTAAATATAGGTGACTGTAAATTTTCGTTTGTAATCGATACTGACGAAGAGTTTTCGGATTTTGCCACGTCAACACGTTCTGTATTATGATGTTCGTCTGAATAAAGTGTAGTTATAATATTTGTTGAGTTCGTGGCCACAAAATTATTATTTGGTAGAATTGTATTTTGACTCGTTTGGCTTGGTTCAGCGTATACATCCATTGAATCTTGATCATATTTTTCTTCTTTTGTTTTATTTACTCCATCCTCATCATCATCGTAAAATATCATATTATAAACTTTTTCCGAATCCTGGTCCATTTTATTATTAAGTTCATTTTTTTCTTCATCCTTATTACTTAAGTGTTCAAAGACCGACTTATCAGAAGAATATTCGAACGAAAAATCAGGAGTTGAAGTAATGCTAAGAAGAAATTTGTATTGCTCAATAGACTTTGTATTCTCTTCGTTGGAGATTGTTTTACTTAAAAGGTATCGGTGAAAATCTTCAGGAAAGTCTAAATTGGGTCTAGTTCTAGTCGGTATGACATTAAATATTGGTGATGTTCTTGTTGGACCTAGGAAATGTTCTGCCCGCATCTATTGAAATTGTTTTCAGTGAGTAAGCTAGACAAAATACAATATTTTACGTTGTTACATACTTACATGTGCAGAAGGGGGTTTCCGAGGTGTTAAAGTTGAATGAATTGTAAACGCCACAGGGGCGATAGGTGCGAATTGCTCAGCTACCAGAGGAGTGCGCCCCAGAAATTGTGGACTGGCTGGTGGACTATCATCGCGCTGCGAATGAAGTCCTGCTGAATGTTGTTTATTTTGAATTGTTTAAAGTGTCATTTACAAAAGTCAAGTTACGACACATATTCAAATGGGTATGCATACTTAACAAGCAACTTATATTAATATATTTTAGATTCACAACATAACTCGAACTTACTAAGCTAAAGAGAATATCAATCAAAATATCAACAAAGAAAATATGCTAACACACTTAAATATGTGATATTGTATTTTCGTGTCGCTAAAGGTAGCTTTAATTTTATTGGCTAAACTACCATTTGGTTTTATTGGTGGCAGTTCATGTATATCAACGAGTTGTTGGGATGCCAGTTGAAGTTCATTGTTAATTACTTTAACCGGCAGTGTTGTGGGTGGTAAAAAACGTGTATAGTCCTTGGTTCCTACAGATGATTGCCGGTTGGATGTCACTGAAGGTAATGCGGCTCCTCCTACAATAATCTTTTCACCTTCAATTGTAATTGGTTGAATATTAATAGCTACAATTTTCTTTGATGTTTGTGTAGTTAATTCATCGTCTAACACTTTAACCAAAAACTCGGACGACGTTAAAGAATTTGTTTTCCATCTCCTATACTCAGACCGTTTTCTGCGAAAATCTGAAATAAAAAATACAGAATCACACGAGAACAACACGATGTATCATTGACTTCTGTTTCTTTATTCATGGGATAATCAGATTACATATATACATACTCTTAACCGCACAAACTTGATCAATGCTGTCGTACGATAAATTATTAATATCAGAACAAAATCCGGCAACAATAAAACATAATATTGTCAAAACAATATGCGATTTCATGTTAGTAAAAATTTTGATAATGTTTTGACATGGCACGTTACAAGCTGACTTTGAAGTGTAATAATTCTTTATCGTCATAGCCAGAAGTATATTCCGTTTTGAAAGAGGCTTTAAACTGAGAAAAATTTGCTCATGTTCATCTACTGACAATATAATGTATTAAGTCGCGAAGCTACGGTCTGCAATTGCCACCATTTCAGCCAGCGCGGCAATTTTGGACATTATTTTTCCTGCCTTGAAGAGGCAGCAAATTTCCAGCAGTGAATGTCGTATTTCAGCTACGACGCTTATTAGGTACAGCCAGGCATAGGCGCATCGCATAGTCGCATCCCTCCGGTGGCACTGGAATTGACGTGAGAGTAGTCAAGTTCTCCAAAAACTAAATTTACGCCTATTTCCCATCGGGGTACCTAAGCCGAAATTATTGATTGCCATATGTTTCGGACTTCTTCTAAAGAACAAGACATATACTAAAACACACATATACACAAGACCTATACTAAACATCTCTAAAATATTTTCTATTGAGGTATTTACAAAACCGTTCGATTAAACCTAAGCCTTAAAACTATAATTCTATTACCATCCTTACGAGATGCACAACCAACTAAAACTCCTCTTTTAAAATAATGGTAATAATGGTGAATAATGACCGCATGCTGCCCTCTTGTGGCGCTTATTTCATTTTGTGTTCAATATTAAATCATATAATTATTTTCTCCAAAACACACCGCCTTATCAGTATTATTGTTTTAAATTTCGTTTCGTTTCTTGTTATTATAAACTTTCGCAGTTTTAACCTTCATAGAAATTTACAGATAGAAATCAATATGTTGTGATTTTGACACAAGTGACAAAAAGCAAAGCAAAAATGCTTTTGCAGGTTAAAATTTATATGATAACAATTATTTATTTATTTGGTGCTTTGTTTATAGTATTTTGTCCCCCAAGAAATTTTAAACAGTGAGTTAAGCGTCTTTGCTAAATTCTTTTTTAACATTCAACACGATATAAAATTATGGCAAAATCTCCTTGACCATTTTCTTTAAAATCTAGCTTCATCAAATACGCTGTTTACTATTATTAGAATCGTTTAACTTTCAAATTAAACCAATAGATCCTCACGTCCTTTCCGTCGAATTGTATTCTGTCTTTATCGAATTATGGTAGAGTAAAAGCTTATGTCAAACTTATGTAATTGTTCGGGTTTTAATTTTTATTATTATTTCTGTGATCTGTTATATAACTTTGTGTCTTAAATATTTATATTATTTTTTGAGCAAATTTTTTGTTTTGCATATGATGTTTTTTTCGGACTAACCTATTGCTGGATTACTCAAACGTCAATTCCAGCGCCACCGAAAAAGAGGGTGGGGCCTCTCATAGATGAGAGGTCCGATGCCCGTATTCATCCTGCGTGCCCCGCGGCCCGCAAAGCTCGCGAGATCGGAGTGGGACCGACGGCGCGCCCGAGGGCACCTCTAGAGGCTCGACATAAGCTCGGGCCGCCGTCGTTGGGGTTGAAATTACTATGAAATTTCAGCAAAAGAGGACGAACAGATTGAGCCCGACAGCTCTAGGGCTGTCGGTTATCGCTCGTGGGGGCAGGGACTGCACGCGTTCGCCGGCGAACGCGGTGTACTGCTCTGTTGTACGAATGCATGTGGAGTATTAATGATCGTGTTGTGCCAGTAACAAGGCGAGGAAGGGCTGCGATTTTAGCAGTTATACTATCGGAAGGGTCGTCTAAGACGAGACGCGGTCTACGATGTCGGACGTGTGGACGTTTTTCCTAGCGACGTACTTCGCGGAATTTGATATTAACGATTAGGGTGATTTGAGGCCCCGTCGAAAAAACGTCGCGAAGCTTCTTTCACGTAGTCGCGGATCGTAGGAAGATCGAGATCGCGATGTAGGCTTAGGTTACGGATGTACCACGGGGCGTCGGTCGCCCTACGCATGAACTTATTCTGAACCACTTGAAGGGATTTTATATGAGACGGGGCCGGGTGAGCGAATATGTGGCTGGCGTAAGTCATCACTGAACGGATGCAGGCCTTGTAGGTAGTCCTCTTGTGGCGGAGGGACATCTTACTTGTACGGCCGATGTAGCAATTGAGTCTACCTAAGATATAGGAGGCCCTTGACTATTTTGATGTGAGGTCCGAACGTCATGCGTCGATCCAGTGTGACGCCTATTTGACTTTATTGACCCAGGGGATGGGTCAATCGAAAAGTCATGTGATGATTGTGTATTTATACCATTATGGACCGCAAGTCTTGATGTTACAATCATTGGTGCACACCAAAAAATAACTAAAAATAAATGATCATGTCGATAATGACGATGCAGAGGGTGTATTTGCATCTACTGTATTTAACTCTACAAGTATTTTAAGAAATAAATAATTTGTTAAGGCTGCCATGCTCTGTCTCGTTCTATGAAACTACTTAAAATACGTGTTACCTACGTTATTTAATAAAAACAATATTTATTACACTACATCTTCATATAGTAGTTAGTTGCCATATACATAGTTAGAGTATCTTTCAGAATACATTGTGAATTTAGTCTTTATAATAAAAGTTGTTCTTAAGCTATTTTATTTCTAGATCTGGAGCTAAGATGAGAACAGTGAGAGCTTTAGGATCCGATATAAAATTTTCTCAATACATTAATCACAGCTCATTGTTAACTGAGGTCAAGCGTTTTGCTCGCAAAGATGATGAAACTACCCGATTAGTATACCTGAAACCAAATACTAAAGAAAACAGAAGTATAGTGGCCTTGGAACTGCGCAGCGACAGGCAAAGCAGGAAGCCGGGAATACTCATAATCGGAGGTAGACCTCAATGTCTTCGTAGACCTTGTACCTACAGTTAGGGTTATTATAATTCTCGAAATTACTTTTAACTATATAAGATTTGTTTTTTTTTTCTTGAAATCCGCAGGGTCCGGTGCTAGGCAATAATAATGTGCTAGTTTTCATACATAATAATTAAAATCTAATTTATTTAAATAGACTATAGGCTCTAGACTAATAATGAACATATGAAAAATATTAATAATAATTTGATAAGAAAATACAATTTAACAGAAATTTTAACCCTCCCAAATTACTACAGAAGTATCTAGTCTTTCACTTGTACTATTGATTAAATTATGGAAACTTTTCTTCTTGTTTTAGAGATCAATGACGTCAATCAACTATTTTAATGTTTTTTACATGAACCGAATCGATAAAGCAATAGATTAGTTAATCTTGTTATAATACGGCATTAATATTACTAATCGGCCTCTTTAAGTTCACTCATTAATTATTATTGTTAATCCTCGCCAGTATCACTTGATGGATATCGATATAACATAGTCAAAGAAAAATGCATACCATATTTCTGTTTGAATGGAAGACTGCTAAAGATATTTATCAATAGTTGTCGTTCGAATTTATGATTATAGATATAAGTTATTGCTGTATTTGTTTAATAGTACATATTGGTTATGGTTAAATTTCGTTTATTCTTATCGATATATTTAAATTTATAATAGTTTGGAATTGCATAGATAGAATTTTTCAAAAAGGCCATGAATCAGTCTTTAATGGATAGAAAATATTAGTTTGTATAAAACAAACACATTTAGAAGTAGTTAGCCAGTATTTAAAGATGGTTAAAGGATACAATAAACAAAACGTTGCGCTGTTCTCCTATTTGGGTGTATTTTTTATTTTCTAGCTTTGAATGCGATGGCCTGGGGAGCGCCGAACGCAGTGCTAGAACTTGCCGAAAGACTTCTTTATGATTCTAATTACCAAACACCGTTTTTCAATGATTACGATTGGTAAGCACATGTCATCATTTTTCTAATAATGCACAACATTTCGTTAACCTTACTAATCTTTGTTATTTTTTATGTAGTCAATTTAGTAAATCTTTCTTTTATAATAAAGGATATTGTGTGCTCTGTGTATTTGTCATTAATTAACATATTTTTTAGGTTCTTGATACCGCTAGGAAATCCTGATGGGGTTCATTTCACCCAGCGCCTACGAAAGCTCCCGTCGTTGGACACGGCAATGTGGTCCAAAAACCTAACTGCAAGAAATCGAACACGACCCAGCCAGTGGCACAAGAACGTAGATAAGGAAAAAGAGCATGAAAATTGCTTCGGCACCAATGTCAACCGCAATTTCGCTTATCATTGGCAAGGTCAGTGTGAAATTGTTGGAAAGACAGTAAAATCGGATTTACTACAATTAAAAGGGCATCATCTGTATAGGATTAACCACAACCTTATTTTTTTGTGCATTAAATATTAAAAAAAAAAGTTATACTGCATTTCAAACATTGACTTGATTCTCTGATAAGTCGCTTAAATAACTTGTCATCAGACAACTGAAGAATCACAACTATAAAGCTTAAAGTGGTATTTAACATCTAGACTTAAAACAAACACATAAATATTTGGCTTAGGTGGGGTTCGAAGGGATCAAACTCACGATCTTTGGCGCACAAGATAGGAATGGGCGCATGGGGTCCGTGTAATAATATGAAAAGTCTAAATAGTATTGGTGTAAAGATTGAGGCGCCAACAAGAGTACCGTTATCCTGTTATATTATCCAGGCATGTATTAAACGTGATAATATATTGAGAAAAATATTTACAAAAGAGAGTGGAAGGAGAGTGGAAGATAAAGCATTCACGAGATTATGGTTCTATGTACATGTATGTGTTCCAAAATAGCACATTATCTGTTTATTAAAAAAAATCCGAAGGATTCAAAATATTTTATAGAAACTCATTTATTAATTGCAAATCCTGTTAAGATAAACTCGACGTTGTCACACGACCCTCCAGCTAGATTAACGTGACTTCCCTGATCGTGACAATTTTCCACTTGAAGTGATATGGCGACAGAGACTTTGGTAAAGTGTTCCTTCGTTTTGTCAAAAATCTACATAGAACTTGGGTATTGTCAATCTTCCTCGTTAGTCTATTATAAATAATAACATTACCCATGTAAGATAAACATACATATATATGAATTACCCAAGAAGTTTTGATAGACAACCGATCCGATATTACACATATTTGCAACGGCGTGCCATTAGTCCGTTTGACTATATCTCACCATGCGCTTTCGCACTTAGCTTTGATTGCCTACAACAAAATAAAGATTTGCTTGTTTCCGCAAGTGGCACATTGCGGTGAACCCCGAGAAGAGCGCAGCTGTACACTTCTCGAAACACTCTCGATGCGATGTGGAACACACACGCCGCAAAATCGGGAAGCTTAAATTGTTCTACCGGCCCATCCCGTGGGTCAATAAGACTAAATACCTTAGCGTCACATTAGATCCTCACTTGAGGATAGTCAGAAATAGGGGTGCCTTCATTCTCGGCAGGCTTATCCATTACCGGCGAACGCACGCAGTTCCCAACGATCGATAACGGGCCGCCCTAGCGGGGCGAGGCTCACTCTGTCCTCTTGCAAAAATAAACTTTAGTCCCCAACGACGGTCACCCGAGACTAGGTCGAGGATTTATAGGCGCCCTCGATTGATACCGTTCAGATCACGCGAGACTTGTGGGGGAGACCGTAACTAAACGTGCGGTCGTCGCCGCGGCGCACGCAGGTGAAGACGCACAGCACAGCACACGGTCGCTCACTAACGAGCGACTCCGCCCTCTTGTCCGGTAGCGCTAGAATTAACGTCTGAGTAGACCAACAATAAGTTTATCCAAAAAAAATAGAAAACATGACATTGCTAGGTCTGCAAGTTTTTGACGTTACCTTATAGTTTCCATATAATATAACAGAATCTTTAACATTGAACTTTAATAATAAAGTATCTCATCAGAATCGGATCATGTCAATATTGAGAAAAAGGTGCCTTAATACCGTGGGGGCTTTAGTCACAAACATTAAGTAATTAAACTTCTTCCATAAAGTTTTTTTGTTCTAGAGTTTATTTAGTCTACATACATTTAAACCATATCTTTTCATTTATATAGTTTCATAGCTTTCTTAAAAGTCTATAGAAGTCTAGGTACATGATTAAATGTTCCCGCATCATGCTGATAAAATTAGATACGCAGTGGTAATCCTATCATTAAATTAGATACGCAATCTTGATATGAATAAATTAAATGCCGATTTTGTCTTATCAATAAAAACGTGAATATTTAAGATAATCTGCTTTTGAGCAGTAGTTTTTTTAACTTTAGCAAATGGTACAAATATCGCCAGCATTGGTACCACACTCTCACCTATTTCTACCGACAAACAGCAGTGTTCCGCTGAACTGCTGAACACCGCTCACCACACGCCGCTTCAGCTACTTACAAATATGATAGGTCGATTCTCTCTTATTAAGCAAATCTATAACGACTTAAGCTGGCCAGTCTTTTTTTATTAAGAACACTGCTTTCCGCTTTGTTTGCGTCTGAGCTTTACCTACTGGTGCTGAAATAAAACAAAAAACGAAATTTTCTTACTTGATTCATAATGACTATTCCCTGAACATTGCCTGGCATTTCATAATCGTCATCATACCAGCCATTGAACATCTACTGCTAGACATAAGCCTCTCCAAGAAATGAGGTTTATTGCCCATAATTGCCGCGCTGGGCAAGCGTGTTGGCAAGCGCAGAGCGCAAATATCGCAGCGGGGATGCTGCTGCTGCCCATCCACGCTCTGTTCATTTAAACTGCACTGTTTTGGATGTATATACCGCCATCTGTCGGTTCTGGTAACTTAGTACCCTCTTAGCGCACCTGGTGTAGTTGGAGGTACAATTCTCTTCTGTCGGGACCTCACGGCATATGTGCTTCTTCTTCCACTTCCTGGCATTTGTGCTATTGGAAATGAGTAGACTTTATTCATGTTTAAAACCAATACACAACTTGGAAATCGAATATTGGTGGTTCAGTTTTAAACATATTTTGTATGAATATTAACCTGTTGATTTTAGATGATGTTCACAAAACCCCGGAACGTTGCTCGCAGTACTATCCAGGAGTCAAGCCATTCTCAACAGCCGAAGCTCAAGCAATACGCCAGTATGTCGACAAATTAGGCGATCTCATACATCTCGCTATACATTTGCATGTTAGCTTTGAACCGAAAAAGGTAAGCAGCATTATTTTTAAAACGAATAATGGATCTCACCTTATACTAATTAAGATTAAATATTTAACTCTTTATGTTTTTGTTGTTCAAATAACTTTACAAAACTACATTTGTTTAGGTCTTCCGTATTTACCTTATGACATCTTACCTCACCAAGTAATTTTTCCTTAGATACACGACCCAGGTTTGTGGGTAAGGACTGATCAAAAATAATATGTACGCGTAAATTACTATTTTGTTTTTTATTAGATTAATTTTACAATTTATAAATTGAATATGTATTATATATTTTGTTGTGAAATAATACTTCTAAAATTATTTATGTATTGTTACATGAAGAGGATGAAAATTTTATCACAGTTAATATTCCACTCTGTTAATCTGACTAATGTCTTATTCGGATCCATCGTCTTGCATCGGCTAAGCTTATATAAATAAGGATAATTGGATGGATTACGTAATTTATTTTATATTTGAGGACATGGAACGAGCAATGTGATAAACGCTCACTGTTCGACAAACTATGTTCTGCCATGTTGGAACATGGCCTAATCTGTTTATATAGAATATTTTATTAATTTAAAAAATATATATTTATTATATAGGACCTGGTTTACCCTTGTTGTTCTCGAGGGTTCAAAAAGTTTTCATGAAAAAAAGTACTTATAATATTTTTTTTTTGCTACACGGATTATTTTTATTAACTTGAACTAAGTATTTAACGAATTATTTCCGATATCGAAAACGAATTCTCCGCGAAGTCTCAGGCAAATGCTAGCCAGCTGAGATAACACATTTCATAATCACTTATGAACCGTGAAATTTATTATTTTAAGAATAGTAATATGCTAATATATTCATTTCATAGCCAGTTCGTACTTACAAACGATTTTTGTAATAACCTCGCAGCCGAGTAAATATTTTTTAACTTCATTTGCCTGTTGATTAAAAAAGGCATAAAAATCGGTGAGTAAGGTAAATCACGGCATGAAACGTCATAGGATAAACACGGAAAACCCCGGAGATGGTCGTGTTCTTAAAAAATGACCGGTAGGGACTTTAAAGTTACGGAAAACTAAAATTGTAACCTTTGAATATTTATCTTTAATCTGGGTTTTTCTCTGTCTGACATACCTTTATTGGAAAAAAATTTGCAAGTAGACGGTTATTTATGTTATTTATTTTGTACATATTTTTCGTTGTAATAAATTTCTTTTTAAGAAATGTGAATTAACGTGTATAAACCGTAAATATAGACTAAATATTATTTGCAGGAGTATATTTTGTATCCATGGCGCTACTCTTTGCGAGCTCCTAGTAATTACCGCACAATGCAAGCCATCGGCGAATATGCGGCACGACAGTCACGCTTACCCGACGGCCGCTTGTATCAGGCATGATTATTTGTCTTATTATTTTTTACTTTTTCTTCTTCCAGTTGACAGAAAGCTAAACAACGTATCTTTTAACAAACGCAATTATATTTTTGGCTATATCTAATTCTATGAAATAAATATGACCCAAGCAATTATTTTGAAATAATCGGTCATATTTTCTTTTGAAATTTCCTTACATAAATATTACTTTTCTTAATAATTCGCTTAAAAGATACTTCAGGACTAGCCAATAAGCAGATGGGTAGATTATTTAAAAAATATATGTCATTTCTTTTGACTTCGTCCTTTCAAAACTATCGTTAAAAATGTTTAAGTTATGAATAAGGTTTAGCAAAGTGAAATACTAATTTAAAGAAACAAGTTTAGCATAAATACATTAGCAAAGTTGATGACAACGAGAAGGTTTATTTTATTAGGTAAATCCATTATACTATGTGTATTATGTATTACTATATGTATGTATCTGTGTGATGTACTAGGTGCATCAAAGCAGCAATGACCTCCGCGTCGCTGGTTCGCTGAGCGATTACCTGTCGGGCGTCGTTGGAGTTGAACTGGTTTTCCTTGTCAAACCATACCACCAGCTATTTCCAAACTTCGCGGATAAGCCGGTTCTCGGTTAGTATGGTCTTAAACAGGCACTTCAATTCCAGAATTTTGTTAATATTCATTTTATTTCGGAGTAAAATGAATATTAACAAAATTAGTTAGCGGAGGTGTGTCAATGTCATTTTGTCCTGAAGTCTCTAAATGTATTTCATATTATGCATAGTATTATATTACAGACAGGCCGCACAGTGCATTTGTTATATATGTATATATTAGAGGAGGGGATGACTGGTAGGCTGGCAATGAGCTCGAGAAAGGACATGAACCATTCATCACGTTAAAGCTATGAAGTTTTGGCAGCATGTAAGTCTACATACGTGAGACATAGTAAAAAAAATTGTGTCGGAGCATTTTGAAAATTCTTATTTATGCACCGCCTGATTTTGGTGCACCTGTTGAGGTTTTTTTTTTTGCTTTGTTTTGCTGTACTCGGTCGTCAATTCCAGCGCCAACGGGAAGGGTGTGTCCGAGATTTGACCGGGTCCGATGGCGTATCTTTGGTTTGCCCTCTGCTTCGGTGGCTATTGTGACGGACAAAACCCTTATCCCTTAATGGAGAGAAATACTGGTTTAATTTATGGCGTCCATCCATCACCAACCTTACGGTTATATATTTGATTTGCTGATTGTGAGGGACAATCGAGTTGTTTGGAAAAGAGGAGGTCTGAGAGAGGCCGGCCGCCCGGTGTGAAGTGTTTGTAATTGGTTTGTACCAGTGACAGGGTGACGGAAGGCGGTATTTATTGATGTTATGCTATTAGGCGGATCGTTCAGTAATAACGTGACCGCGGCCTCCGATATCGAAGACGTTAACCGGTGTGTAGAGAGAAGCTCTTTGTCTTATTCGTAGGTCGGTCGGTCCATGATAAAGCAAAAGACCTCGGAGACCGTATTCAGTGTTCTATTGTGTTGTGATTAAACCCTCAGACAAATGTTTATAAGATGAATATTTGTGTTTGTTCTCTATGTGGGTATTATATATTCAATTGAGAGTTGGTTATTCATTGAGTGGAATATGGCGCGCTCTAGGTATAAGATTTATAAAGCTATGCTATTTATATGCGAGCAATAGAAGCGTTAGATTTAGATGGAATTTAGGTGAAGGCGTGCTGTTTAAATAAAAACGCGTTTTAATTTACTAATAAATCTTAATAATTAATTGTAATTTTTAAATTTCGACTTTACTTGAGAAATACTCATGGACATGAAATCGTGCATTCATTGCCAATCGAGATACGATAAGTTTAATTTAAATATTATTATGGATAACACTATCAATAATAAATGATAAAATCAGGCACACAGATATAATAATAATAAACTTATCAATACCCTAATAAAATTCTCAGAAGTGTAAATACTTCTGCGACGCATTACCAACAGCACTAATAAAATTTCCTTCGTTCCCCTTCACATCATACGTTAACTGTTTGTGCATAGTCTAAGGGGTCTACGTGCGAAAGGGTCGGTATAATTCTCATAAGGGAATTTGTAGAGATTTCACTTTGATGACATGACACCCAACGCACACAATATTAGATTCTATGTTTCTATTTTTCCCTCTCCTTCGGACATAAGTATTTCTACTTGTGGTTAAGAGACTGAAAAATATACCACGGAGGCTAACTTACACTGGAAATAAAAATCTAATATGATTATTCAATTACTGCAACGGTCCATATCTTGGAGTTAATCTGAAGAATATAGTCCATATCAATATTCAGTGGCAGAGATTCATCGAGACCATGAAGGCGTAGGCGAGCTGTATCTACCAGAAAGATGAGCGGTGCACGAGAACACGTCATTTTACCAAATATGAGTTCAAAATCATCAATAGCGTATGGTGATCTTTTTCCTTACAGACGCCTTATTTTTCCTGCGCTTATCTAGCGTTAACAAAAGCAGACTACTTGGAAAAATAATAAATTTTTTGTGTGTGATAGTAGAAGTGATAGAGCCATCACTGATAATATTATTTCCATAGTGTCCTGGTTTTATTTCGTTACTTCGTACCTAATTATTTATATTTGCTACGTTATTGGTTTTGCAATTGTAATATATTATTGTACGCGTGATGTTTTACATTTATCTAGTGCATTGATTTCACTATATAGTCATATACTTGTAAATATTGTATTATTTAGGACAGATTCAATTAAAACACTAACAAACCAAATTTAACTAACATTCGAAATCAACAACTGCATACAATCGAAACATACTTGCCTTTCTTAATTATCAGGTGCTTGTTCTTCTATATCTTAATAAGATATTATATATTTTTTACCTGATCAAGTACGGTGCTAAACCTGAATGTTTTTGGATGAAGCGATTAGTATATAATTAATGATACAACAAAGTTATATATTGTGCATCCCTTATGAAGAATGAGTAAGTAACCACCCTGATATCAGAATGGCTGACCATAAAAATATTTGCGTTTCTCTGAATGTATTATATTAAATAATTACCGAAGGAATGTACCAAGCAATTGTTAAATAGATATAGTTGTAAGGTCACCTGGATCATTCGTATTGTGAGTATAATAGAATTTGGTACTTTATATACACTAATTTGCAAAAAAAACGGACGGTTGTAATTTTAATTCTTCTTTAAAAAAATACGGTACCAAAATGATTTCAAACATTTGTACATGTTACTGGCCGGTTTTAAAACAGTACGTTCTAAATTCAAATCTTTGTTTGATGATCGTTTTTACAGAAAACCACTTTTTATCCTTGATGTAATATGGTTTTCAAAACCCATGTACATACTATGGTTTTCCGCGATTCCTTAGAGCTAGCGTCAGTCTGTAGGTACAGTGAGAACTTCCATCATCCACCATAAAGTATGATATATTATATTCCATCATAAGCTCGGCAAGTGTATTACATATACTTGTTACAGATACGTACATTAAGCAATCGTTGTCAACGATGCTGAGTTTGGTACGCGGTTGGCGAAGCAGCACAAAACAAAATACACTCTCATTCTTTGGAAGAGACGTCGAGTTTTAACAATCCCACATGATCTGCGCCCAAGTTAAATATTCATTATTTAAAATATATTATTATGATTTTTAATTGTTTTGCTTTATAATATTACCGCATCGCATACTAATATTATGTATATAGGTATTATAAATGGTATAGCAGAAGAAGAAAAATTAATGCTGTTGAAATGAGAGCACTTCGAAGTATGTACCATACATATACCCTAGGTCAGAACTACCAAGAATAAACGAACGTGTATGAAAGGACTAATGCGAGTAAGGGAAGCAAGAGAGGTATATCAAGATCGTAACAAATGGAGATCCAGTCTGCCTACCCCGATGGGGCACAGGTATAATCGCATTATATTTAGGGTTTAAAATTGCAAGTAATGTCTAGAGGTCTGTTATGTTATCACAGCCTAACCGGTCTTTCTGAATTCTGGCATGTGGACGTCTCGTGATTGTGTATATATGAAGAACATAAACCATATTTGTGAATTAATTCTATTTGATTCGTCGTTAATAAGACTTACAAAATCTATTCTATTCAGAGAACTGTTTTACAATATTATTTATGGTTAAAAAGTAACTATAACTACCTATAACTATATGCTATTTTATATCCAGTCATAATGCAAATGTGTAATGTCTGAAACGTCTTGACCAAATTTTAAGTAGATCTACATACTACTATTTATTTATTTCGTTCACCAATAATAATTGAATACTAGGTGTTCAATAGGTCTTACAAATATTTTTTTATTAACACGTATTAACCCTTTCGCTAAATGGCGCAAAAATTTTATTAATTGATAGAAGTAAGTATGTTATAACTTAACACTAATTATCTATATTCAAACAACTATACAAGATTAGCACTAGCGAGGGTCTGCTGTTAACCGAGTCGTTACATATAACAGTTCACCTCATCCAAATCACCTACAAACAAACCGACATTCTATTATTTCGGGACATGGTATCAGCTTCATTGTCGAGACAGTTAACACCCCGGCGAGGTCTTAAGCCGGCGGCAACGACCGAACTTGGACAAAATGGGGCGCGTGGGCCCATATCTCTTAAGATTAGCATGCACAATCGATGTACCTGGACAATCAAATTTTAAAAATTTTATTTTTGATCTCGGCAACGGAAACCCGTTGATAACGAATAGCTTTTTTTAGGTATTTATTTGTTGAACTTTATTGCACTAAATATTACAAATTGTATAAAATGGCGAACTTAATGCCAGTTGGTATTATCTTCCAGTCAACCATTGGTATCTCATATACAGACGACTCATTTATAATTTTATTATAGAAATTGGTAATAATTGATAATGATAATAAGGGTAAATTCTGAAATAAAACTACATTATATCAACATTTCGATCAATGTTTGTAATAACATAATGCTCAATTTGACACTTGTCACAACATTACGTTCTAAAAATAAATAACATGGATTCTTTACAAAATGAGCAATGTACACTATTTACAAAACAATCGGTAAATATCAACTTTTAGATCCATTTACTCCTATAATAGAGACATCAACGTCCCAATCGATTGTTAGCCTATTTATAGAATCTAATAATTTTCTTAGTTTGTCGGAATCTTCATTTAGATCTGTGACATAGAGGATGCTTAAATCTAATGATATCCGATGGAGATGTTGCAGTCTTTTGAAGAAAGCGTCTTTTAATTCTCGACGTTCGGTCCGCCGCCAGTACTTAAGATTTCTGGCGATAACTATGGTCACATGTTCTCGTAACTCCTTTAAACAAGTATTTTTTTCGAATGTCATCTGTAATGAAACAGTTAAGTTAACGATTATCAAAGCATGCGAAGCTTACAACTTATCATCATGTCGTCATCATCATGGATTGTTGTCATCGTGAAGTGAATATATTAAGCGAAGGTAGAAGTGTATACAGTAAAAACGGGTTACTTTGACCCTGAAAGGTAACTTTGGCCGACATGAAAAAGTACAATTTTACTAAAAAAAATTTTCAAGCTTATAACAATAAATCCACTCTTTTATATATACGATGTACGTTCAGTACAATCTAAATAATGTTGCCCTTTGTATGTTTATACGAGTAGTATGTGGTCAAAGTATGGTCTCCGAAGTGTAATTTTTATTTTTGGGAGAACCAGGGAAATCGGTCGCAGACCGCTTATTTATGAAACGAAGCTTCAACGGAAGGCATGCGAGATCTCTCAGGAGTTTATAATCGATATGTACCTGTCGGGGTACGAAATGAGGAATGTTGATTCACTGGATACATATTTCTCGGTAAATGAATGGTATTTTTGTGATTGTATTGTATTGTTGCATATACTTTAATACAATCACAAAAATACCATTTTTAATTTTAATGCACTGAAAAAGGGAAATGTATTTTACTAGTCTTCACTACTAGGGTTCAAGACCCGAACCTGTATAATCGGTGGTGCTATCCTCCGGAAAGGGGATGAATCTGTTTTGGGTTTCGTCTGAAACCTGAGAAAGGTTAAATTATTCAATTTTTTTCGGACTAACATAAAGCTGGACTATGGTACCAGGTTCAATTCCAGAGGCACCGGAGGTTTTCCTAATGATAGTTAGCTCAATGTATTGGAGTCGAGTTGTCTCACCGGGGCCTTCCCGCAGAGCAGCAGGCGCAGTCGCAGGTGGTGCGAGGGCCCGAGCGCGCGCACCGCCAACGCCACCAGCGCGCTCGCCGACACGCGCGCGCTTGCCGGAAGGGGCCGACTGTCGACTGCCCCGCCCGCCCACTCTGCATTGCCAGTACCGCCAGCCCGACCCCTGTAAAAATTACCTCTGACTGAAGTTTTCACATTTTTCAATTGAAACGGTTTGTTTGTTTGACAGTAACGGAATGAAATTTTACAAAACAAAAAAAATATTATTTCCTAGAAACATATGTAAATAAAACGCGTACGTAACCTTCTACATATGTTATTTTACATCATAGCTAACTTAAAATTTTCAGGCAAGTGACATGCGATTGACCTTCCGGGTAATTCAATCGATGAAAGAAAACCAATGTATATATATATTAACATTGAATAATCTTACATCTCTTATCTCTTCTCTCATCTTCTCTTACTACAAAGGTATATTTTGGTATAGACTAAAGGAACTCAAGGAATTTCACATCAAAGAGATCATTTACAAAGATTTTAACCAGCAACTACATATACAAAACCATTTCGAAACTAAACAGTCGCACACTGACCGGCGTCCGGGGAACACGAGCACGGTGGGGTAGTGGGGCGCGGTGTAGGGCCAGGGCAGGTCGTGGCGCAGCGCGTCCAGTCGCGCGGCGCGCGCCCGTACCCCGCATGCGCGCAGCACGCGCGCCGCCTCCGTCAGCGCGCGCGACACGCTCGAGCCGCACGCGCCGCCGCAGATGGCTACCAGGCTCACCTGACAATCGGATGATAACTAAGTGAAAAAAAGTATATAGGTACTTTGTCATAGTGCTCAAGGTGGGGGATTTTAACCATAACGGCAGCCGTGATGGCAATCGTAGAGTACAATTTCGCGACGAGGCGATGCTAAAGATCTTTCTTCTGTGACACGCTAGTGATATCTCTCTTTTACCTTTCAAACTCAGCAGGAACACAGCCATGCGAACACCGCTATTTAGCGATAGTAACAGGTAAATAAGGTAAAAATGTTATATTTAAAGCTGTCTCAATCATCTACCTGATGATTACTGTATGAATGATTAAAATCGGACATTCCATTCAAAAAATTATTGAAATTTAAATAAAAATACATGCTGGCGGCGGCCGCCACGCAGCGCATCGAGTAACTAACTCGACAAGAGCAATTGTATGTAGCACGTTATCGAGTAGGATCTCATGAAAATCAATACGTTTTGTTGCCACCTACAAATACCACAGCCAACGTAGTGTACAGGGAGGCTTTAAGATAAGCATTCAATTTTTTTCTAATTTAGTGATACATGATCGTTATAAATAATATAATTAGCATGCTTATAACTTAAACATCTGTACCTTTTTATGTCAATATATTCACAACGTTTTAAAATTGTTAATCGCATTCTTTTTTATTTATATTAATAAATTTTATTTCATTTTTTTTATTCACATTAAAAGTAAATTCAATTCACAAATTACTTCGACCGATCGTATTGCCATTGCCGTTGAAATAACATTGCGTCACATTTTTTAGGTAATCGCTTTCATAACTAACACTACATTAAAAGCATTGTAGTGTTAGCAATTTTACAGTGCTTTAATAAATGTCTCTTCATTTAAGAATGAGGCCAGCATTACTATTTGAAAATACTACTACAAATAAGTCAACATAAGACGTTTGTATAGCACATCAAACTTATAAGCTCAAGTCAATTATATTAAAGATTAACTTACGATGCCTGGTGTCCTCACAGTCTTTCTAAAACTCTTGGTGGTGAGTTCCTCTATGGAAACAACGGTGTGGTTGATGTCGTTGACGGGGAGTCCGTCCGAGCCGAAGTAGTGCGTGTGCGATGCGTCATCAACGTGCGTGCGCAATGATCGTTTCAAACGATTGGTTGTGTAGTTAAAGATGAAATCTCTAACGGATTTGGCACTGTATTCTTCAGAGAGTACATACTGAGTTTCAAGCTAAAAAGAAGATGAAATAAATAAGTTATGTCCAAAGTTACTTATTAATTTATTTTTCTATGCGTTATTAATGTTAGGATTTAACAAAACTTTATTTCTCATAAAGTAATACAATTAATTCACTTACTGAGAAAACTCTGTTTAACATTAATAAATGAGCGTACACAATATTAAGTTGAAAACAAAAATAAGGAGTACTACCTGTCATTGTAGTTGTTACTTGTATATTATTCGTTTTATATTCTTCTTTTATTTTTTGTGTGTATGTATGTATTGTATGTATGTGTGTGTGTATGTGTCAGTGCGTGTTGTTGGATGTATTCCTTTATATATTTTGATTGTTTATATTTAATTTATTATACACCTCAAACTGCCATTTGTATTTCTTTTTATTGTTGTATTTCTTTTCTGTCCAAAGATTGCCTGGAAGAGATCGCTCAATGCGATAAGGCCGCCTATTGTACTGTACTGTTGTATGTTTTCCTATGTTATTTGAATGTGTATGTTGTTGTTGAATAAAGTTATTATTAAAGATATTATGGTGTGTACAATAAAGAATATTATTTTTATAAATTTTCGGATATATTATTAAAAAAAAACAAAAAATAATTTAAAAAGGATGCTTTTATCCTATTTGTAACATTATCAAATGCAATTCAATTTGGCGTACACATTAATAAAACATTCTGAGCGTTGTAAACGGAACCTCAAACTTTTAGGTTATTCTTTTGTGGTATGCATGCCAGCAGACGTTATAATACTGAATAAATGTTTAGTAACTTTCAATTTTAAAATTACGTTACTGCTGTAGCCTTAGATAATATAAAATATAAAGCTTTAGCAATTTTGTTTTGACTATTTATCAGCCTTACAAAGGGTGAAGTTTTTACAGAAAATCATTTTAAAAGCTAACGACAGCAAACTATATATTATATATTCTTAAATAAAATATTTTTTTATATTTAGAAACTACCCTTTAAGTAAGGAAATGGGAGTTGCAAATTTTTGTGGAACTTCGTCAGTTTTAGTATTCCAATATTATCTCCGAAACGACTAGATATAGTTTGACTGGAGTTTCGCAGATAAATAGCTGATATAGCGAGGACTTTATTAGGCTACCAATAATTCTCCGGATACTATTAGCTATGTGCAAAGTGAGTAGTGGCGGACAGATAAAGACCGCAGCGCACAACACGGCAGAAATTGGAATGCGGATGAACAGCTGTCAAATGTATTGATCGCAGTACAAAATCAAAGCAAAGAAATGATCCATGACTGTTCTTGTGTTGTTAACTGCAAAAATAACGGCCTCAATAGCAAATGTAAATTTTATATTTTTCCAAGAGCGTTCTATGAATGAATTTATTTAACCCCAACAGCTTGTGACCCATAAAGGATGCCAAGCCCATATGTTTTCTGAGTTGATATTAAAAGAAACCACATTTACATGATACATGATACATGATGATGACACCTAATGATCACAGTGATGCTAAAATCCAAGTAGATATTGCATCTATTTCGAGAGTCATAGCAACAAATACTTCATAGAATAAAGACAAAAGCTGTTGCACGGACCAAAAACCATATAAGGATCAATCAACATCAACACATGGTCAAGAATTTGTTGGTATATTATCAATAAAAGAAGATCAACAACTCTTAATAACTTCATGTTCTTAGTAACGAGAGAAGCAAGTAAAAAATGTAAAGTTTCTACAAAAAACCGCCTTCTCATTTTTATATGAAGATGAAAACTGGCTTGACGTTTTCAGCATTGATTGTATTATTTGCTGTTCATAGAACCACAGTTTCAAGAATATTTCAATTATTATTACATGATTTAACTTCTGCAACTGCCAATTTAGTATTTTGGCCTGATAAAGCTACTGTACTGACGAATTATGTAGGCTCATATTAAGTAGCTCTGGCCGTTATGTCGCAGTTCATCCACATTTCTTACATGTTCAGCTAATACTAATTTATTGCCTTTTATCTTGTGTTGTTTCAGTTTGTGGTTGGAAACTAATACTATGAGTAGTAGTTTCAAACCCGGTTTTATTACTATATTAATTTTACAGTAAAACTATTAAATAAATTTCACTTAAATAATGTCAACAATACTATTTTAATATTTGATTTGTTTATATTTGCAAAGAAAACTGACAATGTTTACATGTTTATTATTTGACAGCTTCCGCAAATGTTGTAAAAGCTACGCAGCGCCACAGTCGCGCAAATAGCAAATATTTTAAATGACGGAATATGTCATCAAAACGATTAAACATAATTTTATGAAACTCCACTAAGAAATGGTCTAAGTAAAGAACAACAGCTGTATCCCTTATTAAATACCAAACTCGTTTAAATTTTCCCGCAATTATATGAGTATAAAATATATAGTAAAAATTTGGACGAACTGGTTGACTTTCACGAACTAGACCTATTTATAGTTACCTACCTTATAGTATTCCGGCCTCATGCGTGATCTTTCTGACAGGCAGTTCGAGTGGCTTCACTCGCTGTTTGTCTTTTTTTATTGTTTAATTTTGCTTTAAATTAGTCATTTAGTAAATTAGTATTAATAGTATATTTATCTATGTCATCACTTTTGTCCAAATCATGTAAAGGTCAATATTGTTATTCTGTTTAATTCTATCTGTTTGTTCATTTTCCAAATAAAATATAACATATAGAACATACGAACCTTGCTATCTAAGATAATAACAGCAGTTTTATCTTTCATCTTAGTAATGTCCACGCCGAGGAACTCAGCGAAATGATGGTTGCGGACACTATCCACAGCTATCATATGGAGGCTAAAATTCCTTTGACAAGCGAGACCCTCGATGTGGCTTATGTTCTTCTCGCCTCCCGCAACTGTGGGAGGAGCCACTGGTGGTCCGAACTCATTCGCCAATTTGAACAGTTTACAGAAATGTTTAACATTCTCCTGCACCATGTTTTCTGGTGCTAGCGGATCATCTTCAAGTGGTAACATGGAAGTTTTAACACTAAAAAGTAATAAAAAATAAAATGGTACATAGTTTAATGTGTGACGGGCCCGATGGCGCTTGTCGCAGTGATCCTACTACGGAGTTGTCGGGTTCGATTCCCATACAGGACAAATATGACCAATGTACGGATGATAAATGTATATTAAAATATTATATTTGTAATTTATCTTCTACCTGACGTCTGTAAGACAAGTGCATTATGTGACTTATTTCGGAGTCAGGTCAATGTATGAGATGTGGGGTAAATTATTTTTATAATTATTATTTTACATTTAAGACACAAAGACACACGTTATCATTATACAATAGAACCGAATACCGCCGAATACTTTACATTATAGATTGTATGTATGTGTCTCATGAATGCCAATAAAACACTTACGTCCCCATATTGCGAACCAGTTAAAATAAGTCGTCGGTAAATCGTGCCACCGGGATGATCACGAAAACGAGACATTCAGGAATCAACTCTAACACTGTTAAAATATATCATTGTCATGCATATATGTCACTACACAGCCCACAAGTGAAATTATTATATCCGACTAAGTTAGTCAGTAATATGAAGTATCCATAGTCCACAGTAGGACATAAGCCTCCCTATATAGAGGGATTTATGCCCATAGTTGCCGCGCAGAGTAGGCGTGGTGGCAATCGCAGAGCGCAAATTCGCTGCTGGGTATCCCCACCCTGTAGTAATTAAGCTGAGCTGTTACAGACGGTATACGCCATTTGACGGTTCCAGTACCTTATTTGCCTTTTACGACACCTGGCACAGAGGGAGGTGCTATTCTACTCCGCCGGCACACCGCGCCAAATGTTGTAATACTTATCATATTTAAATTGTTTTAATATAAGCGGAGTCATAATTAACGAGTACTACTGTACATTAATTTAAATGCGCGGAGCAATGTCTCCCAGGCGACCTAGGAACGGAAAGTAGGTTTATGCTCTTCTACTCCTCATTAATATTAACTGTGTCAAACCTCACAATTTAACAGTTTTACAAAGATGTAAAATAAAAGATACTTCATAAAAACGTATACACGTTTTTATAAAATATCTTTATTTTTAAAGCTAACGTCGTCAAACTTACATAATATACTTAAAAAAAGTCCCGGTTTTTTATATTTAGAATCAACCCTCATTAAGTGAGCAAATAGGAGTTTCAAATTTATGTGAACCGTCGTTAGTTTTTGTGGTAGCGATTTTAAAATTATAGCTGATCTCCGAAACGACTATATATATTCTGACTGGATTTTGGAATAAAGGACAGCGGATTACGTTAATTTTTTGTCGTCACATAATAATATCATAGATAAGTATGACACAAACAACTGTTTGCATGACTCAAAACATACTCAAATTAAGTAAACATTCATTTTCTATAGGCTTTAATGATTCTCTTTGGTCTAATTGAATAACAAAAGGTTGACTTTTAAAAATAAATGAATCATTCTACAAATTTTACCAATATTTATATTAATATAAATGCATGAAAATAAGTAATAATGTTTTTTAGTAATCTTACCTTTCCTCCTCATTTTCCGATTCTTGGTCCATGGGATAGCTTTCCTCATATTTTTCACACTTATCATAAAAATTATAAAACCCTTTCTCGGCCGGCATCACGTTTGAGCCGCATTCCTGCAGTAAAGCGGTAGTAGATACCATATCGGACTCATCGTCCATGCTTGCGATAGCTTGAGCGATTACCAGATTGCGTCTTAACAGGAAATTAATGTCCCCGTTATTCTGATTCCTCTGTGTGGTATTGTTCCAAGGATATTTGTTGTTCTGCGATATAACTTCTTTTTTGTAATGCTTATTTCGTTTCCGAACTGACTTTCTAAATTTGAACTCTTGACAATATTTTTTCAAATCATTCTGTTGGTACAACAGTCTCTGGACTTTTTGTATTTTTATCAACCCCGATATGCTTGTTTCACTTCTATTACAGTTATGGTATTCCATGGCAATTTCCCGTAACTGAAATAGTAAATTAATATAATAACTGAATAAAATATGCACGTTTTATTCAAAATCTAGAGGTCCTTCGCCGCTCCTGCTGGATCGTGGAGCTATTCTACAATACTTGTTTTAAATATGTATGCTGTAACTACTCTACTACTATGTCCATATTCTTTTTTATAAGTAAAAGAGTTTGAAGACAATCCATTTAAATTGTTAGTTATTCAGTGAGAAGTTCTAAAAATACAGAGTATATTCCAGATATCTTTTTTTCGTAGAAATCTATAATACTCAGGGATAATGATATAAAATCATATAATTCAATAATAATATAAAAACGTTTTTACTGGTCTGTATGAAATTTGGTATAAAGATAGATTAAGGTCTAGAATAACGCATAATTACTTATAAAATAGTAGTTCAGCGGTATGAAAACGACACAAGTAAGTTTATATTTCCAAAAAACGTAGAGAACAGAGATTGTTTTGTATTACATAGAGATCGTTTTTTTTGCACAATGGTGATTTAGCGATGTGAGCTCGATAAAAGCTACTCTTGATACCTTAACAATAATAGGGCCTTGAGGGATGCGAAATAATGACGTAGTCGATAATAACTCTCTACCTTATGAATACAGAAAAAATAGAACTTTTAAATATTATTATTTTATTTAATGATATATTTCTTACCAATGTATATGATGGAAGCTGCTCATACAGAGGGTTTAAAGGAGTGAAAAGCAGCAAGATAGGGTTCCCATCAGCATATTTTTCAAAGCTGAACGCTTTCTTCCACATAGGAATGATTCTTGCCACTGGTTGTGTAAAATTCTCTAATACCCATTGTAAAAGAGAAGTCTCATTCCATGGGCGCATGTTTTCAACAGTTGAGTATTCCTGAAATACCATTACATGTTAAAGTGATGTGAAAATATGAGCCTTTGCTCTTAAACTTATAGTAATGAAAACAATATGATGACAAACAGGCATACGGTTCGCCGGTATTCTCTTTATCTAAACATATTATATCACATAATTCCATGCAAGCATGCTGTTGACGATAGAAAGAAGTGAGTGTGAGATACGCATGCAGACGACTGTTGTAACATTAGTCATTGAACAAGGCTAAGCATGAAAGAACGTATTAAATCCATAAAAGTAATTATTAGTTGAACATTGATACTAAGAAAAAATATAAACACAGTCAAAACAGCAAACCTGTGTAAATATCATACACTTTGAACAGTGTATATTGTTTGTGTAATGTTTCAGCTTTACTCACATATAATGATATGTTATAACTATAATTATATATAAACAAGATTAAAATAGGAAACATTAATACTTTTTTATCATTCCATAACATTAGTCGAGCATTTGGTACTGTCTCAACTCCCAACTCAGCAGCTAAATCTTGAGACGTGACTGCTGCTAAGCATATTTCACCAATTGAATCGTAGTCGCGAACTTTCAAAGCCACATAATACCAAATATTATAATATTTTGAAGTCTCAGTTAGAGGTGTGAACCCTACAGCTACTGCCTGGAAAACAATAATCATTCATTATTTACAAATATCAGTTTCATCACATCTATATATGACTGGAACCTAAAAAAAACACAAATATTAAAGAAGCCTCTGTTTCCCACTGGGGGTCCTAGGGCTGATATTAGTTTTGTTTGTTGTTTAGATGATAGGAAACTATCGTAGTAAATATTTTTTTTGATCAACATTCACTCAAATTTTTTACAATAGCATTATTTTATCATTAAACCATTATTTAACTATTTAATAAAGTATTTAACTGTGCTAAGTTGCACAGTTCTTTTAAACAATACAAATATACATTAAAACAATTTTAATCTACTTAATTAACGGCTTTGAAGGTCACATTGGCTAACATGACATCATTTTTGTGAATATACCAAATTTACATAAAAAACACATCACATACTTGGCCTCATCTGTTTTTATTTTATAAGCTAGTTTTTAATATAATTTCGAATATAGTTTGGTTTATATGATACAATTAAAACTATACTAACTAATCAGTAGATGCCAATCACAATTATGTGGGATTTTAGTGCTTAAAATACCTATATATTTTGTATGTAATAAAGAATGAAAAGTGGTACACTTACTTCACATACTGAGAGCAAATTTATGAGCTCTTTTGTGGATGAAACTCTTACTAAGGGATTCATAACTAATTCCAGGAATTTCACTATACTTTGAGCATTTCTTGGCCCTGTAAAGAAAATCAAATTAATATATATTTTATATTTACTAAAAAACTATACAAGCATATTTTTGTAACTAAATTTATTCCAAAACCAACAGCATTACACCATATACAAAACATACTTTTTAAACTTCATAATTATTAACAAACACTTTTATTATACACTTAAAATAAAAAGTAAACTAAGGCATTAGTACATGTATTATTTTATTTTCTGAAAAGTTGTTTAATGACTCAATATTAAAAAAAATTAACTATAATAATTGAACCACTGTAATTATAAAAATAGTGGTCAGCCCATTAGTCTGCTTAATCACTGTCGTAATAAATGATACTGCTTAAATATTTATTAAAAAATTTCATAATCACCATCATAAAGAACTCCTCTAGATGTAACAGTATAGGCCATTAGTATTGGCCATGATGGTATTTTATTGTGTTGCAACCTGCATTCGCTACCAGGATTCCAACAGTTGATAGCAGAAAAGTGCACCTAGAATTGTAAAAATACAGAAACAGCTACACAAATTGTACAAAATTATATATTTCTTCATTTATAACCTACCTAGTGAGAATACTGTTTCCCGGTACTATGGAAACTAGAAGAAGGATGGTACCCTCCTTAAAAATTATTTGTATGTTATGCTGGTACCAACATCATCATCATAATTATCATCATATCAGCATATCAGCCATAAGATTTCCACTGCTGGCCTCTCCAAGTAATCTCCAATAGGACCAGTTATACATGGTCTTCATTCCACAGCCTTATGACTCTTATCGGCCATTGGTTGTGTACCAAATGCCCTGCCGAAGTTGATAACTTTAGTACTGTTATGAATCTCCACATTCCTGATTTGATCACACAAAAAAACTGAGCATTGCCCTCCTCATAGCTTGTTAAGCTAATTTCAGTTGGCCAATAAGGCCAATGGTAAGAGACCACTTTTCGCTTTCATAGGTCATCACTGGTAACACATAACATACAAATTTTTTTTTAATGTTTTAAGCAAAACAGTGCAATTTATAAGCTAAGCCAATTAAAGGGAAAAGGTTGAAAAAATGCAAGAAACCTGCAACTTTTAATTGATCAAGTAAAAGATATTATTGGATATAATTGAACATGAGTATAAAGTACCTACCATTATATAACATAATAACATATAAACCCCATAATTGAGATTTTTATAATATAGGAACTCATTTTTACATATATACATCAATTACTTGTATATAGCTAACAAACAAAGAACTTCTAAATGTTATGATATAATTTTGTTTAAACGATCCATACCCTGTCACTTAGAATGGAAGCAGCTTTTTCGATTTCTCCTCGGACATATTGTGATTCAGCATCCCAAGGGGCATAATACATCACAAATGACACATCCGCACTGTTGATGACATAGAGAGCAGCATTCAGCTGCCCCTTGTACCAGTCTGTCACTAATGAATCTGGGCTAAAAAACCTCTCTGCTTGTGGATGCTTCGATACTTTAGTAGGCCTAGAACCATAACATATGCAATTAGGTACAACAAGTGTAAGAGTTTAACTATTTGTAAAATATTATAAAATGATTACTCTAGGTTACACGAAAATATCTCTTACGTATTATGTAGGGCTCCATAGGTAGTCAGAGCTAAAGCTATACAGAACACCATTTCTTTGACTAACATGTTGAGGGTTAACTCTCTGTTGTTTTGCTGTTTTGCAATTTTTGTGTTTTCAGGCGAGTCTTGCTCATCGCTAGTAACACCTGTATTTCTTTTCTGTGACGTGACCTGTACGATATCTTCAGTGTCCGCCGTTGGAAACATTACACGTCAGTCAACAACAACCAAAACTCAGAAATACGTTCACCATTTAAATAGCATTGCAAAATGGTGTGACAAGTTTTAGATATCTCTCCCTGAGTAATATCAACTTGGTTAAACTGAGAATTCATAATAAATCTTCATAACAAACTAAAAATTAATTCAAAGACTTTATTACATTCTGTTACTATCCTTTTTATCTGTTATTGACAGAAGATGTCATATTACTTGTCAATCAAATTATTATGTCAAGTTCAGAAACAACAATCTTTTTCCAACCTTGCGTAACTACTGACGATTATGCTTTAATGAAATGTATAGTAACACTGGTATTTAAATCCATAGACAATATATTTTTTTACACGCCATTTTATTTTTTAATTGGCATTTGACTTGTTTTGAGAAAATAAGTTGTGTCACATTTTTCTGCGATCTAACGGCTACTTTCATTAAGAAATTAATTTATAACCCTTGAACTCGAAACATCAAAAGTATTAAAAGCATTATTTTTACTAATACTACTTCGCATTTTTCTTAGTTGAATAGTATAATATTGTGATGGTGCGTTGAATTTGTATCCTTGGAGTTACATTTCTTGAAAGGCTATTTTTTATAAAACATGGAATCTCCAAGGCAATCTGAACCCGATTCTTTAGAATACTGGCAAAAGCAAGCTAAGTATTATGAAAAAAAGTAAGTTCTAATGAATCTTTATTGAAACTGTACTGTTGTTTAATGCTTTTGAAAAAAATGACTCACTTATCGTTGTAATTTTAGAGTTAATGATGTACAACAAGAATTAGATGAATACACTGAAAATTCAGCACAGGTTGAAGAAGAATTAGAAGCTTCTCTTGAGCAAGTTGAAAAACAAAATAGAGATTTAGAACACCAAAATCAACGACTTAAGAATGAAATTGAAATGCTAAGAGTAAGTATATAACATAAGACATTTACTTGTAATTAATTAAAGAATTATTTTTCAACTGAAACTTTTTCCAGAATAAGTTAGAGAGAAGTCAACATGAAACAAATGCTTTGGAGAATGAATTACAAGCTTTGAAAACTGATAAAGATAAGCAGGCTATTTATATTAGAGAATTAGAACAAAAAAATGATGATTTAGAGAGAGGACAAAGGTGAATATTAAGAACAATAGATTTGTTTAAAAATTTAAAAAAATTTAATACTGATAAATATTATTTTCACTATTTTAGAGTAATATCAGAGTCTGTATCATGTATACAAACATTGTTGTATCAAGAATATGAAAGAAATGCAGTTTTAGAAAGTGAAGTAGATGAAATAGAAAACCTAAGGGTGAAACTACAAAGAGCCACAGATGAAGCCAGGGGTTAGTATATTTATATGATCTTTCGTCTCTAATATGATCAAACATATTCTGTTCATATTAATATCCTTCTGTAAAAATGACAAATATAAAAGAAATTAATACCCACTTATTGTCTTAATATTATTATAGATCTGAAACAAGAATTAAAGGTAATGGAGTTAGTTCCACCTCCTAAAAAAGAAGATGTAACTCTTGAGACAACAACACTCAATGGTATCATCAACAATCCATCTAGAACACATGTGGAAATTGAAACGCAAAGATCATTATCATCCCCACAAAAAAGTGAGTAGTGTTAGGTTATTTTATAAACATTTTTAATACTTAAAAACTTTAAAGGTTTTTTAAGGTAAGGTAAGATAAGGTTTATATTAAATAACCTAGGTATCTTCATGATGTTATGTTTCTTTAATTTTGTAATGACTGTGTCCATAGGAGAAATAAATGGAAATGCAATGACACCATCATCTCGAGTATCAGCCATTAACATAGTAGGAGACCTACTTCGTAAAGTTGGGGTAAGTAAAATTTGTTTACTTTCAGCACTACTTCAAGCTATAGTAGTTATGATAGTTGCACTCTCTACTGTAGAGTATATATTATAATGAGTATATTAGTTTAGGTTGATGTAAATTGAGTATTTATTAAGTAATTGTTGGCTAATTATGTCCACTGAATTATTCATTATCTAGTCATGAATTAATTACTTTTTTAATTAGCAATATTGAAATTTATGTGTTACTATTATACAATATTATGTATGAAATTGTATGTATTTATTTATAATAAACAATTTTGTATATTTGTCTGTTATTTATTCTTAATACATATCATAGTGTAGATAGATATGAAAATCATACTAGCAGCTTTGTTTTTCTTCAACCATGGTCATACTTATTCTTATTGGATATTTTGTATGATAAAACATAGTAGTGTATACATTTACTATTGATTATGTGTACCTGTAATGAAACTTTACTTTGCATGGTTGATGTGTGTGTAGTATGCATGTTATTTATTGCTTACAGCTTGAAAGGTTTCTTTGCCGTGATTGTGGTAAGGTCAAATGCTCGTGTGAACCATCACCTACCGCCACTAATTACTGCTTAGCTACAGAGGAAGCCCATATCATAAATACAGAAAACGTAAATAACCATAAAAACGTTACTCAAAGTCCTATAGAATATAGAAAGTTTCAACGCCAAAATTCTGGACCAGAAAAGAGTGAAAATCAGAATATATCACACAAGCCTCCATATACAACCCAGAAATCCACAGACCCTTTTACAAGATCAGGATCAAGTGAAAATGGAAAACTTAGACGATCATTTGCTGTAAGATCTCGAGAAGGACTAGAAAATCTCCTGAGTTTTTCTTCTAATAGAAAACATCAAGATCCAACTAAATCAAAGGAAATGTTTTGATATTGAAATTCTAACTGTATATTATAGTCTCACAAAATAAATTAATAGGCCTACATAATATTATTTAGGCACATTAATGTTGGTAAATTCGCCCATAGTATTAAAATTTTTATTTTTCATTTAAGGTGCTAATTAATTACTTAGAACTTTGTTGTATTTAGATTGATTTTATAATATAACTATAAAAGTACCTTTTATATATATACAGGTGTACAAATCTAGTTCTGTCAAATATACATTTGTTTAAAAATGTATCATGTTTATTAATACATAGATTATTTTTTTAATATTTAAGTATTTTTTTGTAGTTACCTCGTTTTTAGCAGCAAGGTTTATATTACTTAATATTTTATAGATTTAATTCATTGTTTTCTGAAATAAAAAATCAGAACTGCTAAAACATACATTATAATATAATATTTATATCAATTCAATGTAATATTAATTACAAATTTATAAATCAATCATAATTATTGATACCTTTGTTTCTATTGAAAATATTATGTTTTAAATATATTGAAACAAACTACTTGTAGGGGTTTGCCATATCTTGATTTTATACTTTACATTTGACAATTAAGTACCTGTAATGATAATATATTAAAACAAATAATTGTAAGCTATTGTAAAAAAATACTATCAAAACTTGTAATTAAATCACAAACCCCTACCCACACCCACATTGTATTGTTATTTATTTTATAAATTATCATTAGTTACATGTTAATTGCATGGCTTTAAGTATTGGTTCATGTTGTATATATATGTATGCATAGTTCTATTCAGGTGCTGGCTGTAACTGCACATTAATCTCCTGTCACCTACTAATATTGACTTCATTCATATTGTGTACTTTTCTTCATTGTAGGCTTTGGAATCAAAGTTAGCATCGTGTCGCAGTACCGTTAGACCTAAAGACCACTCACCCAACCCCAACTCGGACGTGAGTAAGGACTACAGGTGTGTACTGAAGAATTAGACCGCTCGCCGCCGCCTCACACTGCATCTTGCAGTTAGCTTGATTAGTATCATACTATACAAGCAGATATTTTTCGTACATGCTTCGTGGTAACTTTCTAATCATAAACATGTACTGTGATTTACGTCACGTTATCCTAATTTACTATTGTCTGTGATGATTATGAAATAGATAAGGATTGGTAATGTGTAATGTTTTGGCCTACCCACCGACGACTATGCACTCAGTTGCGGTACACGCGTTTTGTCTGCTTTCACACTGTGTTTACTGTGACTAACTAAATATTTAGTTATAAAATAACAATTGTCTGGTAAGGTATACAACTTAGATATTGAGTTCATATTAAATTGATTGATTGTATTACATTGTCCTAAAAATGGATGCGTACAAATTAGTTTGTGAATGTCTAGTAATGACACTAGATTTAGTTCAGTTAAATAATATGGATTGGCTAAAATAATACAACAGAAATATATACACGGTGAAATAATATGATCATTGCAGTGTAATGTCTAAAGGTAATCTGAATAGGCTGAAGAAAAGTGTGAGTTATTGTGTTGTAAAACCTTACATATCAATATATATATATATATAAGGTTTTATAATATAAGTAATAATTCAATTATTTTCCATAGTTGTTAACAAAGATAAATTTGGTTCTGTTTATGACATACATTATGTATATATTGCCATGCATATTAAGTAGAAACTAGTCCTCTGGTTATCATATCTCGTCAAGCTTTGAGGCACGAAGTGAAAAAGTGGTTTATACTTTTATATAAATTTATGTTGACTTATATTCCAAATGTATTACAGAATATTATACCTCTAAATAAATATGAAATTACCTTGGTCACAAAACATTTCACTATTTACTTATGCACTTGCTTTAACTGATCTTAACATTGAGTAAATATCAATGGAATTATCAAGAAACAACTACCAAAAACATAATTAAATTTAAGAAACATTGCAATGATCAAATTTTTAAAGATATTCTTTTTTTACCTCAATCATGTTAATTTTGTTCGTTTTTTTCAGTATAGAAGCCTAGAGAGCTAGTCTCTATTTTAACATGTTTCGATTATAAATAAATGTAGACAGAAAACTAGTGTATGTCTGTTTTTGAAATAAATCTGTTTTTGTCCTTAAATCTTTTGTTAAATACAGCAAAATATTAACATGGACCTCAATTGTAACACCTTTATAATTGATTACAGATAAATTGGTAGCACCTTAGCACAGTATGTACAGTCATTAGAATGTACTTCTTTGTTGTCTTGGTGGACAAAATATTTTGGATAATCTTTTCTATGTATATAGTAGATAATGGAGTATGAATGAAATTGTTAAGATTGTAAAATTTTATGAAGGTATTCAAATTAATATTACATTGTTTATATATGCATTTTTATAATACTATGCAATAACATATTTAAGTATAATATTCTCTATCATAAATTAGTTTGTCTAATAGCGAGAAAGTAAATAAACCGAAATAAGAATATTAAAGAAATTCCCCAAATGTCTATTAATTCTGTAAACCTCTGACGATGGAATGAAATTTACCACTTGCAACTCACGCAAATATAACAAAATTGATCAACTAGGTAGTAGGTGGGGGATTTCTAATGCATTATATAAAATGCAGCATTATATAAATGAAGTTACTCTAATCCATTACAAGAATCAATATGTTTATTGATTTAATATAAAACTGGCTATTAATAGAATTACCACGTGGCTTAATAATTAATATTAGTGAATTAGGGCATGTTTTATTATAATGTAAACATTATTCAAAGGCTCTATCAATTCACTTCATCTCATGTTTAACATCCTGTCATTAACCAAATAATGTTTAATAGATCATGAAAAAGACTAATAACCCTATAAATAAATTTCTTGCCGTTAAGTTAGGTACTTGCAGTAATAAAACAATCCAATTTTGAGTAATATCAAAAACCGAAGTAGGCTTTTAGAAAATATTGTAGGTATACCTAAAGGTACCACGTTCACTTCCTATTTGTCTATTTCTGCACGCTTTAGAAACAAGGTAAATATAAAAAACCGTTTTAAAAAGCTACTGAAATATTTTTTGATTTATAAATTATTAATTCTAAAACATTTACTTATGTAAACATATTTATTTAAGCTATTATATGTGTGCTCATTAGGTGTAGTATAAAGGTGCAATGAACTTTTTTAGTGTACATTTCAAATTGGTTTAACGGTAGCAATATGGAAACAAATGCAAAACACCCAGAATATATTCGCAGCCAAAAAACTATTTGTTACAGGTTAAACCTACAATAAACCTTATTTATAACTTCCATCAAAAATTTACTGAATTGTAGTTTTAATATAAGGTTGTCTTGCACAAAGCAATAGATCCAACCTACACTTATCTGTAGAAATTTAATTGACATTTATCTTGAAAAGCAAGCTGTTGAATTCTGTTGCTTTGTGTGTGTATAAAATTTTTATGGGTTCCCAAAAACAATATGAAATGAAAATTTATTTTTCTTTTCTACAACACTATTAAAAATAACAATGCAGAATAAGCTAAAATTTCGTTGCCCAATTTACTGCAAATAATTAGTACAGTAATAATATAAGCGTTTATACTTTCATGTGTGGTGACCAAATAATTTTTATTTTGTGCACAATTCTAATTGAAAAATTAATAAATAAGTCAAACATGTTACAGTTTTTTATTTTTCATACCATTTATTGTAGTGTTATTTATTTCCTTTATATTATTTGTTTTCCTATAAATATATTAGATAATACATTAGTCCATTCTACATGCTTTGGAATGTCAACTGGAGGTCTGAAATTCTTGATTAAATATACTAGAGACTTTCTGAATAATTTTAACTGTAAAAAGAGAGGGGAATTTTTATTGCTACTAATCACTTCCAGCAATATATGCCCTGTAAAATAATATTCATTAACTATATATAATTATTTAAGGAAACTTGACATCAAATTATAATTGATTTCTCAAAAGGATACTTAAGGATGTATTACTCATACATATTTACCTGCAACTTTCGGGGAATGTATTAGCCACAAAATCACTGTGTATATAGGAAGAGTATGCACAAGGTAAATTAATTTTGATAGAGCATACTGAATTAACAATGATAGGATCCTAAACTGGAAATAATGAAGCAAATTAATCTATACATACTGCAATCATTATTGTCAAAAATATGGAAATTAATTACTAAACTTACTAAGGTAAATACAATATAGTACATTGCAGTTGTGGGTAGTAATAGCAGCAATATTGTGAATGCTACAGTCCCCACAAATAACTCCTGGTTTGTATATTCACAAGAGTCTATGGATCCTCGAAGAGGGTTATACTTTCTTCCAACAAAAAACCGCAGCAATGCAATTATTCCAGAAATTTGGATATTAAACATTCTGTAATTGAATATGAAGCATGTATTAAAACCTAGTGGCAAAATGAAATTAGTTAGCAATACCTTTTTATCATATTATAATTATCTTACCTAGCAGCATATACATAAATACAATATGAATGGAAAGTTGCAAGACATATCATATCAGAAATTACTGCAGCTTGAAATGTGAATCCAAGGTAGCCCAAGTAATGATAAACATGTAATATTGTATCTAGTTTTTCCCCTGAGACATCTGAAAGAAAAATATACTTTTGGTATATACAATAGGTAAAAATTAGCTAATATACTATTCCATTCCTTATTTTAAAATAGTAGTATATATTCAGCAGAAATTTTTGCTAGCTTACCTAAGAATAGCCACCACAGTTGGACATGGTATGAGAAAAACTTTCCTAGCATTTTGTTGAATGCATTATTTAATTTTAGCCCAGCTGGTGCACCCATTAGCCATTTTAGTAAAGAGTACAACACATTAATGAGTTTCTGGAATATTTTTTAATTAGGAAGGTATTTTTTTTATTTTCATATACATTACATGGCCATCCTAATGTACAAACCTCTAACATCCCCATTAATAAAGAGCTTAGTTCTTGTGTGTCTTGAGTCAAATACTGTAATACAAGGTATCCCAAAAATATGTCCATCAATAGTGCTAATATAAGATTACCTTGCTTAATTGAAAGCTGAAATTGAACGTAACATCATGCATTATGTATTTTGTCTAAAATATTTATTAAAAAAATCCATATTGGATTTATTACCTTTTTATCCCTTTTGACTGTAGTTAACAACCAATATATCACGTTTGAGTAATTCAATATATGTTGAACAAACATGGAAGATAATATCCAAGGTGGGCATTTAAAAAGTAAGTGAGGAATATTTGTATTTTTATGGACATTATTTTCATTTAATATCAAATATTGTAATTTGGAGAAATTGTCTTCAAATTCCCAAATTACTTCAGAGTGTAACAGTTTGTTGTATTCATAAAATACTATAACTATGTTATCTGTAACTTCAAGCGCTTGCCCATCAATAATTAATTTATTCAAATGCGGATTTTTAAAGTGGTTTAAAGTAAGAAAGTTAGTAAACTTATTAAGTTTCTTTTTCTTCACAGGATGACAGTGCCCGCAATTATCGAAGTATCCATAAATTACATTATGTTCAGATTCATTATCAGGTATAAAAATGCTATTATCGGATGTTTTTACAACATAAATAGTAATATTATTTATGTCATTTAACTTAATATAACCCTTGAAATATATAATATCTATAGAACTTAAAGCTGAAGGTAAGATAATTTGTATAGACATGACTAGTTCTCAATTGTTTAATTAGTTATTTTAATTTGCAATCCTCATTATTTGTATATAAAGAAGTAAGAAAATTGACAAATGTGTTGACATGTTCGTTCAAAAACATAAAATATTGTTTTATTCGTTAGGCCCACCGTGCGTACAAGATTTTAATAATGTATAACAATTTATATTTTTTTCACGAAAAGACAAACAATCTAAAATAAACCGAAATATATATTGTCCTTCATTCGTTGAATTATAAATAACAGAAACCCAATACTAAAACATAATAGTAAAAGAGTAAACATAATAGTAAGCTACTTAATGTATTGGTATATTTTGAGTTTCATTTTAATATATATTTTTTCATCAAATATATTTTGAATTCGTTTGCAATATTTTGAAGAATTATAACAGCCAAATTTGGATACTTAACTAAACGCCCCGTGGTTTCACCCACGTAGTTCCTGTTTCCATGCATATAGTAAACTATAGTAGTAATCTAATTTCTTTTTTTTGTTCGAGGTCGTCGACGCGCAGCCTACGGCTGCGCGGAGGCGACTACGGCGCTCTGCGCCTTTGTCGCAGTATCAAACGCCGCCGATTAATATCGGCGGGTCATTGGGTTGCGGTGAACAACAGTTTATCGTTGCCCTTCGGGGGGTTGCGGTCTCGGGCTCGTGCCCGAGTCATGTTCGGCCTCACCGGCCGTGAGTTCTCGCTGGTAGGCCTTGGAGTCCGGTGGTCTGGCGTGCAGCGGCGCTATGTTGCGCAGGTGCAGGTTCGCCAGAGAGGCTTTGTCGGCGCGCGCGAACATTGCGCTCGACAATCTGCTAATGAAATCTTCGATGTATTCTGTTTTCAGGTCACGGTGTATCGTCGCGTTTCGCACCATGCGCGGTGCTCCGACGATTGGGCGTAGAACGCGGGATGGTTGGGATTGAAGGCGGCCTCTGTTGGTTCGGCTGGTTAGTGCGTACCATGCCGGGGCTGCATATGTGAGATGAGGTCGAACGTATGTTTTGTAAATTCCCAGCTTCGTTCTGAGCGGGAGTTTGGAGGCGAATACCGGGCGAAGTAGATGCGCGACCGACCTGGTCTTATTTATCACGTGTTCGATGTGGTGCTTCATGCACAGGTGGCTGTCTATTGTAATCCCCAGGTATTTGACCTTGCGGGACCACTTGACTTCTTGCCCCATTAGCATCAGTGGTTTCGGTAGAAGGAAGTGGCGGCCAATGACTGCAGCCTGTGTTTTGGTTACGCTCACCTGCAGTCTCCATCTGCTTAGCCACTCGGGCAGTAGGTCGAGAGTGTTTTGTAATTTTTTAGCTGCGTGTTTTAGGTTGACCGAGGATGCGTAGTAGGCGGCGTCATCTGCGTATAGTGCCAGATGTGTGCCTTCTCCTACCGGGATGTCGTCCGTATAAAAGCTGTACAGCGCGGGCGAGATGCAGCTGCCCTGAGGTACACCGGCCTCAGCGGCTCGTTCTGTTGATAGAACGTTTTCTACTTTCGCTCGAAAATGTCTTTTATCGAGGAAGGAAGCTACCACTCTTGTGATTCGACGGGGTGCCTGTGACATTGATAGTTTATAAAGCAGACCCTGGTGCCACACCTTATCGAACGCCTTCTCCATGTCGAGGAGTACTGTGGCGGTGTATTCCTTTTTGTTGTAGGCCGTCGTCATATGGTGCAGTACTCTCGTCAGTTGCAGCGAGGTGGAGTGCTCTGTCCGAAATCCGTACTGCTCCTCCCTCGGTCTTATGTGCGGTTCCAGGTGTAGAAGTAGCAACTTCTCATACACCTTGGATACCGTAGGTAGCAGTGTGATCGGACGATAACTCTCGGGATTGAGTGTGTTCTTCCCGGGCTTGGGCAGCATAATTACTCCTCCCATTTTCCACCCTTGTGGGAAGTGGCCTGTGCGGTTGATGCCGTTGAAAAGGCGAGTCGGAGCTGTGATGCTTTTTGGTGGTAAGTGACGTAGCATGTTGCCGGTGATGTTGTCAAAGCCAGGAGCCTTCTTGGGTTTCAGTTTGTTTATGGTCCTGCTGACCTGCCCGGGCGTGAAGACGACTGGGTTTTCATCTGCCGCTATGGGGACGGCGAGATACCCTCGAAGATGCCGGGTAACCGTCTCGACGTGTTCTACGTTGTCACAGGGGTGTGGGCAGAATTGGCGTTCTAGGTGTTCGGCGAAAATCTCAGCGCGGTCCTCCGCGCGGTATCTCGGGTGGCCTCTAATTTCTTATGACATCTCAGTAAGCAGAGTTCCTTTTAAAATTGGTCAAACCACTTTGGAGTTTATCTGAAACAGACAAATATAAAATTTAGAAAGATTATTTTTCTTAAAGCTACCGTACATTCTTTCATATGCCTATTAAAACTTTTATTTTGATATTGAAAATTAATTTTATAACGTGATGTATCCAAATCCGCTTTTGAACCTTCGTTCTTTAAGCAAATTTGCAGATGAAACGATTCGGCTTGGCTAGCGTTTGGGGCGCAAACAACACTTATCGTTATGTATTACAGAAGTATAACCTATGTGATACTATGATGTATATAGGATTAAATATGGGTTTTGGTTGTATTTAGTTTTATATATGGTATAAACATTTTTGTATTTTCTTGAAATAGTGAGCCTCGTGTCAAGATTGAAGTTTGTTTTCTTCAATCTCAATTTTGAACTCTATAACTGCCGTTTATAGATTAATGTGGATTGCAATTTTTTTCCTATGAAGCTACTTTCTTTGTGATTTTTAAGAGAACCTAATTCTGGATTACTCAGACGTCAGTTTCTGCAGCACCGTAGGAAGGGTGCGGAGGGTTGTGAGCTCGAGGCCGCTCGGTAATAAGTGATTCTATGCCCGATTGTATCTAGTTTGGATCTGAGCGGGATCGATGGCGATCATCTAAATGCATCTCTGCGGTTCGACATCAACTCAGGTGGGCATCGGGGACAGTAAAGTTGTTTGCAAAATAGGACTGAGTAAGCCCAGCCACATTAGTGTAGTTGTATATCGCTCGAGGGCCAGCATCTTTGGACTGCTGCTGCTACTGCTCTACAATATGAATGTGTTAAGTATTTGTGATTGTGGAATTAGAGGTCGACAGAGGGAGGTGTTTATTGAAGTTATGCTATCGGGCGGATCGTCAAGTACGTATTGCGGCCTCTCCGGTTGCTCTCCTAATTAATGTATTTTGGACGATTTGTACATATTTTAGAAGGCATTCCCCTTGAGTTGGAGTCGGATATAGATTATACCTAGGTAGCGACTTATAGAGCCAGTCTTCGTCAAGTATTTCATTGGTAAATCGTTGACGTAGAGAAAAAAAAGAAGGGGAACGAGCATGGAGCCTTTAGAAACGCCTGCACGGATCGGATGACAAGTGTGGAGCACCGATAGCGGCGAGTGCTACGAACGAAGAGCAGATGAAAAGTATAAGAAAGTGTGTTTAGAAAATATCACTTCATAGGTCATCAGGTGCATTCTGCGATTATGGGCAAAATTCCCTCTTTCTAAAAGAAAGAGGGAATTTTGCAGTGGCCTTCTAAAGGCTGCAATGTTGATAATAAATAATGAGGGAGTCTTTATAATGAAGGAGGAGGTTACGTTATGTTTTGTTTAGCCATTAATTCGATGCATCTTTATATTATTGCATTATTGTTATCATTTCATTTTAATAAATAGAAATTCCGTGAAACGTCTTCGTAATTATGACGTGTAGATATCCTATTTCATATAAACAATTTACCTATATGAAACTCTAAAGAAAAGGTTGCTCAATGTGTTATTGATACAATATTTTATTACAATTCAATGTGTTTACTTACTTTTTGAAATCTAGTACTAACCTAAAAATGATTATATTTTTTTATAATTTGATCGGTTTCAACTTCTTGAGTGTTTGAATGAGTTTATTGAAACATCATCTTTTAACAATTTAAAATGATAGGGAGTTATTTTATGAGTTGCATAATGTTGTTAAAAGTTAATATAAACTAAGCAACCAGAATTTTTTGGTTGCTTTGTTTAAATTGCTGAGCATTTGGTTTAATACAATATTAAACGTTTTAAACAAAAGAAATTTTTTTATCAGTACCTTTATCGATTATTTGAGATCTTTACTGGATAAAGATAATGTACGTTATAGAATAGTATTTAAAGCTTGCATGCAAATAGTAAACATCCGTCGTTATAATCGAAGCCAGCAGCCAACTCAAAGTTTCTGACCTCTATCCAATTAAACTTGTTCTAAAGAGTCGGGTGATATAAGTGCCATCTGCTCCACAAGGCAGGGAGCTGGAAGAGAATTTACAGAAGATTGGGAACGTATTCCTAGAAGCTTCATTCAATATTATGGAAAGCAGGCCTAAATGATGCAAGCTGATTTAAGCAAGAGGAAGTCACACTCGTATTTTTATACATTTTGTAACTTTATTTATTAAAGACTAAAAATATTTTTTCTTCGTGATTTACTTCTAATAATCTATTTGTTGATTTATTTTAAATGATTTCTTCTAGTTTGCTTTTCTAACTTATGTAAATTTCTTAAATTAAATGGTGTTATTGGCAATGGACGATTTGTTTTTTGTCTATGTCACTAGATTCTATCGCCATTTTGATTCAGAAAACTTGGCTATGTAAATGTCGATTGTCGTCTAAAAGATGTGTTTCGTTGGCTTCTCTGGAATTTTTTCTTGAATCCTCTTGATTGACTACTTTTGGAAATGTTTTAGCACATAAGCATTCAAGGACTTAAAATATAAATCTATACGGATACTTCCTTGCGTTAGGATTCATTGTTTCTTTTTACCATGTCGGCTCACGAGCAAATGAGGGCAATGTTGGATCAACTGATGGGAACAGCTCGAAACGGTAGGTTTCTAGTTCATATAATTAAAATTGCAATTAGTTATTTCCTAACTCTGTACTAAATTAAATTTTTCCTTTCGCAGGAGAATCGGACAGACACGGGGTAAAATTTTACGATGATGCTGTATGCAAATCTTTTTTATTGCAATGTTGTCCTCACGAAATTCTATCTTCCACGGTAAGACTTCTGTAAATTTGGTTTCAAAGGTATACATCTGAGATCTCATTAATTTCTTGCATCTTCTATGTAATATTTTGGAATCAAGACATTTCTTATTATTAGTATATTAAAAAAGATCTTGCTAATGATCCAAAGTGTTTCTAATGATTTCTCAGAATTTAGGAAATATGGACTATTCCATTGCTCATGTACATTAGTATAGTAAACTGAACAAATAAAATATGCATACATTTGTTACATATTTACTCAGTGATACTTTAAATTTTATTTTTAAGAAACACATTTTATTATTTTTTCTAATGTACATGACTATATTTACCAATCATACTTGTCATCTTAATTTAGTGTCTCTGAAAAACACTTTCATCGGAGTGGCATTAACTGTGGTGAAATATGCTTTTCAGAAAATGCCCAACACTAGTCTTATTTGCTCATCACAATACTTAACAGATGAGGGATAGATTGTATGAGTTAGGCTGTTCTGTAAGTACCTGATGTACGTATAAAACATTTATAGTTAGCTGACTGTATTATTACTGCTAAGCAGATTTAATTTAATAAGGCACTTAAATTATTTGATTTCGCCGGATTCTAATGCTGCTTCGGTGAGTACTGTTAAATTTTAGGATGTATGAAAATCTTAAGCCGGGTGAGAGCATTTCGGTGATACATTCTAACTACATTGGGTACGTACTGTGCTATTTACATGGCTAGACGGAAATCTAGTATTGCATGAAAGTTATTATAAGATGAAGGTACATATTAAAAAGTGATAATTGTCAGATCAATACTGATGAATATTTACATCAATTTTATTTTAAATAAATAGATAACTTATTATTTTTTGGAAAAGGCATAAGGAATTTACCTAGTGACCTTATATTATTAATCGAGAAAATATCTATATATGATCTATTGGACGATAATATACTCAAAATTAAACTATTTGCTTTACTATTTATTGTCTAATTTTCTTTATCTAGTTAAGCATTTTACGTCACAATATTAATCATGCACAAAAATAGGAGTCAGGAGTTTTTGTTTTCAACATACACAACATAAATTTTTAATGAACTAATAAGATTAAAAAACAGTTTGTGATTATTTAAAAGTCTTAGAGAATTTTGCTGCAGCAAATTCACTTAAGAAAATAATATGTGATCTGCCACTCTTATTTGGTCTGTTAGGGTCTTTATCGGAGAATTATGGTTGTAAGTATTTGCATAATGTATTAAGAAGATGAACGTGGTCCTCGTGAGCTGTTGGTGTCATTGTATGTATTTAATAAAACAATCCTAAATTGGTTTTGTTCAAATTATGGGACTTATGTGCTATTTATTGTTATATTTTAAATTTATTAAGACTAATCAGTAACTATAAATTTAAGTGTAACATATGAGTTCTAAGTTTAAAATACTTTGTTTATCAATATTTCAGCCCCTAAATGTTGTAATATTTTGTAGTAATACCATTTTCTATTTATTTGATTTATTTTCTTTTGTAGCGAATGGATTTAGGTGAGTGTCCAAAAGTACATGATTTGGCACTACGTGCGGACTATGAGCTAGCATCCAAAACCAAAGACTATTTCTATGATATTGATGTAAGTATCACATTAATAGATTATTATTAATTATTTATATTAAATTGATACTGAACTACTAAGAGGCACAACTTTAAGATATGAAAATATTTATGGAAATGTATTTCTCATCCACAATATTTTAATTTTACTACATTTACATTTTCAAGTAGTTCTGATTTGTTTTAAAGTATTATAATTTTAAATAAAATAGAAATAATAAAATGAATTTGTTTTTGATGTGTGTGCAGGCAACAGAGCATTTGGAAGCTTTCATAGCAGACTGTGACAGACGTACAACAGCTGCCAAGCAGCGATTGGCTGAAACCCAGGAAGAACTTTCAGCAGAAGTAACAGAAAAGGCTAATGCTGTTCATGAATTAGCTGAGCAAATTGGTCAAAAATTAGCTAGAGCAGAAGCACTGGGTGAAGAGGGAATGGTAGAAGAAAGTGTTAAGCTTATGGGAGAGGTATTATCTTTAAAATAAACTGTTGTTTAATTATTACTAACTGTTGTTAAATGTTTCAAACTCTGTTGAAACAATTATTAAATAATTGTTTATTTATAGATTGATGAACTACGCAAGAAGAAGGTAGTTGCTGAACAAGAGTATCGCAATTCAATGCCAGCTTCATCCTATCAACAGCAAAAGCTAAGAGTGTGCGAAGTTTGTTCAGCATATTTGGGTATCCATGACAACGATAGACGTCTCGCCGATCATTTTGGAGGAAAATTGCATCTTGGATTTATCACCATACGTGAAAAACTTGCAGATTTAAAGGTAATCAATATTAATTATTGAGTTATAATTTTTTAGAAAGTGAATTGTCTTTATAGTTTTATATTATATTGTAAATAAACTATGCTTGGCCAAAAAGATTTTAACTGATACCTGCCTTATTAAATAACAACTTTCAACGCGTCCCTTTCTCGCCCTCCCGCTGGTACTCCGCGATCAATGACACTTAACACATACGTCTTTTGTAGAGCTGTACATCGCGTTCACCGGCGAAAGCGTGCGGTTCTTGACCCAACGACCGATAACCTGCCCATCCTAGCGCGGCCGGGCTCACTCTGTCCTCTTTTCCAAATATAACTTCAGTCTCCAACGACGGCCACCTGAGCCTAGGCCGAGCCTTTAGAGGCGCCCCCGGGGGATCGCCGACAATCCCGCTCAGTCCCCGCGAGACTTGCGGGGGGGCGTAGGTATTCGCTTAACATTAGCTCTCATAGCAGTATATGTCTATGCCAGAGGTAATATTACTACATCTTCATATAACTTTTAGTGCGATGAGTCTTAGTAAAGTATTATTTCTTCATGTTTGATAGAAAACAGTAGAAAAGCGTCGCGAAGAGCGCGGTGCGTCAGAACGGGAGCGAGGCAGCAGTCGGCGGCATTACGTCGGCGGCCGTGAGCTAGACCGACGCGCGCGCCGACATCGGGAGACCGCACGTGAGCGTGAGCGAGACCGGGACCGCGCTAAGGAACCCGAACGCGATCGCGACCGGGAGCGGGAGCGGGAGCGCTGCAAGGACCGGGAGCGCGAGCGCGATCGAGACCGCGATCGAGAGCGGGAGAGAGAGAAGAGGTAAGTTTAAGTACTACAGATAAACAATAATTATTAGCTGACAATAATTAAGGGTAAAAATCCAATCCCTACAATTGCATGGGTACTGCACTCTGTTCGTATGCTTGCATGTAAAGTGTACTGATGTGAAAGAATAAGTACTGACATTGCTGGTTAATATGACTTGTATCTTATTGCGATATGGCGATCGTCTTATGCATGACCACTTGCCGTGCCTATACTTAATTATCAACCTAGCAGTACCAATCCCCGGTATATCTATGATATTGCTGGGTAATATGACATTTCCCGTGCCATTTCGCGAATCTCTCAAGCATCACTACTTGCTATTATCTGTGACGTATACTTATTTACCCACCTAGCAGTAGAAAAAAATATGTACTGGAATATCGTAAATACCTAAGGCGCTGGTTTTCAATATATGAATTGTCTTATTTTATACGTTAAGTGATATCAAGAGGTACACAGGATAATAGCTACGATATTGAGAACAGGTAAAATAAGATCATAAAACGCAGTAGAAAATAACGTCTCAAAAAACCCGTTTATTTAAAAAAGTTAACTCTTTCATCAACTTTTTCAACAATCATCAAAAGACAAAGTGCCACGAAATTGATTTGCAGCGTCTTTAACAATGTTGTGTGTTTCGGCAGGCGCAGCCGGTCTCGGAGTCGGAATCGGCGGGAGGCGTCTCGGGAAAAGTCGCGTGCGCGCGATCGCGACCGAGAGGCTCGCCGCAGCCACTTGCACCGCTCCGCGTCGCGCGAACGTCGGCGGGACTGAGGAGCCAGCACGTGCGGCGGCGGAACTCATGGTGGAAGACGGGACATTCCTTTAACACGTTAAATGCGCTTCTCAGGCTATTAGGTGTCACCTAGAGCGATCGTACTGTAAGAGTTTTACTTTTGAAATATGAGGAAGTGTTTATACCATAGTTTTGCGTTTCAATAGTCCTCCCTGGTGGGATGCTATTATCAGAACTATTACATTACATGCGAATATTTTAGCTGAGAAAACACTAGACTTTTCGACGGTCCGATCGACGAAGCGCTACGAGTTACGAGAGCCGTGCTTGTGATGCGCAACGCCGCATATTCTTTGCAACTGTTACTTAGCGTGTGTGTTAAGCGGAGTTGATGTGTTAACCCAAGAGATGTGCCGTCTGACGCATCTGCCGTCATATATGCGATTAATGATAGGACGGACAGTAGTCATATCTGACGGAATGATTTGCCGTGAATGCCGGTTGCATAATTCCAGAACACAAATATAGAACCTTACAACTGACCTTAAAAGCGTTCGACGCAACTTTCTTCAAATATGCGTTATATGCATATGCACCTAAGATGCGCTGCTCATCAAACGACGTTTACGCTTTCAAAATTTGTTAGCCGATATACTAATAGACATAATAAATGCGACTCAAGGTGCATGCATGGCAGTGCACGTGTAACCGACGATAAATGTGCAGCTTCCGTCAGATGTGCGCTGCCTATTCACATTAATGGCACTAACAGAGCGTGAGTGACTTGAGCATAAATTGTGTATGTTGCATAATGTTGGGTTGCATTATGTTTATTTATCAAGACTTACCAGCCCTCATTAGCCATTAAGTAAAGCTTAGCAATTTATTCCTTTGTAAGGCTAACAAGTGTTTAACCCCTTACTTTCTTGTAAACATATTCAATTACAAGTATATGAGTAAAAATCTGACGTCCATTTATGGATATTGGGTAAGCAAAATATAAAATAGGTATAATTGTAGTTATATTATGTGTGTCATAAAAGAAAATATTTTATTATCACATTGTATATTATTTGATTGCCTCTGTCAGATATACAGTTAATGGATTCAGAAACATATTACCTAGGACTAATGCTCGACATGATTATTACATTGTCAAAGTTGGCACTTGGTGAATATGCAGTACTACTATTCAGAACAGATAAATTTATATCTGTTTGTGATTAATATTAATATTCTCAAAGGCGTGCATAACTTTCTATGGGTTGTGGGCTAGCTGGGGGGAATTCATTGAAATTGGCAACACATGAAAAAAATTATAAAGCAGACTAGCTGCCCCCGCGAACTTCGTTCCGCCTTAGAGGGGATACCTAAATTTTCTAAGTTTCCGCGCAATTCTTTATTTTTTTTCTGTCATAAGAACCTTCTCCTTCCCTCGGTTCTAAGCTACATCTCTACAAACTTTAAGCTAAATTAGTTCAGCCGTTCTTGAGTTATAAGTAGTTATAGTACGACTTTCTCTTATATATAGATAGCCGGTACCCGCGACTTTGTCTGCGTACTTTTAATTTGAATATTAGATATTAGATATGGATTAAAGGAACGGTATAGATTTGGATATAGCATTGAGTGGCAGAAAGTACTCAGGAAAATGTATTGGTCCCTTGTGTCCAAGAGACACAATGACCTAATGGATCGAAAAAAGTACCTAAATCTTTGTAGCGCAAATTTCTCTAATCGCATGCGTCCGACAACGTCGTCTGCCCTCACGTATCTGCCCGTTCGGGTAGGCATAGTTATGTAGATTCGTGCGCTCCCCCACCACACGACAGCGCCGTTGCCGGCCGCCACACTTCGGCGAATGTGCGCGACGACGACCGACGACCAATGACAGCGGCGGTGATGCAGAGTATTCGTTAGAAGGATTTTTTACTTCAAAGCCATTTTTTTTTAAACTTGATACACCCAAAACTTCTAAATATCATGTTCCTTGGTTCAGTGCTTAAGATTTTGTATACAAAACGTTTCGTAGTTCCCGTTCCGAATCAGTTCCGTTCCGTTCGAATTTCGGAATTCCGTTTGTAGAAAAACTCTGCACATCCTAAGAGACCTACGTACCAAGTCTCATGGTTTTATCTTAAAAATGACGAACACCCATACAAACTTTTAACCCCTATTTCACCCCCACACTGGTAAAAAAGTGCAAATGCTAAAACAAACGATTTTTGTATCTTATTTAGTGCTTAAATACAAAATGTAATGTTTTTATCTTCAAAAATTACGAACTTTATACAAACTTTCAACCTTTATTTCATCCCCTCACAGTTCGAAATTTCAAAAACGCTAGAACAAATGTTTTATTATTTCTTATCAAGTGCTTAAATATAAAGTTTCATGGTTTTATCTTTTAAAATTAAGAAATCCCATACAAACTTCCATCCCCCTTTTCAACCCCTTACCACCCCTATTTTGCAATAAAAAGTAGCCTATGTTCTATCTCAGGGTCTAAAGATTGTCTGTGCCAAATTTCATTAAAATCGGTTGAGAGGTTTAAGCGGGAAAGCGTAACAGACAGACAGACAGACAGAGTCACTTTCGCATTTATAATATTAGTAAGGATTGGAAGTAAGCCATGAATCTCTATATTTGTATTTGATATTCAATGTTATGTTCATAACTCGCCTTGTCTTTACGAACATTAAAGTCTATCCCTAATTTAAATTTTTATTCACTATAAAGTTTTGATTTTTATGCTAGAGTTTATATATTTCTCTATCCAGATAAGAATTTAATAAGATGTATGGATTTCATTATTTAGCCAGCGAGAATGCATGGCCGCTCATAATTTTAATTTATAAGTATATAAGTGTAAGTAGTTGTAATAGATCTATTACCTGTTTTGGCATTTGGTTTGTTAAACCTCCATGCTAATAATTGATTCAAATTCTGTAGGTAATATTTCCAAAAATGTATTGTAGTTACTTTATTCATCAACAATCGCAGAAAATCTAATAAAGTCCTTGTAGCGTGTACAGAAGTTGATTTATTTATAATTATAGAATTTAGTTATTTTTCAGTGCAATGGTCAGAGATAGGCCGTTTATTACTACTTCTTTGTAGTAGTTTTCCGATTAGCAAAATAAATGGCAATATAGTTACAGTCCATCCGGGTAACATTGAACCATCCAGGTAACTTTGATCTGTCCTTTTCTATAGAAAAAACATTAATTTTAAAAATATCGGCTAAGGTTCACCAAGAACATAGTTCATGGAATCAATTTAAAACTTATTTATGTATTCGTTTTACAGTCTATGAAAAAAGATAATTTAAAGTTACCCTAATAGTTCAATGTTACCCGAATTAACTGTAATAATAGTTGATATTTTTTCTTTCAGTGTAGATTCAGTTTTCGTAATTTAAGAATGAAGTAATTTGCCATTATTGATAAGCACAACGAGTATAGTTAAAGAAATACTCAACGTTTTTAGCTAGTGTAGAAATTAATTATGAATTTGGGAAATTGTGCTATTTTTGTTGTTTTAATAAATCTTAACCCCAGATGTTTGTTTTTTTATGTTATTCCTTTAAATGTTGTTTTTATATGATATTAGCTAGACTATTAAACATATATCTAATGAATAAATGCAGCATTTTACTAGTTAATAAAAAATATAGATTAAAAAAATCACAAAATGATTACAATTCCTAAAAACGTTTACAATGATATTGTTGTTTGTGACCGTGGGGCACCAGTAATGTAAAATGGTACATCTACCTGTCGTGAGAGGCGACTAAGGTACTTGGAGTTGACAGATAGCGGTATATTCATCCGGAACAGCAGCAGCATACCCGACGCGCAGCTACGCTGTGCAATTTTTTTTCGTATTGCTGGCCACTCCCCGATCACGGAGGGTGCATGTGAGGCTTGAACTAGGCTCGGGTGGCCATCGTTGCGGCCATAAAAGTGTTTGCAAAAACAGGACTGAGTTTTCGCACAAGGGGGCAGGGACAGTACGTTCACGCGCGAACACCTACTGCTCTACGAAAAGAATGTGTGAAGTGTTTGTGATTGCGAAGTGCCATTTATGATAGAGCGACGGAGAGCACATTTATTGAAGTTATGCTATCGGGCCTACGATGTCGGACATTGGCAAATTTCCTTCTGTCTTGGTGAGCCTATGTCCAACGGCTGATATAATGATGACGATGTTGTTGCTTGTCACAAAAGTTTCAGTTAAAATAAAAATATCGGTTATCGGTGTACCTGCAGTAACTCGGGCTAGCTTATCAACTCTGAAATGAAACACTTACTCTTATCTACATTTTCTTTATTGCATTTCATGCTACTAAAAATTGTATTATTTACTACGCTTACTGACTATACATCTGTATATTAAACTAAATAAATAGTTCGAATCTATAACACACTAAGCACCAATCATAAACAATATTTAAGGTGGAGAGCTAGGACTAAGTTTATATTCGCGATTTTGATATAATATCATTCTTAAGCTCATTACAAAAACGTTTGGAACCAGCGAATTGAGCAGGTCCTCAAATCAACAGCAATGATTTACTAATGTACAATATTTAATAATACACAACAGTAGTAAAAAACATCCAGTACAACATTATTAATATGTTCTATATATATATATATAGAAAAAAATATTTGAATAACAATTACTCGTACGTTTAAACGATAAAACGTATGATCCTAACTTTTAGGAGCTATTACCGTAAATATTATCAGACAGTGACATTGATTTCCTACGGTACGAACTATCTGCCAAGGATTAACAGTGCCTCGATGTTACCAATGCTGGCATGGCACCAAATCTAAGACAAGATCAGAATTTTGAACCATATTGACGAACGGTGCTCTAAGCTACAGATCCACCTAAACAAAATTCTTCGACTAATTTTGAACTCCAAACTAATTTTGATGTCCAATAAGTAGATTATTTTTTTTTTGTCATTTTTGTAAAACTCGATTTGTGCCTATATACATATTTCGAAATAAATGTAATGATCACAATTTGATAAACATTAACCACTATCTAATAGCATTATACATAATAAATTAACATACTGACCTTGAGAACATCGAGATGTAAACTTAATGTATTAAATATAAAAAAAAAAAAATTTTGCACACAAGCCGTATCATAAACATTTACGTTTTCTTTTTAAGTGCAGTTTTATAACGGTTAATAAAACCCATGTTTTGGCACAAAAATTGAAACAGTGATCATGATTTTGGTTACTGACAATACCATGAACCTATATAAAATAATATATAAAATTATATATCCACTGAAATACAAAAATGTCATACTACACAGTACCAAATTAAATTAAGAAATTAAGTAGTTGTTAACTTATTATAAAATAAAATTGAGATCAGCACTAATAATATTAATGATTTAATTAATATTAGTGTGTGTATTAAACTTTACTAAATTGTTACATTTGATATACTACATGTATTTCTATTTTGGTGATAAAAATAAGCATTAATGCTTATTTTTATTATAATTCCCTACCCTTGGATAATAGTATCATTTTCTTTAATGTTATAATACAAATAAAATATTAGTGTGTGTATTAAATTTTACTAAATTGGATATCAATTTTGTTTTAAATATTATTTGTTACATTTGATATACTACATGCATTTTTATTTTGGTGATAAAAATAAGCATTAATGCTTATTTTTATTATAACTCCATTGGATACCTATCTACTATTGGATAATAGTATCATATTCTTAAATGAAATAAGGTATTGCGCATAAGGTGACGTATGATATTTTGTGAAACATTCTTTTCTAAAACAATTCAATAAGTATCAGATCGCTTAAAATTCGATGGTTTGAAAGTTTTTGGATTCATAACGGGATGTAAGGGTACATTACTTGCTTACGAGGTCAATGTGACTGTATTAATTTTTACCTCGATTTCTCGTTTTATTTTCGTTCGTTAATCTTTAAATTATAAAGGTTTGGTATTCATATAAATTTCGTTAAATCTCGAATCCCGAAATGTTGATAATCAATAATAACATGTAAAAGTTTTAAAACTCTGCGTTATTTACCGCAGCAGAGCGATATTTTAAAAAATTTAAAGTGACTTTCGTGTAATAATATAATTGTCTTTTTAATTTTAGAGTAGATAACACATTTGTGACTATTACAGAAAGTTTGACTACTAGTATATATCATCTACAGGCTATAAAGTGCACTTTAAAATACTAGCTTTTAATTCAAAGTACGCCTTCTTAAGAATTGACCTACTTAAATGATTAAATATTAGTGGAAAATTACGCATTTGGTAGATATCGATTGATAAACATTGGAGAAAACTACTTGATTTTGATTTTGTGAAGTTTTAATTTGAAACCTAGCATTTCGGAAAGTACTCCTGAAAGGGCCGATAATATTACTACCTTTGTTATTGTGTAGAGATAATGATTAGCACATATTCCAGAGATCTTGAAGGGCGCGTCCAGTTCCTGGAAAAAATATTATAATTACAATTATTACTTAAAAATGATCAAGAGAAAATTTAGAATACTTAGTCATGTTACGAGTTCATTTGAAAATGGTTAACCAGGAAGGTGGGGTCTTTCAAAATAATACTAAAGTCTCTCTTGTGGAAGAGTAATCCTCTTATCATGAATATTGCGTAAATTTCATGCAGTCCCTGACTCCGTCTTCGTTTTTGCAAATCATCCAAACGACTACTGCTTAGTCCAAGACAGCCTTAGAGACTTTTGAGTGATCCTTTGAGTGATCTCCGTCAGTTAAGATCCGACTTGGTCCCGGAGCCTTGATGAGATTGCCACTAGCATTGTAAGTCAGGAGGGGGAGCGAGAAGTGCTCATGCGCAGGGTTACTAAATGAGCTGTCTGGTCAACTTAAGTGGCGCTGGAATTGACGACCGACGTATCGCGCTTGAAAAAACTATTATTGGCGCTTGCGAACTTGCGAAAAACTGATGCTCTTAATCCTACTACCCCCAGGTCTGGGCGCCATTACTATTAAGAAGAGTCGCTCATTTGGGTCATATTTTGGTTTTGGGATAAAAACTAACAGACACGAGTGATATTTGATCCACGTAAACTCTAGCTAAAACTCGATTACAATAAGCCAATTGGCTCTGTCAGTGAGTGCATACACGCCCGATGGAGATGTGTCAATCACCTTGAGAAGGTCAGCGGCCAATTTGAGCACGTTGTTGGCAACGGTGAGCTGGTCCTTGCTCTCGGGCCGCTGCTCGATAGCGAGATGCAAGTTAATCTGCTCCGTCAGTATGGCTGATAGACACCCGCGGTACTTGCGGTTCACATTGCTGCCCAGCGTGAGAAGTCGAAGCAAGTATATGCCAAGGCAGCAGCACCAGACCATCGCTTCTAGAAGCCAGCCGCGTTCGAGCGTTACTGATTCCTGTAGAAAATGACGTTCTGTAAAGTACTGGCTGAGCAGAACAGTACGTAATTCTGTACCAGATGTCGAGTTACCTAGTTGGCAAAGTACTATCTTATGTTTTGGGACAGAACTTGACGAATGACTTTGAATAGCGAATAATCTTCTAGTACAGAACCAGACTGTTTCATATATCAATCAGATTTCTATGCGTATTAATATAATTATAACTAAGTTTACAAAGAAGTCATAAGTTAGTGCAAAAAGGCAGGGAAAAATATGATGGCATAGTATAAAACAAAGTGGCTTTCCGTTGTCTGTCCCCATATATGCTTGGATCTTTAAAACTACGCAACAGATTATGATACAGTTTTTTAATAGATAGAATGATTCATGATAAAGGGTTATATGTTAAATACATGTAGATAAAGACTGGCTGAACCCGACAAGATAGATAACAGTACAGCCGCAACAGCTAATGAAAAGACAAATATTTTAATTTAAAATACGGACGCACATTAAAAATAAAACAACACTAAAAGAGACGAAATACGGATTGTAAGATTAATTTTTAAAATCTTTAAATTGGAAACAATTCGAAGACTCTTTAAAACATGTTTCATGGTTCATTACAATTCATCCCCTTACCTGGTACCATGGTAACCACGATGGTACCCACCATAGAAACTTTTAACGGCTATTTAGATTGGGTTCAATCTATAGTAGAAATCAAATATTATAAGAATGCAATAACTATAATTTAATTAAAATAATATCCAAACTTTCTATACTATTTTATTATATTTGTGTACCCCGACGTAAAAAGTATTAGCTATATTTTTGATTAAAACCGGTGCGAAGCCGTTGCGTTAACTTGAGTTAAGTTACACAAATATTCAACTCACCCTCAATAGTTGTGCGCTGACGCAGGCGAGCAGCGTGAGTGTGAGCATGAAGGCGGACGACACTATCACGTCCACCGAGCGCTGCGGCCCGCGGCGCTGCAACACACGATCCATTATATTAACTTTCTATACTTGTAACTTGACGGGCCCGATGGCACAGACGGCAGTGATCCTATAATAAGCGCCAAGAGCCGTGGGTTCCATCTCCACCCAGGTCAAACATTTATATGTAGATATTTGTATTGGTTCTGTGTCCGGGTGTTAAAGATATGTATTTAAGTACTACATTTGTGATTCCTCTGTTAACTGGTGTCCGTAACACAAGTGCTTCAAGCGACTTAGCTCGGAGTCAGGTTATTATTGTTCTTGTAGTAATAGGCTGACGACTAGACGTCTACTCGCCAGGGTGGCATAATAATTAATTATCAATAAATAGACACAACAGACAACAGAGGTCTCACAAACATATAATACAAAACAAAACACGAAAAAAAATCCCGATTGGGGATCGAACCCTTGGCGCACAAGATAGGATAAACGATATTTTAGGACACAAATTTAATCATATTCTCTGGCTGTTTTAAACAATATTAAGTGGTTAATTTATAATATTGTCTAGATAATTTTGTTATTATATACAATGATCAGTCATTATGTATAATAGCTATTTAATAACAATGACTGTTACATATGTAATATTCGGATTTATTACTTTCGTTGTAACACATCGCACCCCAAGATGAAAACTGCAACAATTCTAAACTGTAATTTTATTTAGATCTTTCGAAATTTAAGTAAATAATAGCATCAAGGTTCATGACTCGCATAATTTCTACAACACATTCAGAAAGAAAACTTTTTAGAACAATTGTCTGTTGAAATTTTCCAGAACTCCGTTTAAACTTGCGAATAAATGGCTACGTTTCTAGGCAGTCTTCTTCTAGGTGTGCGATATATAAAGATATAAACACGTGGACAGCATATTTTAACGATTTAGCCATGGAGTACCGTCAGAGTAAAATAGTACCTACCTAAGTACCAGTGCACTGGGCTGGTGTGGTGGCAATCGCGGAGTGTACTCAGTGGCTTTAGCCACAAGAATGCTGCTGCCTATCTCTGCATTGCGTTTGTGCACACCTGGTTCAGGAAGTGGTCCTATTCTACTGTGCCGGTACTTTGCGGTATAGTAAAAAAGTACTTACCCGTAAATATGAGCGTGTAGACAGCCACGTCTTGATATTCCGAACCGTGTTGAGCCTAAAGTGCGGCAGTTCGGACTTCCTCGCGCGCCTGGCCGAAGTGAGATGAGAGAACAGTTTCGCGTACAAGAAGCGCTGCTTGAACGCACGCTCCGCGACCGCCAGCAGGAAGAACACGAGTCCGCTTAGAGCGAAGCGGAGCAAGCACGTTAGGATGTTTGTTGATATCTCCCTGTTTAAAATTCGGAAATAGTTCACACATCTCATACATTGACCAGACTTCGAAATAGATCACCTAAAGCACTTGTGTTCCGGATATCAGACAACAGAGGGATCACAAATACCTATTTAACAACCAGACACAGTACAAGCACAAATATTTATCATACAAATGTTTGTCCTAGGTGGGAATAGAAGAATGATGATTGACAAAACCTTCTAAAATAAGCCAATGCCAGAAGTCTTAATTCATGTTCTTAAATATTTATAGAAATGGCATTTGGTTGTGCCTACTGGTAACTAGTCACAAATTTGCATCATACATTTGCACGCGGCACCATCCCCAAATCTAGGTCACAATCAATGCATCATACTTTTCTTTACAATGATATAGAATAAGTTAGTAAGTCACGTCTTAACCTCTGTAATAGTTACCCGTCAAATATACAACCAGTACTTTATCATTAGTTTGATTAACTATCTGAAGAATGCGCCTACGGACGTCAAATTGGTGACCCCGACGTGATTTTTGTAGTTCAGTGACCTGTATGCTGGGTTGCGCGATCTGGGCTTGTAATTTGGCGAACTCTGAAGAGGTACGAGTCGGATGCGATTTCGGAAATATTATGTAGCGGTCTCGTATTTTCCAATCCTTTTTCTACGATAGTTGCTAAGTTTCCTAGTTTTTGACATCTATCATTGCGAGGACTGCTCTCACCGATGATGGCAAATGGCCCTGTCACATAATGTTTGAGTTGTCGTCCGGGATCTTTCCCCGGGCAAGATCTCGCATGGAGCGCAGCAGTTGGGAAGGCTTTTGATCTGCCAGTTCAACTTCGCTTAATAATTTCTGTAGTTGACGATTTTCGGATATGATGCAATTTTGTGACTACAAGTAGGCACGGACGTCAAATGTTCAAATATTCTATGGTAGGTTTAATGGTCTACTCTAGAAATAATTACTTTTCCTATGACACGTACCAAATGTTACCGCCGAAGGCACCGCTGAGTAATGAAAATATGGAGCCTCGACTGAAGTTATACACCAGCGAAGGAATATATGTAAGCAACGACAGTGCTTGGAGCTCCTCCTCAGTTCTTGTATCCTGTTCTATTGCTACCTGCGAATTAGAATGCATTCAGTCAGTTATTAATGGTCACACACCAACCACACTCCACAGTGACCACTGATTAATATACTAGTAAAAGAAAAAGAGAGAAAAATAGTTTTTCATATAGTTTCACTATACCAGCCATTGAAAGCCCACTGCTAGACATAGGACTATCCAAGAAAGGAGGTTTTTAGCCTATAATTGCCGCGCTAGGCAAGCGTGTTGGCAATCACAGAGCACAGCTTTCGCGGCGGGGATGCTGCTGCCCCTCCCCGCCGTGTGAATTTGAGCTGTACTGTTTCGGATGGATATACCGTCATCACATCAACACCTGGTGCAGTGGGAGGTACTATTCTACTCCGCCGGTACCTGACGGCATATAGTTTACAATATGGCAAATGAATTTAATATGCTAAGTACAAGTCTTTCTTTCTTAAAAGTGTTTCTAATAAACCGAGATCATATTATACGTACAAAAGTACATTTCCGAAAACAGCCGAGTGCTGCGTGGACTGTATCAAGCCATTCGCTCAATGCTGTACACCACTTGATAATGGAGCTATAAATTATAAATTTAGTACTGAAAACTGATGTCAATGAGCACTGGCTCAATATCATCTAGTACTACTAATATAAGCACCATAAAGTTGATTCCCAATCTTTTTAAATGATCTATTTAGAAACTTTGAACATTACCACTTTCGGAATGCTCATGTTATGTTACTCTTCAGGGGATACCCGGTTCATAATTCGGCGACTCGGTGCAGAAGAGGAGAAGAACACCTTGGGATAAACGTGTATCCATCCCAAGGATTTCGTCTCCTTTTTGATTATACATTTCATTAAATATACCGAAGTTTCAAAGGGATGTGGAGAACGACCAAGTTATACAGTATCAGTATTAGTATAAAATGCATAAAAAGTATATAAATTCACACAACATCTTACGTTACGTTGTACGGACTCAAAGGTAAGTAGTTTAAACAATTAGCTTAGACAAAAGAGGAATTACAAAGATAATACTTAAATACGTATAAACCTATTAAATATTTAACACTTAGGTACAAATCAAACACAAATGCTCATCACATGAATGTTCGTCCTGTGAGGAGCTCGAACCCACGACGAGCGATTTAGTGCAGAAGAGAGGAGCACTTGCGAATGCGCCATCGGACCCGTCTTACGTCCTAACCTGCACGAGCCTGTTTATAGGCGCGAAGACAGCTACAGCAGCGGCCATGGCAAGACCAGCCCATAGGCAGCCGTCCGCCGCCATGGCTCGCTCAGCGCGCGCCACCACGTACCAGCTGATGTCCACCGCGGATAGCTCCGCGCGTAATGTCGACCCGCGCTCCCACATCGTGCATTTCACTGATATACAAGTTTTTTATTTTAAAAATAAACATATTTTTATATCGTAGATTAAAGCTGTATCGAATGAAAAATAAAACACGTTATTTTTATTCATATATAATGAAACTTAGATACTAATAATGTCTGTGCTAAATTTCATTCAAATCTATTCAGCCATGTCGGCGAGAAAGAGTAAAAAACATCCATCCATACAAACTTTCGCTTTTATAACATTATCAGGATAATAAAATTGATTAATATTTTAGCATCATACAATTTACCTTCAGAGTTCAGATATTCTGGATTTTTTTTTACCTGTGTCACTAGTTGGGTCGAGTAAAGCGAAAGGGTCCCAAGAGCTGTCAGCCGCGTAGTGGAACTCGACGTCAGAGTGTCCAGCGTCGGATTGTGACCCATAGCTACTCTCCTCACCTAGGGAGAGATTACTGATATAGACCTGCTTGCTGTTTGGCTGCTTATACCCATGCTTGATCATGACTAATATACTCATGCTTGCCAAAACATACCATCAACAGAAAGGGGAAATTCTGCCCATAATTGCCGCGCTGGGCAAGCGTGTTGGCAATTGCAGATTGCAGCTTTCGCGGCGGGGATGCTGCCGCCCACCCCCGCCCTGAGCATTTGAGCTATACTGTATCGGATGCATACACCGCCATCGGTCGAAACCTTAATCGCCTCTTACGACACCTGGTACTATTCTACTCTGCCGGTACCTCACAGCGGAAAAACATATACTTCAATTTAAAAGTAACACAGAGATTTTAACGTTTATAATTTACTCTCATAAAATTTTACACAGTTTAGATAAAATAACTGTTAATTGTTAAACTCTGAAGCAAAAACTGAGGATTAAAAAAAGAATAGTCTTTTCTATCTTGTACATCCTCATATTTAGATACGTTTGGCAGTGTACACATAATATAACATTTCTATTTTGATTAGCTAACTATTGGTGCAACAATAGTAGGGCAGTTAACCATAATTTGTAATTATCCAACGCGCTTTACTGAAAAGTTGATGTAACCTCGTACAATAATGTGTCTTTTAAACGTAATAAGTAATGAAAATTTTATCCTCGTCACCCTAAGTCTAAAACGCAACACATTTTCTTACATTAAAGCGAAATAGAAAAAGAGTAATTTGCGATGGTTGAATTTTTTTCTAGGTCTAAAAAAAGGTATATTCAGTCATAAGAAAAGGTATATTCAATCATAAGAAAAGCAGATGATTCGGTGTATGCTTACTTGACGATACAAGCCGATTGTGTTTTGTTTTATAAGAGCCCGCTCAGCTGAGAACGTGCGGTCGCGACGCCAGTGAACAGTTCACATATAAGGAAACTGCGACATGAATGTGTTGTATATCACATACTCTAATACCTTATCATAAATTTGCTGTGAAAACTGTAAACTATACAAAAATACATGAGATTATGCTCAACTGTGCAGTTAGAAAATTGTGAGTGCATTCAACTGTTATAATAGGTCCATTATTAATTGGACAAGTTTAAACATAATTTATTTTTTCTGAACACAAAGAAGAGACCGCATATAAAAAAAAATGCTTGAGCCATGTTTCACTTATATATAGTATCTGATATTGTCCTAAAATTATATACCTATTAGAATTCACTAAAATTAGACTTAATTATTTTTTCAGACCTAACAAACAAACAAGGCTGTAAATAGTAATCATTGTCTGGAAACGGACCAAATTATGACGCTTACTGAGTTCGGCTATGTCCAGTATATAGATAATAGTGCTCGGAAATATATAGTACGTACACAAGTAAATACAATAATATATCTTATATAAAACATATTTTCTGATCAAGTATGTAGGTAACACGATAAGAGATCATGCTTAGTTAATGCTTTTCATTGCCATTTCATGCTACTTAAAGACAATAATGTACATTTAAATTACGTTACGAAGGAATTATAATATTTTCATTCAAAATCACTAAATGCCTTATGTTCTATGGATACATAAAACAATTTGAGATAGACCTTTTTGTTGTGACCAGTTATGTTGGAATATCTTTATTAAAAACAAATGGCAGCAGACGAGCTCTAGTCGATTAATTAACCATATAGCTGACAGGTAATTCTCTCCACCTCTCTAAAAGATGAGCGTAGTAATACTTTTAAAACAGGTGTTATATAATCAGATGGAGGTTTCGCCAATCTTACCATGGTGACGAACCCTTCATCATCGCCATTTCTTTCATGCTCATTCAAGGTGAATCCGCGTAATGATCATGTAGTAAATACAATTTTAATATCCGTTATTAAGTGATGGTAGTCTAGTTCAAAGATAGACTTGCTGCACCATAACAGACTGAACATGTATAGTATCTAGGCATCGTGGTACCTAGAGTCAGCAGTTTTATTTCTATTGGCCGTTCAAAAGGCCTAATATATTTGAAAAAATAAGTATTTTGCAAAAGATGAAAGTCGCCGTAATATATTCGATAAGTCCGTGGTATTGACTCCAGGGCCAATAATGTGTTTGCTTTTCCTTCATGGTTTGACGATAACGTGACTGAAACAGTCGTAAGAAGAGTAAATTGGTTGCTTTTCAGACTAGGGGCTATAACAGGAGGAAAAAAATACAGTTCTTTATACCAGCTTCTGTTTATATCATTCCATTATCCATTCTCCTTCTCCTTTATACCATTACATTCAAATAGACATTAGTGTACGAGATCAACTTCACAGCAACCGACCAGTAAACTTGTTAATATTGGATCAAATGAACATATACGCTTACTGTTAGTGGTTTGCCCAACCCAGTCGGACATAGTATGATGGGATGGGAGAGCGATGGATGGCGCCGAAGCCGAGCATTCGCCGTCGGACGAAGACGACTGGTAATTGTCTAATTTCTATAGAAATTACATAAATTAGAATATTGTGCAATCAATTGATTAGTTGCATGAATCAATTGTAATTGCTGTTAGTATTTATTATCAATTTACCAATAAGTCTAAAAATATAACCAGGAAGACAACACAAGTAATAAGACAAGACGCGATATTATGTTCACTCTAACAATCCCAATTAAAATTTGTATAACATAAAAATAAATCCAATTAAATAAATTATATAGCGGAGATTCGATTGTTACTTGATACGTAATTTATATAAATATCAGTGTTTATAAGCGTTATACTTTATAAAATTTCTGTTTTTTACCTGATGATACCATGATTAGGGAATGCAATACCGATCCCGCGGGATCCCGATCTCGTGAGATCTCTGGTAATTTTTCGGGATTAATCTCGACGCATCATATGACGAGATCCCGTTCGAGATAGACGGGATTGTTCGGCAGTAGTCAGCGGCAGTTACAGATTTAGTAAGTGCAGAACATACATTGCGTTTCATGGTTCGAAAGCTAGAAGACCTAAAAACTCCTCTCTCAGAAAAGTTCTCTTCAATGTACACTCATTTGCAAAAAAAGGGGCGGTTTTGATTTTAATTCTTCTTTAAAAAAATACGGTACCAAAATGAATTCAATCATTTGTACATGGTACTGGCCGGTTTCAAGAATGCCGTGATGTTTAAAATAGTACGTTCTAAATTCAAATTTTCGTATGATGCTCGTTTTACAGAAAACCACGTTTTATCCTACATTTTTGGTGCAAAGATCCAAAAGATAATATCGGTTTTCATAACTTTTAGTCAATTTTTATGAATTTATTTTATATTCTTATTTGTCAAAGCTTCATTTATTGCTGTTTAGCCGTCTCAATAATGTTAGAGAAAGTAGTAAAAGCTACCAAAATTATTGCGCTGCTCGAAGAGGGTTGCAGTCAATACTTCGTGGCTCAGAGGCTAAGTGTGAGTCGCTCGACGGTTCAAAGGACCTGGCAGCGGTATCAAGACGCCAGTTCCGTCGAGAGAAGGCCTGTTTCTGAAAGAAAACCATGTACCCAATCAAGGGATGATCGTTTTCTTGTGAGTCACGCATTGACAAATCGCAAGTCTTCGTATGTGGACCTTAAGAACAACCTTCTCGGGGCCAATATACGCAGTCATCGCCCGGCCCGCGGCCCTAAGTTACTACAGCACAGAGTTGCCAGGCTTAGGTTTACTCGAAATTGTGAGTCATGGACTCAAGAAGGCTGGAATAGGGTATTATTCTTCGATGAAGCCAGGATATCTCTGTTCGGTGAAGATCGACGTCGGCGAGTGCTACGAAGACGAGGAGAACGCTTTGCAGAGGCTTGTTTTGAAGAAATCACACCTTATGGTGGGGGATCTGTTATGTTTTGGGCAGGAATAAATTCAATGGATCGTACAGAGTTAGTCTATATTGAAAACGGCTCACTGACTTAACATCGATACATAATGGAAGTTCTAATTCCTCATGCACAACCCGCATTGGCCGCTTTAGGCGAAGACTCAATTTTTATGGACGACAACGCTGGCGCCCACCGGTCTGGCGATGTGGAAGCGTATCGGCATTCGTCGTTTGGATTTGCCAGCTCGAAGTCCCGACCTCAATCCTATAGAGCATGTCTGGGACGTTCTGAAACGACGCGTGAGATCAGTACAACCGGCTCCGCAGACCATCAGAGAGCTGAAGAATGGGATTACCGCGGAGTGGGACGGTATTCCGCAAGCAAGTATCCAGGATATATTCGCTAGCGTACCCAGACAAATTTAAGCTGTAATTTCAGCTAGAGAGGGTCACACTCGACACTAAATATTTATTTGCTTTTACTTTATAAAAGAAAATACAAACAAAAATCTTTATTAACTTTTACTTCACGAGCATATGCACTACTAGCGAGCATACACTACTAGTGAACTTTAGAATTAAAACCTATAAATTTTATCGAAATTTATGATAATACTGATGAAAACGATTATTTGCTTATTAATTTCAAAATTATGAAAGTAAAACTACCTATAATTATCAAACAAACCAATAGTAACATTTAAAATGATTCATTGCTTAGGTGCCCGTTTTTTTTGCAAATGAGTGTATAATCGTATCTCCGAGCGTTGCACAAGAGCAACTGCAGTGCTGCTATATTTGAAAAATCCAAACAATTATCAAGATGACTTAGAGCAAAGGAAAGGCAACGGAATTTTTGAACTACCAAGTACTTGCTTGGTAATTAAAAAAACCCTTCTTTCCTCTAATTGAAAAATCTAATAACAAAAGAAATAAAAAATATATATCGTAAAGTACCAGACCAAGCAGCGGCCATACGGTATTACTAATCGATGATGAATTGCCTCTTTCAATGACTGCAGAAGATTTGAATTAACGTGCTGCTGCACAAACTAGCAAATCGCTTCAAGAGGAATTAGAAGAAACTCTGCAAGCGTCTAAAAGTCCTTTTGCACGTATTTTCACCTACATGCAGTTTTTAGCTTTCTTAGTCATCCAAATTTATAACTTTTTTAAACTAGATGGGATCCCGAAAATTTCTAATCCCGCGAGATCTCGAATTTGCAATCTCGAGTCGGGAGTGCATCACTTAACCACGATATATCAATCACTTGATTGAAACGTGAAAGTTCTAACTCTAGTAGAATAAGATAATCGACATTAAAGATATAGTTTTTTTTTATTAATAAAAAAGGTTATCAGTTTTTGATATTGGCTTCGTATACATGCGATTTAACAAATTACAATGTGATGCTAAGCTATGATTGTTTCATATTAAAACATGTGACGGAACTCAAACGTAACCAATAGCTACCTGTCTTGTCGTGCTTATTCCTTCCATCTATCACCTAATATTATAAAAAAATATTAGTAAATCAGTGTACTCAAAATGCCATCGAGGTGCACAAGTAAATACTTAAAATTATATGTGCTTATTTAAGAATGGAATTATTTACCTTCTGTTTCTTTTTCATTGCGGTGAATTCGTCGTCACTGGATTCTCTTCGTATGGTGTCTTTCACCCAGGAACCTCTAAACCTTACGCCGATCCGTTTGCCCGCATTGGGACTGCTCATGGGGGCTGCGCCATCTGAATCAGGCTCTATTGATTTTTCGTCATCGTCTTTCTTTATTTTATTTAATGGTAAATGTTTTTTCCCTTCATCTGATTTAGGTTCCATTTTTGGTGGTAGATTTGCCTCCGGTTTTTCGTCATCAACTGTGTCGCACTTGGATGTATTTGGAACATCTGGTTCCTTGTTTCTATTTTCGGGGTCGCTGCCATTCGAGTTGTAACCGTTTAGACTCTCGAAGCCGTCATCACCGTCAGCGAATATGGCTCTTGCCACATGCATTTGTTGGTTTTGTCTCACATTGAATGTTTCTAATTGTTTCTTCGTCAGTATATTAGGTTTGTAAGCGTAAGAAGTGCTGGGCGTCGCGTCGTCGGGCGGTGGAGTAAACGTTACTATAGGTGCGGTGAGATCAGGTTTTTTCCACGCCATGTAGTCTTCATCGTCTGAATCTTTAATTTTTAATTTCGCTAGTGGCTTATTCTTAATCGGTGGTTCCAATTTATTTATTATGCTTTCTTTGGTTAATTCCTTTTTGCGCTTTCTATAAGTAAGTTGAAAAATGTTAGAAAGTAAAAATTCTGCGTCTGAACGTTTTCGTTTATAGGTCTTGCAATGAACCTACCTTAGACCATTATCAATAATATCGGGGCGGGACTGCCTTCGGCGGAACTTCGCCGGCTTGCTGGAAGCGGTCTTACTATGGCTAGAAGTTGCGCCGCTCTCGCCCGATCCCCCGCCACTACCGCCATCGCACTCTGAGCGAGTGCGCCTATAATATAAACGCATGTATGATAGTGTAGGTTATGGGTGAACTTGTTCGTTATAGACCTAAATATTTTATAATAATTAAAAGGAAATGTTTTTAAAGAATCAACATTTATCATGAAAATTGTGTTTCAATTTTCGCACAAATATTTATTTATTTATTTTTATTTATTTAACTTTATTGCACAAAATGTTAAAAAATGTACAAATGGCGGACTAAATGCCAGATGGCATTATCTCCCAGTCAACCATTACACAAAACTGAAAAATATATATATATAGTGGTGCAGGCAATATATATACAAAATAAATAAGCATGGCATACATATTTGTATAAATAAACGCAATAAATGCATATGATA
>JACJUM010004390.1:9596142-9639205 GCA_020976665.1 Heortia vitessoides
ATATATATATATATATATATATGTATATACATACATAAAATAACGTACATCAGAAATAGGGTTATAAAGTTAGAGAAGCAGCATCAGTAAATAAAGTACGGAGACAGCGTTTCAGGTTAAATTTGTTTGGGGATTGCTTAATATTCAACGGAAGCTCGTTCCAGAGTCGTATAGCTGTCACTGTAAAAGAGTTTGTCAAAAAACTAGAGTGATGAGAAGGAGTTAAGAGCGAAAGAGTATTAGAAGAACGGGGATTACGTTTATGAGAGGAAGATAGGAATTGGAATCTGTCCTTTAAGTAAATTGGTGCGTACGGATCAAAAAGTATTGAAAATAGTGTGGTTAGAACTCGAATTTTGCGACGCTCTCGAATGGGAAGCCAGCCGAGAAGAGAACGGTAATGGGAAATATGATCGTATTTACGCGAACCGAAAATGAAACGAAGACAGTTGTTTAATAGACGATCCAATTTATTAAGGAGTTCTTGAGAGATATTAGTGCAGCATACGTCACCATAGTCAATTATGGGTAAAACTAAGGATTGAATAAGAAGGGTTTTGGTTTTAGTAGGAAGAAAATATTTTAATCGATAGAGAGCACGAAGCTTTCCAGTAACCTTACTGCTGATTTCATTAACATGTGTATCCCAGGTTAAGGAAGAGTCGATAAATAGGCCAAGATTCTTATACTATCACGTTATTAAAAATAATTACAGGTACATTTTTTAAACTGGACAATTGCCGTTTGCTGCCCAAGATAATGGCTTGAGTCTTAGACGGGTTCACAGAGGCACCAAACTTTTGTGACCAGTTTGTGATGTTGGTCAAATCAGCATTAATCCGAGCAATGGCATTGTCCAGGTCATTGCACTCTACCTGGGTGTATAGTTGAAGGTCATCAGCGTATAGATGATAAGAGCAGCGTATAGATTTGGTGACAAGGTTTATGAAAAGGGAAAATAATAACGGAGAGAGAATGCCACCTTGCGGCAACCCAGCATCAATTGTCACCCACTGGGACAAATCATCTCCCAGGCGCACCGCTTGCTGGCGTTCTCGAAGGTAGGATGCGAACCATTCCCGAACCGAATCAGAGACCCCGACGTAAGAGAGAATAGAGAGGAGAACTTCGTGATTGATAGAGTTGAAGGCGTTGGAGAAATCAATCAGAATTAAGACCGTAAGGCGGGAGTGTTCCATTCCAACTCTTACATCACCCAGGATATTTAGTAGAGCTGTTGTAGTGCTATGTCCTGTACGAAAACCGGATTGAAAGGGACTTAAAAGGGCGTTTTGTAAGACATGGCTAGAGAGCTGTTTGTGTACAGCTGCCTCGATAATTTTAGAGAGATATGGCAAAATAGAGGTGGGACGAAATTGATGGGAAGAAGTAGGGTCAGGTGTTTTTGGAACCGGGATAACATAGGCTTTGCGCCATATACTGGGAAAGGAGCCATGTTGTAGGGAGAAATTGATAATGTGGGTCAATGGTGGTACAATAAAGTTAAGTAAGAGAAAGATCATGCGGCGACTCAAATCATCATAGCCAACAGCATTGGATTTGAGAACTGAAATAGTTTTAAAAGTCTCATCTAAGGTTATAGGAGAAAAATTGAACACATTAGCTGTCGGACGTGGCAAGAAAGTGATTAAAGTTATAGTTGACAATTTTACAACGGGATCTAGTGTGGTAGTTAAAGAGAAGTGTTTATTAAGCTCGTTAGAGGAAATAACAGGGTAAGAATCGGGAGGGTTTAAAGACTTCCCGAGACCCTGAGAATGCAAAAACTTCCATACGTTTGCCGAAGATGATGATTGAACATTGTCGTGAATAAATCTACGTTTGGCTGATTTTACCAGTTGATTACAGCGATTCCGAAGTCTTTTGTATGTATTTAAATTAAAATCCGACCGGACTTTTTTAAACTTACTAAATGCACTGTCTCTTTGAGCCATGGCTTTGCGAATATCACTAGAAATCCAGGGAGCAGGCGGACGTTTAAGACTAATCGGAAGAATAGGAGCGTGTTTGTCAAAAAGTTGTAACACAGAAGAGTTAAGAATGTTAACTTTGTCATCAAAGGAAGACGCTTCCATTAATGTTGTCCAATCAAGTTCCGCAGCATCCTGTTTTAGTTTTTCAATATCCAGTTTTCCAAAACTTCGCAGATATTTTATTCTAGGCTTGACCCTAGGTGGCTTTAAATTGTAACTAAGAAATAGAAGGTCATGTTTAGAGAAACCAGGAGCTGGCAATTGGCCATGCTTAATTACCAAGTCAGGAGATGAGGTAATCATTAGGTCTATAAGGGAGTCAAACGCGTTCAAATTGTGGTGAGTTGGGTTTGATTGTAGAAGAGAAAAGTCAGTAGATTGAATGATGGATTGGAGTTTAGAATATCGAGCTGATGATTTAAGCATATTTGTATTAAAGTCGCCCATGATTATATGGTGTGCGTGCTCACTAGAGATTGATTCAAGGACAGACTCGAGAGTGGAGAAGTAGTCTATAGAAGGTGGACAGTATACGACCCCAACAACAACCTTAGCACCGTCAACTGATACTTCCATAAAAATATATTCCACAGAATGTGTGTAAAGAGATGGAGACATACATATGACTTTATAACTAATATCGCTGCGCAGGTATATAGCTACCCCACCTCCACCTTTTCCAGTGCGATCATTTTAAGAGTAGATTATAAGAATATATCCAGGAAGGCTATAAGAAGTAGAAGGGAGAGCTGGCTTAAGCCAACTTTCAGAAATAAGTAAGGCGTGGACAACATCAGAGCTAAAGTTTGTGAGAAGTTCCGTGTAGTGCTGAGGAATGCTTTGAGCATTAATGTGACAAATATTGAATCCGTTTATAGAGCTTGGAAGTACCGACTTAAGGCAATCACAAAGTAATACGTGGGAATCAAGTGAGTCATCAAATGAATCGGATGAACTGCTAACATTTGTTGAACTAAGTGAAACGTCGTCTGACATCGGATATATATGAAGATGTACTAAATAATTAAAATAATGTGTTTATAAAAATAATAACGATTAAAACTAAAAAAAATAAAAATAATAATAATAAAAGTAATAACAATTGATAAAGCAATAAATTACAGACCAAAGAATAGAATGCTATAAGCATAGAATTGCACTGTCCGCTTGGTGACTATTAGAACTGAGAACTGATACAGATGCACATAAAACTTTAAGCTAATTATCAATTATCAAAAAAAAATAAAGAAAAATAATAATACAAAAATAACGGAAAAGAAATAACAATTTAACCACTTAAAACGGAACGTTAGTAGTTTGACAATTACAGTTGGTTGACAGTTCCACTATGACAGAATAGTGAAACAATAACAAGTAATATTATATTAATAACAAACTACTTAATTTTTTATGTGAGGTAGTAAAAAATTTTAACATATGACACTAAGACAACCAGATAATAGCTGTATTAACCTAATTACAGATAAATCCCATGCACATCAACAAAAATTTACAAACATAAACCACAAGAACGAAAGCAGCACTTAGCAGATTATAAGTTAGCTGCTTTTTTGCACGAATCGGGCGCTTGTTTCTTGTTGAAGAGGCTTGTTTGTCACGGAGCTTTGGGTTGCAGGCACAGCAGTGGTTATCTCAGACGTGACATCGGTTGGATCCGAATCAGATGAAGGCAAACAATTCAGCACCAGTGATTCCAAATCCTCCGGTGAAGCAACGCGCTGTCTAGACCCATCAGGGACCTTGACGTAGATGTTACCGTCTAAGGTCCATGAGTTATGGATACCAAATCTGTTACGAGTATTGATAAAGAGGGATTGTCGTCTCCGAGTGAGAAACTCTGACAAAACATAGGAAGTACCCTTTAGTAAGGATTTCTTTTTCCAAACAGTTGATTTCTCCTCAGTATCAGTGAAACGCAATATTATGGGACGCTTCTTACCGCTTCCAAGCCGATGACAGGTACTAAGTGAGGATTGTGAAATGTGAGAGACCCAGATGCTTCTGGAGGATTGTGGATACCACCAGCCGAGTATTTTCATTTTCACTGTCTGGGACCCCCGACAACAGCAGAAATTTTCTTCTGTGCCTCATCTCAATCACATCGACAGTCTTGGTCAGTTCAGACAGCTGCAACTTCATGGATGACAAAATCCCCCAGGTATGTTCCTTGAATGCCATGAACTCAGCGCTAAGCTGAGTTAGGCTGCAGGATTGAGGTGATGTAGATTTTGCAGCTTCGAGATGCTGCTCGAATTCGGTCATCCTCTGCATTAGTGTCTTCTCCAGGACCTTCTGTGACTCAGCCAAATCGATGTAGCTTGCCATTGCAATTGAAAATAAATATTTGATACGAAAAGTTGTAGTCCTGAGAGGTCTTAATGTCGGATACATTAAGACCTCTCATTGCAGTTCTAGATTTATGTCTCCAATTCATGGATTGACAACCGTATTAAAAGAAATGACGCCATTCTACAAAGTTTGCACTATGTACGAAAAATTTTAATTTACCTTAACATACGTACTGGAGGAACTTCATAAAACGGATTTTAACATTAAATAGACTATTAAAAATCAAAACATCTATCTTCTTGAGTACATACCTAAAGTATCTTGGTAGTTTACGTCTGTAAGTGGATCGGGGGCGCACCCGAGCCAGCTCCATTTCGGTAGTGCTTACGATTTGTGAGTGCACTACACTCAGGACCAACATCAAACCTAATGGCACCAACCAAGAATTCGCCTGAAAGTATGTATAATAATTATTGTATCACTTTAAAACTACATTTTGCAACCCATCTAAATGGCGTAATATTATAATGGAATATAATTATGGAACCTAAACTAAAGCTAGGGTAGTTCTCTAATCTTCATGATAACTAGATACGATGTAATTGAAGACAAATGTTTATTTCAAGCTCAGAAACTTATAAAACAAAGTTATCTGTAGCGACAATCTATAAATACAGACTCACAATGGACCCAAAAACTAACTGACACCACGGTTACGAACAATAGACATATTGCTTAGTAAGAAAGGGATAGGTTTACCCAAAGAAAAAGCCTCTTCGTTGTAAGTTAAGATAATACTAGTATAATAGTAGCATAGAGTTGCAAGAGAGTTGCAAGAGGCAACTCTTCAGCTGACGATGCTAACACTACTTGATCGTCAGTGTTAAGAAGACATTTCAGGAGTAACCCATTCATCCATATTTACTGAAAATCCACATTTAAAGAACTTCTAAATAGCTACCATAAGGCTTATTTATCATTCTTATTGGTGATAATATTGCGCCAACATCTTAGACTTTATTTCTGTTCATATATAGATAGAGGATCGCAAGCCCTGGCTATATGCACGTTGCTCCTCCACGTTATTGACTTGGAAATGATCATGGATAAGGTGAGTCAGTGGCTACTTCTAAAATTTCAATGTCTTATTTAAATAAATCTATCAAATGCACATACAAATCTTAAAAAACTACAAAACAAAATCTGTAGGTATATTACAATTTGGCTTATTACAATTTTACACAAATAACCGATGACTCTAACAATCCGTACCGTACTTTAATACTAGACTTCCGGTACTAGACGTGACTTAAAGCTAAGTGCATATCAGGTTCACTACGCGGGCCACCAGATAAGAACCTGCAAAAAAAACTGATCGTGATAAGGCCAAATAGTAGGTATTACTGGAATCCTTTGTAATTGTAAATCTATCTCTATTGCAATTCTACTGGGATTTTATTATAAAATCTTACACTATTGCATTAGAACGAGTTATTAATTTATATACCTATCAATGGGCACTGTAAGCTTATACTTATTTCAAGTATTAATATTATGTACGTTTTTAAAGTTTTGTGACGACAAAAAAGTACGCAGGTTTCTGAACGCAGCCAAGCAGAGTTGGATTAGGAAACTAACATCTTCCTCAATATTGGGCCTACTTAGCCGGACGAGTTATCTAGGTTCACACGGGCATTCAACATAATTTTCGTCTCTTCAGTGTTCATTTTAGGTCCACGTTTTGTGAAGCTCTACTTAGGCTGCCGAGTAGTGTGACAAGATTTTCCTTCGATTGTGCCTAAACCATAATGTTGCCGGCAAGCCTTACATGGGTGTACTCGCCATTCACTTTGATGTCAAATCCGTTCCATTTGAGCTTAAACACACAACTCTGTATAGCTGGATCGGTTTCGAGTTCTGATCCTGGAGACAGACTGACATTATGGTGTTTTCGTACAAGCACATTAACATGTCGATAAATCGATCGTCATTTCAGCATCTCTGAATGCCCTTGCATTGCCCATGTTAGCATCGAATTCAAGACTTTCTCATAGTCACTAACGTTAAGCTTATGGGCCGATTATCTGCCGCAGCGTATGTACGTTGTCTATGATACTATAGCCTTATCGAAAACTGGTTTGTTCGGGAGGAGGGAAGTCGATAAACTTGTGAGCAACGAATTTCGAAAACAGCTTATAAACATGGCAGGAAGCATGATGGGTCTATATTTTTTATAATAGCGTGATCACCTTTCATTATGTATAATAAATAATAGCAACACCACGCTTCAGTGCCGTCCCGTGCTTTCAGTGCCATTTCCTGTGACGTAATATCCTCCGAGAATAACGGAGTTGAATAGCTTGGTAAGCACTTTTTGTACTGGTTTTCCAACCGCTTTAAAAAGTCAACAGTAAGTCCATCATCGCTCGGAGCCTTGTTGGTTTTATGCTGTTTGAGAGACATTCTAATCTAATACAGGATGTCTTCGGTCGTCTACTCAGCGTCAAGTCAGCCTGGTTGTCCACATAATTTCTTGATCTCCACTGATATCTCTAGTTTGGACGAAACATAGCATTTGTCGGCAAGGCTGAAGATCGAGGATACCAGCAGCTATCTTTGCTATAGCGCCAAATTGCTCAATAGGCTGACCTCTCACGAACACTTTAAAACCTATGTTTGGCTCTGGTATCTCTTCAATACGAATGAATTCAACTGACGTTTTTAGCATGCAAGTGGTTTTGATATTTGTTTATTGAGCTGCTACCATGACACTATCATTCCAATATATATGGACCCAAATGTATTGGTAGATATACAAATATGTTGTTAATATTCTTCACATGGCACTTTACTCGTAGCTAGTAGATTATGAATACAGATAAAGTTATTTCCGATTTGTAAAAAATAATATGACTTACATCAATTTCTAAATTTGTTGGGGCCAGGAGATACATAGACATGTTTAGCACCTGCATCAGCCATAGCGCAAGTAAGAATTTGGCACAAGCCGGAGAAGTTTGTTGAGCCCACCACTGGTATAGGGCAGGTAGGAAGACTAATCTCACTAAAGCAAACCATACTACTCTTTTCATACCCAGAGTGGGCTTTGCTTTGGGAAATGAGGAGCCTGAAAAAAAGTAAATGTTAATAAAATAAACAGAACAAATAGTGATTTCTCATCAAAATTAAAGAACATATTGCAATTATCAAGAACATGTTTTTGGATATACCTCTAACTAAATCAACATCTATGAGATAGGACCGTGCATGAGTAGAAAAATCCACAATACGCCTCCGATATGTGCCACGCATCAACAGCTGCTCTACCATAGTCTCCCATTCCTCTTTGTCGTAGGAACTTATCTTTTTTTGATACCTGAACAAAAATGATGATGAATTTTAAGAGAAGATATAGTTGGGTAAAAAAACAATCTCACTTAAACTGTAGACTATACAAGACCAAAATCATCCTCATATTTTCATTATGTTAGTATTTTAACAAAATATTTTATAAGAAAATCTGTATTGTGACAAAAATACTTTTTTAATCATAATAATTAAAGTGTTTACATCTAAGAAAGTACTTAGTCAACTTACCATGCTGCCAGTTGCTTCATGATCAAAGGATTTTAATAAATTGGAACCCAATTTTTCAGGACCAATTGAACTTGAAATCTGAAACAAATATGGTTGAGATTACCAGTAAAAAATAGTGAATTCATGTTTGACCTGATAAAATAACATATGTACCTATTAATTAAGGTAAGATTGTATGAGAATCAGGTGTTAAAATTAAGACAGATATGAATTTTATGTAAGAAATGGTGCTTACCATTTGGTTCAACATCAATGTCTGATTATCGAGAAAATATCCCCCGAATCTAAAGCTTGTGTTATTAATTTTACTAAAAATAAAAGAATATTTTCATAACTGATAAGAACAGAACAAAGCCTGTTTGAACTCGGTCTCATCAACAAGGCAACTGTTATGATTAATTTTACATTCGCAGCGCTGTTATAATGCTAGTATAGTTCAAGGATACCAAGCTAAATGTTAAAGGTCATGTTACAATACAGTAAATCTCGTTACGAACAGAACTGAAAGATTTATTAAAGCTTTACCGTTATTGAATTTTCAGAGTTCTTTAGATACATTTTATTAAAACTAAGACTGAAGTCCTAGCCTTATTCACCATCAAGACTTAGATCATCTATCGTCCCTTTCCGCTACCAGTTCACGATATAATATAGTTATTTTACTTGTTTCAATATAATTGCGATTTCGAAAAATATCGAAACATCGCTCAACAAAAAAATTGACATTGACGTCGGTATGACAATTAATGACATTGACAAATTGTTTTTTAATGCCATAACTTTTTAGTCCATAGCATCTTCTTTTATTACAGGAAAATATATAGAAAGCATTAGCAAGCAAGCATAGTAATGATTTAAATGCAAATTATTGCGTGTGAATCCTTGGTAATGTAAACAATATAAATAACAAATTATGAGCCTAATACCATACCTATTTATACGCATGCGACGTTACTACAATAACAAAAGTCATTGTAATCAAGTTATATTCAAAGAAGTATAGTGTCAATGAAAGGAAAGGAGCACTTTTTATATGTTAAGTAAATTTTTTAATATATATATTTATATAACACAAATTATGTATTTTATAAATATTATTATTTGTGTATACCTGATCCGACAGACGTTGTCCTGTATTAACTATATATCTATGTTTAACATGAAAATTACTGCGATATAAATTACTATAACAAAAAAGCTTTCACGACAAAATTCCAAGTTGCCAAGTTTATATAAGTTGGTTTGTCGCTTTGTATACATCTACCAGCTTTTCTATATTTATTTTAAAACACTACCTATATAAAATTTAATGTTATTGCGTTATAACGCATCATGTGCTGTTGGTATCGCCCAAAAGGCCGGATGCACGTTTATTTTGAGCAAGTATTATTGGAACCATTATTAAAACCAGTTATTCTAGGAGGTTCCTTTTTGAAAACTTACTAGTACCGGCAGACTAGGCTAGGTAGTCTTAATATGTGAAAACATCTAAGACCTACATATTATCACTATTTATTCTTGAAGGCCCGATGGCGCTTTTTCAAAATAATAAAAATTATTTACGAATAGAAGTCCTAATAAAGTAAAAGAAATATATAGGGTAGCAAGAAATATATAGGGTACTACTATAGGGAGGAAGTATTGTGTCACCGTGGGGTACCGGCAGAATAGAATAGCACCCCCCTATGTAACAGGTATTGTTCGAGACGGTTAAGGTACCGAAACCGACAGTTGGCGTTATATTCACCTAAAACAATATAGATCATACGGATGGGCGGGGATAGGAAGCAGTATCCCTGTCGCGTAGCCAGGCTACAATTACGTCGACAATTATGGACAAATTTTCTAGGGACCTACCTATTTCCGGTAGTGGACATTCTACGCTTGCTATGATGATGATGAGGGTGTAACGTAAATAAAAATAAGAAAACAAATCTATCTGTTTATTTAACAATCTTATGTGATTCGTTCAATATTTATCTAGAGTTAATGGGGTCAGGTAGTATTTTCGTTGTACTAATTAAAAAGTATATTAGCAGTCTAGTAAGCATAAAAAAACTTTTTGTACTGTCATATTAATAGGAGATATATTTTTAAAACAGGACTTTTATTTTAGTAACTACATGTACATACTTTTCAGTATTATGATTAAGTGTATATATAAGTTGTTATTTAAATCTTAGGCATAATTAAATCAATTCGTTTTAATTAAAGAAAGTTAAACGTTTGGTTTTGCGTCTTTTTAATTTGTTCTCCATTAAAATAATAGTTTTTAGTATAATATATAATGATGTATAGATTATTTTATTATTAAATTAATAGATAAATCAAGTGAGTATTACATAATTTTAAGGCATGCATAACAAAATACATGTAAAAGCCCTTTCACGTTAGATATCTATTATAATTCAATTTTTTTTGTATTTTATCTCTCAAGTCCAAGTAACATTTACCACTTTTATTTAAATTTCCTCTTATTTCGATAAAAGATAGTAATTATGGTTTCAGTAACAGTAGTAGGTAAGTAGACTACCTATTTTAAATTGGAGGATAGGTCCATATAACTGGTAAACCGATTTTAATAACATTTGTCATGGATAGGCTACCTTTTTAATACGAAAAGTTTACCGTGGTAAGCTATATAAAGAGAAGTCTAGTTAACGGCTTGAAGGTCTCTAACGAGCTTTAACTTTGTCTTTCGTGTGTACATCATTTAGATGTTACCAGGACCCTCATAATAGTATAAATATAGCACAGAAATATCGAAAGTGAAACAATTGAAGTATTTATTTAGTTCAGAGAAAAAAGAACAGGCAACCATTACATTAAGTGAGACTAGATATCTAAGCTAATTACTACTTTGGTTTAATCTTACTATGTCCTTAATAACAGTTTAAGACATAATTACATATGGTGCAAAGAATCTTTTATCTGTTGATGAATTCAAACACGAAAAATAGGAAATTCATAAAGACGTCGAAATTGTTCGCCTTCATGGCTGATTTTCTAATTCTTTTTTTTTCTTCTTTTAAGAAGAAAAAAAGAAGAGAAATTTTAAGAAATTCTTGTTTTAAGAAGTTGGCGATCGCCTTCGATTTCTATTCTAATATGTAATTTAAATTTAGTTAATGTTGTATTTATTTACCTAACGTTACTTTACAAGATAAAATAACTTATACTTAATAACTATACATACTAAAGTAAACAATTATATACATCTATTTTCAGTACAGGTACGAAATGGTATTATATTTAAAACTAATAATTTATATATATATATATATATCTACTATGTTTATATATTTATCTTAAGGCTTTTTTTGCAAGAATTACTATTCGTTTAAGCACCGTTGTTTTCCTATTCTGTTTTATGTACTAACATAATCTAGTTTTGTACATAAGTAAGTTTAAATATATGCATATATTTTTGTCTATCAGATCAACTGTGTCTATAATATTTTTTATAATAACACTTTAAGAAACTTTTCTTCAGGTGGTAATAGTTTTAGATTATAAGTGAGATAAGTTTTTTGATGCTTGTGTAACTAGTACAGATATTAATTATGAAAAACATCAAAACGGAACTTAATAATTCCTTAGCAACTTTTTTGTGAAGTATAGATATTTTTGCGATAGCACTTAAATGATACTAATAATTTGAGTGTAGCGGTTTTTCACAGAGTTTATAGTTCGGTAGTAAGTTCGTCCTGCGGTCGTCTCGTCATTTCGAAGAGTTCGTCCTCTAACCAAACACTCTCACGCCTGACAATCGGCCTTCGTTCCCAGGGATCAGACAGGACGATTGTTTCTCTATTCCTTTCCCTTTCTATTTGGGTATAACTCGGAGGTCGTCCTACGTCACTCCATTCGCACTGGCTTTCTAACTCTTTGTCCATACTGCTGTCGTATGAGGTAGGAGAGTAAGATGGAGGTTTAAAGGTAGAGAAGGATTGATGAGTGGCTTCAGAATCAGATCCTTGACTTGGTGGGGGTGAGAGGAAGTTCACGAGTTGACCTTCTTGCTGCACTTGACCAACATTTGATCGGCTATAGCGTTTTAAAATTCTGTAAACAAATTTCAATATTCGCCATTAAGTACATAATTAAAATGTAACTAACTAGTCACAAAAATGTTACCTACACATAATGATTTGACACTCTAATTTAATTTTAAGTAGGGTTCTCTATATAAAATTAATGCGAGATTTTACCTTCATCAACATTAATTACACCAAATTGTGGGCAAACGCTAAATATTCAAAATTTCGTTAAAAATCCTTTTCCAAACCAATTCTGAATTTAAATAAATCGATTCGCCAATAATTCCTTAGTTCTATCAGTGCTGAATAAAGATATCTCTAAAGATTGATCTTTTTACATAACTGACTTTGTCTGTCACATATGACTTTGATCGGTTATCAAAGGCCACAGGTTCATTTTGCAGTCCCATTGGGACTGATTTTAAACAGATTAGGCTTGATTAGAACAGATAGGGACAAACAGCTGACCTTTTGGCCTGACACGTGAAAGGTTTGCAAAATAGAAACGATAATGCACCCCGTTTCAAAGTCATTAAATGTAAAAAAGTATAAAAATACCCAACTCAACCACAAAAACTCTACGAGATTACTGATTGGAAAAAAGGATTTGTGTGCGTATTTTACTTTGAAAAGGTAAATTAAATTTAGTAGGAGCGCGTCTGTGCGTACAAGGTACGGTTGGGTCGAGTTGAAACATTCGAGTCAAATTGTTGATTACATTTTAGTAATTGAAGAGATGTTTGAATTTATCGGTTATGATGTACGCTGTTCTATTGGTAGCAGAATAAATAGCAGATGTATTTTTCTATTTGAATGTCAATTCTTTCTTTGCATCATAGTCTTCGTAACAGTGTATACCTCAAAAAATATTTAGCAATAATTAACATTTAAGTATTACAAAATTATATGATTCAAGGTGCTAGAGAATACCGATTACACTCACTCACAGCAATATTAAGAAACTCTACTTAGCATAAGAATTTATTAGAGCGTGAAAATGAAAAATCCTCAATGGAGTTTGAAATAATAGTAACAACATGTATTACCTTTCTGCCCAACTAGCGAGGCGAGGCCACTCGTCGGGAACCACGGGTACATGTTGCTTATTCAATAGAATGAGTAGCTTTGCAAGATCGCTAAGAACGCAGCTGAAACAACAAAGACAATTAAAAAAAATACCTAACTGTTTTTAGTGAAATCGTTCATGTCTTTAATATCGTGTGCATTACTAAATAAAACGTCCAGTTTTAATTAGTACAATTAACGAAAACTCGATGGGCCCGATGCGGTGTATATATGGTGGTATATATCTAGCTTGTGCGCCAGACGTCGTAATATTCGTTATATTGTAGGTGATTTTTGTGTTATGTGATGTCTTATCTCGGAGTTACGTCAATATATGAGCTGTTGTATATATGTATAAAATACACTTTTGAAAATGACCCGCTGAATGAATATTTTAACATCAAAGAATGAAAGCTATCCTGAACAGTAATTACCATGATTCAAAGGGCAGTATCGACCAAGTTAGTTCGAGTTTGCATGCAGCTGCAGCCCAGCTAATTTAGAACAGGTTAACTACAAAACTAAAGTCAACAAACAAACGCACATGCTCTTTGTTAAGCGCGCGCTTGGTGTGATGAAATGCTTAATGCGTTTAACAGTTTATATTATTACCACGTGCCCCATTCATGGAGACTGTTTTAGTATTCGTACTTGATTTGTCAAACAGACTTCTATGTTTTGTATGACGCTTATAGAATAGCTTGTATCAGTTAAATTTTAACAGTATAATAAAATATTTTTTTACTTGCTTCCTTGTTGACGGGGCAATGGATAATTGTGTTATATTTTTTTCTAAAGTATGTTTTAAGGTAAATTATAATGTGTTTGTAAGTACCTGTAAGCCATTGCCGCATCGTTGTTCCCGAGTTGATAGAGTTCTCTCACTTGGTTACGCGTGTGGTTTAGTATCGCTAATAACGTGTAAGCATGCGGCTGAAAAAGAAATTGAAGTAATGACATATTTATTTAAGGATTATGTATATTCTCCTGCAATGTGATTTTAAAATGTCTAGAAAAAAATAATATTGATAATTTAATAATATTGCAGTATTTATGTCAAGAATTGGAAGATAAATATTCTTATATTATAACATTGCTTGATTAAGTAATAAAGGCTAATATTTTCCTTTGTTCGTGAGAGACCTTTTATAAACAAGGCCCTGTTTCGGTTTCGAATGAACACAAATCTCCAACTAGCCCGGCAATTATATTTTAACTCAACTGTAAACGAATACGTGACGTTTACATGACGTAGACCTAAAAAGGTCATCTGCATTGTTACCTCATTCTCTTCTATTTCTACCGCCAAATAGTTTCACAGTTCACACTGCTGTTACGGTTTCAACGGCGAGAGAGAGAGGCAGTGAAATAACTGGATAATATGACATAATATTTCCAATTCACAAGGTTGACAACGTGCTGGCCATCCTTGTGATATTACGAGCGTCTATAGGCTACAGTCCACGTGGTAGTAACGCTTTACTAAGCGTATGCTTGTATGTCGACCTGAACTAATAAAGAAAAGAAAACGTTTCCTCCCGCCGAATACTTAGCCTTACTTACTTACAAGATCATGGATGCAGTTGTGCTTATTAAAAGCAAGGTTCTCACCCTTAAACAATCAAGTTGTTTGTGGAATTCTCTGAGATGCGTGTCTTCGTCGTGTCTTGGTCGCTGTGGTAGAGGTTGCGCGCGTGCTCGTGCGTTTGACCGGCATCGCGCATAGGCTGCCGCTGCTGCCACCAGAATAATGCAAGCCACTACGCCGCAGGCGCAGCCCACTAAAACCTAGAGTCATTAACATTGGAACCATAAGACGAAGATATTCGTAAAGTATTTAAAATGCTCTACCCCCCGCGATCTAAAGTTTTTAGATTCAAATACAATAGACTAACATAACATCTCATACCTTTGACTTGACTCAGACTTGACTTGACTCAACGTAGGAACACTACTGAATGCGCCATCGGGCCCATTGAAGAATAAAGGCATATAAAATACTTAATGAAAAATAAAGTTGCTCCATAAAAATAGCAGGTCATTTGAGGAGATTTTTATTATATATATAAATATAAATATATATATATATATATATATATATATATTTATATCTATTTTTTTCTTTAATTACATGAAGTGCATAGCATCTAACGGGAAATCCGTGACCTGAAAAATCGGCGACCCTATCAGTTTGAGAGATATACCGCACCAGGGCCGCGACGGTTCATGAATTGTTCATTTCACTTGTAGGAGAAAATCTTTTTTTAGAATTAAACGTTATACAATTAACTATGCATAATATGTTTTTTTGTTTTCACGAAAATGTTAAACATGTTTTAAAGTTTAAGACTTTGGTACCTACCTAAATCAAATGCTGTATTGAAATGGACACGTGACAACGCGGGCCCGTCTCGAAATGTGCATTAGCATTATAAATAGGTAATACATACGTATAAAAGTACGTACTAAAAATAAGTAGGTAGTGATCCTATATTATATGCCAAGGTTCATCGCGTCTATCCTTCTCCAGGACAAACATTTATATGATGATATTTGTGTTTGTTTTGTGTGTTAAAAATATTAATTATATATTATATTAAAAAAATTAATTCCTCTGATTTTTAACAGGTAGAGTATTTCAAGAGATTTTTTTTTGTAATAATACATGCATAATTTAGAAGAGAAACATTAATAATTTTAGAGGTTGCCAATGAGATGTCGTAATTAAACACTTTTTTTCGATTACATTGCGAACGCTGGCTGAACCCGGCGAAATAAAACAAAATGATAAAATTATAGATGTACGGACCTTAAAGAAGCCCGCGACAGTATATTTTTCCATTTTACAAAAATATTTTGTCTTCACTGCATCCGAGCTAAGCCGGTGCAGTGAAGACAAAAAATTTAATAAGTCATAATGTTAACATGTTCTTATATCACGTATGTTTACATCCATATATGTATGATATCGCAACTATTACGAACGAATAAGTGATGTAACTTTAGCAGATAAAATATTTTTATATTAGACTGCAGCCTTTGTGCAACCAAACTTTGTGTAGATTACGTCTTTTAAGTGAACCGATTCTGCTTGGAGCACACGTACACAAACTTTCTTAACAAATTTTGAACTTAATGTTAATTATGTAGAGTTCACTATCAACTGAGCAGACATGATACGCCGCATTTCACTTGTAAGAAGTTAATAATTGTTTATCTTCGTGCATCATTCCTTAAATAGCTTCCTACCGTTGTGCATTTTTTTTTCTATTTATAGAACTTTTAAAGCTTTAAATAAAAAATTAATGGAATCTTCTTTCAGTCTAGACGACGTAAAATTATTCATAATATCTGTCGCAAGAGTCTCAATTCTTTCCACACGTTCTCGTAGAAAACATTGAAACACCAGCAGAATTTTTAAGTAACTAATATTAAAGTTTAATCATGACAAGGTTTTTCTTGTTTCTCTATAAATTTCTTACTACAATAATTTAAAAGCTGAATATAAGATTCAATAGATATCTTGTTATCTTTAGTTGAAGGGTGCCTCATTAAAAATAATAAGATTTGCTACATTTTGTAAATATCTGAAAAAAATATCAAGAAGAATCAATCTACGTGTAGGGAAAAACGTTAAACAAATTTTTCAAATTAATTCTACGAAATGGCGTAAATTAAGCCCATTCGTTTTTATTTTTAATACCACATAAATATTTTAATCTTTTTAAAGGTATGTATAATACTATTTCGTTATTCTCAAACCTTGCCTATCTTATATTCACAGGCCAGCAAGTATTGAATTTTAAAAACTAATATGTACATAAATTTCATAATAGACTAGGTTACGCTATTTTTCAGAGATGGCATAGTTGGGCATAGACTCGCGGAATTTGATAGTGTACAATTTGGGTATCAAGACCCTAAATTTATCAATAGCTTGGCTGGAGGTACTAACCTCATTATAAGTGTGAGCGGGATAGCAGACACGACCCATGAGGTGGTCATCGTGGGCCCACGACTCGCGCGTCCCCGAAGGACAGTCTTGGGCGCAGGTACCCCCTGGCCAAACGAGCAGACGGATGCACCTTACACAACCGTCTGCGGCACACCTTACGCACTCTGTGCCGCATCCTGTAAAATAAAATGAACACTGAATGTAATTTTAAACAAACTACAACTGATGCAACAGGGCGTGAATAGGCATGGGTTGTCAATGTCACCACGCGGCAAATATGGTCAGAGGTATAGGTATAGGTAATGAGGCCTTTATTCAGCAGTGGATTTTCTAACGCTGCTATGACGATGTTAGGTCAACATAGGATATAAGTTCAACGTTTGAGTAGCCAAAAAAAAACACTTGTCGTTTTCAAATATTACCGGAAGTTAACAAATATGTATAGATATCATTTTGATTTCAATCATAGTGATTGATGCTCTATACACATTTTAAAAGTACCTTGAACTTGTCTGGATGTGTGATGAAATGGGTTGAAATAGTACGTGCCTGTATAAATTAATGTTTCGTAATATCGTGTAGTAGATGCATGTTATGTATTATTCATTCTTCAGTCACGATTAATAGTACCGTGAAGCTCGCACGATCGTGAATTGATTAGTATTTCGTTAACGCGAGGCTTCAATCAACTAGTTGTGTAGGTAATTCGATACCCACGTGGAATTTCTATGCTAATACACTGTTTAGGCGTAATGTATGCTGACTATACAGTACATCCCATTACTTAGCGCTGGGAATGTAACATACGTTGTAAATTCATGTCAAAATTTCGATGATAATATATGAATATTTATTTTTAATAATGTTCAATGAGCTAATTTTATTTATTTATTTAATGTACACATAATAATTAACAAAAAAGTAACACATATCGTTGCCACTCTAAACTTAAGAGCGAGAGTTGTGCACTTGCCTATATAGTCTAAAGACAAGTGCACAACACTGAGAAGTAAATCAATACAGTTTAACATAAAAAATAAGAAATTGGAGTTTTACGATATAAATAATTATTAAAGGTATTTTAAGTTATATTCATCGCATAAGGTTTCATAATTTACACGTGTGAGGAGAAAGTATACCGCTATTATTTTCTAGATGGCATAATCATTTACGTTTAAAAGGTCACAAAGTAAACCGTGATGTTAAATGTTACAAGAAAATATAGAACAGCTCCGTAGATAAAGATACAAGATCAAACGGGGTCACACAGAGGACACTTAACCTGATAATATTAATATAGGATAAGGAACAGACGCATACACGTTTGGATAAATTAAGTTTTAATATTAATATAGCCTTTAATACAGTATCTGATTATAAATAGTATCAGATTATAAAATGGAAGAGAGGTCTTTTACAAAATTATGACAATAACAACTTTTTTATTCGATCTTCCGAAAGAGTAAAATTCTTTAAGAGTAACACTAAACAAAATTTATCAAAAACAAATAGTTTTAAGAGTAAGTACCATAAATTGTATATATATCTGTACTTTTGTAGACTAACAGTTTTGTGAAGTTTAATGAAAGAAATATTTTCACGTTTACTCCACTAACCACTTTCTCAAATTAGCGTAGTTGGAATAACTTCAACGCGTTAACACGTACGTATTTGGATTTATTCATTTCCGTCATATAGCTTTCGAATGAAACTACCAAATGTATAACCATTAAAATAGAAATTAAAGCAAAGGTTCCTAAATATGTATGGTACATAATAGCAGACCACAAAAAAGATTTAAACTAAAAAAATAATTCATAAAGAAATTAACCAAATTCTTGCAACTGTAATTCAACGATTTTAGGATGATTCTAAATTTACTGCCCGTTGTGTGGAAAGCGAATTCTAAAATTTATGTTAAAACACATCGATTTATCATTACTATAATGTGTTTGAAAACCAAGTCATGCCTGCTGTTGACTTATAACGCTTCTACACTTTCCAAAGGGAAAGCGCGAGCAATATGCGATTACTGTCTCAATTAACGGGATCGAACGATTGAATGGTATTTCCTTACAGAGAGCAATAACACAATTTACATTACTAGTTTCTTAAGCATGTACATTAAAAGATATACCTCAAAGCTCGACGCAACTGTAATAACATAATCATGTTTTTGTGAAGTTTTTCTAAAACCCTACAAACTTCCACTCTCGAGAAATTGTTGAGTTGGATGAAAGATACTAAGAAAGCTGTTGGTGTTAGTTTTTTTTGACAATGAATATTAAAATAAAGCTAATTTGGAAGGTCACGTTCGGTTATTGCTATGTATGAACGTTAAAGAGAAATTTGAGTGACTATCTTTTAGAATCAACTTTAATATTTTCTGGTAGCAAGTGTTTTAATTGGCATTGCACACAACACAATTGTTGTATGTGAAGTTTGTAAATTCAGTAATGATAGAGTTGCATTTGAGATCGTTTGTTTTACATAATAGTAAGACAGCTTTGTAGAACATTGATTACGTTGTCGTGCATTTAAGTCCCCACTTCTGTCTAGTGTTAACGAATAATTAAGTTGAGGTAGTCTGATATTATTTTAATGTAACTTAATGTACGTAAAAAAGTTTTATAAATATTACTAAATAAAATAGCAAATGCAAATTTGTGCTAGCCACTGATACTGATTAAGCCATTTTATAATCTTGAGTTGTTTGTGATCTGTGCGTTGTTTTGTGGATTGACAATTTGTTGTATGTGCTTTGACGTCTAGATTCAATGATATTGGAATGAATTCCAATATTGGATAGTCGTGTGTTGGCTCTCTTACCGGTAACCCCTATTTAAATATATCCCCTGTTCTATTAATTTATATGTGAATGATAATTGAGATAAAATAAAAATATAAAGGTTTTAAGGCAAGACTAATTGCTAACTAACTAACAGGCGCTCAGCCGCTATCACTTCAGGGTGACAACCAATGCAGCACACAAAGTCGTTACTACCAAACAACACTATGATACCAATGGATCATCGGACACCAACGTTTACGTGTGCGTGGTAAATGCAATATCAGAAGTGTTCGCACACGTTTGTATCCCTTATATTTGTTGGATTATTTACTCCAGTGGAAGTAACGCTTAGCTAGACTGAGCGTTTCTGCAACTCTTGTAGACTTAAGAGTCGTCTTGGGAATCGGTTATGTAAAATCACGTATATTCACAGTGAGTTAATATAGTCAGCCAACGGAGCGCAACATTACCTTGCTAGGGCAAGATGTTATTTTTATATAAATACATATATATTATTATCATATATATATGATTATTGCAAGATTATAGATGTTTTACTACTGTTTCGGGTGTGTAACTTATTAGTAATTTAAGCTCGCATTGCTTCAGTTTTATAAAATAATAGAGAGTCCGCTCTTAGTGTAACATATTACATAATACATTGTTGTACAATAGTTTAAAAAACGAAGGTACATAAATATACATAGGTCACGCTCTCTCGCTCGAATCTTTTATAAAGGGCGTCAGTATGACTCACCCATTTCTACTGCTAAATAGCAATGATCAGATTGTGTCTTGCGGGATTAAAGCTTCGACAGACTTGGCTCGCATGTAAAGTTACTAAGAAGTGTGTCATTATAGCCTCAGGTCACAAGTTGGTTCAAAAGCTGCGGTAATAAAGAAAAAAAATCACATAACATCTCAAACATTGACCTGGCTCCAAAATAAGCCGCTTAAAGCACTTGTGTTACAGATTTCAGACAACAGATGGATCCTAAAAAGAAAAAAACACCATCGGGCCCGTCTTTTCTTCGGGCTTATCGTATGGTACTAGATGGACTCACTTACGTGTGTCGTTGACGGCGAGCGGTGCGTCGGCCGGGCGGAGTTGCGCGCGCGCTGCGCACGCCGTCAGCAGCACGAGCAGCGTCGCCAGCGCCGCACGTGTCATCGCACTGCGCTGCCCATCGTGACGCTACTACAAATAACCAATCATTTGGTTAATAAACAACCAGTGCACTAACTTTACATTATCTATTCAATGAAATTCACTTATAGAAGTGAGACAGGTATTATCCTTGATCTTTCTTGATCTAATAGAAACAAAAAGCTACACGAAATAATAATTCACGACAATTTAATTTAAAAGGGAATTTAGTAGTATTGGGTTGAAAATTAAGGTAATTATGTCCTCAATTATTTTCACTTTCGCTATGTAAATACGATGAATACGAAAATCTTGAAACTACTTTTCTTCAACGATTTAGGGTACTATTGTGTATTTTCTAACATTTTCACGTTCACTTATATTATTATCATAACAATCAGCCGCTATAATAGTACGTTCGTTAATGGATTAAGTGTGTGTGTTTGCCTAAAAACGCATTGCAGGCAATTGTGTCATGTCAAAAATTTAAAAAACTGGGAAAACGTTTTTTCTTTAGCTGTAAATCAAAAACGGTCGGGCGCAGCGTTTTTTTTTGTATTTTTCATAAATTTGTGGAATGAATTTGAGCTGTGTCTTAAATTTATAGCGGTTTAGTTGTAACGATGCTCTTCGTAGAAAACGTTAATATGCTTATAGCACTCATACAAAGAGACCATGGGCTGTTGTTAAAATGTACCGACTTATATCTCTAATACACTCATTTGATCCTAGAAAATATTGTTTGTGTACCCAAAAATTTCACTCATTACGTCCTTCAACAGTAATTTGTGCATTTTTAAAATATCATTCCACCCAGGCCCTTTAATTCAAGTAATAATGATAAAATATTATTTTGAGCATAATAAATTTATGACTTTGACTAATGTGTGTTTAATGTTTATTTTGAAAAGTTTATATTTTTATCAAATATGATTATAATGAACGCAAATATAGTGTTAAATTTTATTTTAATTTTAGACAGACATTTCTACATATCATTAACAATGTTCTTTTTTTTCGGAGGACTGTTGTACTCAGAGGTCAATTCTAGCGCCACCGGAGAGGAAAACAAAAATTCAGTCCCTGTCCATTATCGCTAGGACTTTTTAGTACGTTTATCACACGCTCCCCTGTTACATACGGCAGCAAACTAGTTGTGTGAAAGTGAAATCTGAAGTCACGCTAAGTTTCGTAGGTACATTAATTAGCCTCTTTTCTGATCGGTTTTCATTTCATATCGTATACTGTAAATAACTATATTGTCACATCATACGATATGAAACAAGATCCTTAGAAAATAAAACCACAACTGAATTTGTTTATTAAATGGTAGTTAATGTCACGTTTTAATTTAATACTAAGCTATGACTAAACTATTAAATTAAATTGTCCCATAGCATGTTTTCTTCACTTACTTGTCACCCTAATAATAATGATATAAGATTTTTGGTACTATAAATTTGTACCATAACAATAATATTAAAGACCTGGGTAAATCCTCATAGTTCCGAAAGTATTATTTTTTTATGTTTTAAAATGACAATTTACCTGAAAGAGCAGATGGTCGCGACATTATCCGCGGTATCATTTCTACTACCCGTGTAGATAATTCGTTCGAAGGCTATAATTTTACACAGTGTATTCATTATTTTACAGATTTTTATATCAGACATTATTTTTATATCAGATTCCGATTTCTTCTTTTTTAAATGATCGCAAGTGTTAGTTCTTTCTATAAATAACTATCTAAACGTAAAAAAATGCATTAAGTAATAAGCTGTAATTTTGACTTATAATTTAATTTATTTTATTTTATATTTTAATTTAATATAATTGTATAGATCAGAATATCCAAAGTTTACACAAATGAAACTCTATTACACTCTCATAAAGAATTAACTAAGGTGCAACAGGTAAGAGGCATATGTTTGCAGAACCTTGATATATAGTTAAATTATTATTTATTTATACATCTATACAAAATTCCGAAAAAAATGTGAATGGACTTATAATTAGTAATATAGAACAAATAGCATATGTTTACATAGACTCGAGAATTTGCTTAGAATAACTAGTAAAGTGTGCCACATCCATTTAAGTTTAATATTTTCAATACAACTTAACATTTGAGTCACATTTATCGAGTGACCGAGTGACTTGTCGTTAATCTTGGCTCGAGACGTCGTCAAGTTTTCGCGACATAATTATCACATTTCGCCCCGATGTGGGTCAAATGGACGGCCCGCGGTCCCCCACATAACAGTACTACGAGTTTGCAAATCAGTTGACATTGGCATTCGATAAGCGAGTTACCGAGGCCCTCTTCATCAAGTAAACAGTTACAGATGGCCAGCTCCCTATGAACGCCAATATAGTTTCACTAATGCGATGCCTACGACGTGCAAAGATCTTAGAAATGTAGGGAAGTTTTCTCTTTGCCTATGTAAATGCATAGGCAAAGATAAAAACCCGTCTATATGTGAGTCCGTTTAAGCTTTTGGTATAGAGCGGACAATCTGTGTTAATATTTGTGTCCCTACCTACACGGCTCCTACATGCGAGCATGCAACATCGTACACGCAACGATTTTATTACGATAAATCGGATTACATTTCGAATTGTTGCAATTACAGCGTTACGGTAAATTACCACATTATTTGTTACTTTCAGTGTTTTTAATTAACTTTCTGCAAATGTATTTTCTAATATTTGTTTGGTCTAGGTATTTTAAAATTATAACAATATATTAAGAGCATACCAATGCGTGACAACGCTCACTCAAATAATTTGGTAATGGTTTAATTTACGTAATTGTTTACTAACTATGTAATAAACGTAACAACTTTTTGACGCCAATATTATAAAATAAGACAAAAAAGAGTAGTTGGTGAACTGCAACATAATGTTATACAATGAGTCTTTTGTATTTGGACATGCTCTTTGTTTCTAATGCAGGTAGAAGAACTAAAAATAATAATGCGAAATAGCAACGCGTTCCAATAATCCTAAAAGGCTTTGTAGAATAGTACAATAGATCATGCCAAAACTAGTTTGGAAGTTCAAGTGATTATGCCATTATGACGCCTATTGCCAAATAAATGGAAACAATGAGGTACTCCTGCAAATTCAATAATTAAAGATTATATTATATTTTGCTTAAACGAATCCATAATTTGTAGGTGCAATACATAGTTTACTATCATTACAGGTCAATTTAGTTACAAAAAGTTATACTTATAGCCCGATTCAAAAGAGCTAATTAATTATGTTGTATGTTTTGAAATTATTATAGAAAAATAGATTTCTTAAAAGTAACTATTCTCAATGGAATACTTAGCCTCTTTTTTCCGAGCACAAAGTTTTCATTCCGAGCAAGCAGTTTTTGTGCGTACATTTAACCGTCCGTGAAATTTATTGAAAAGCATGACAGGTAACATCACAATTTCACACTTCTCACTTAAATATTATATCAAAATATTTCAAGGTTTGCTATGCTCGTTTGTTTTGGATATTATCATTTAGAAGCTTGAATTCCTTCGTATACATTAAATGTTCGCGTATATTTATTAAATTGTTTTGTTATTCGGTTGTAGGGAAAAATAGGTTTGTCCCAATAATATTTTATTATAAATGGGCATTATGGGAAATATTTCTTATTTCTTGGGGATGATTCTGTCTAGCAGTAGAATTCTAATAGCTGATCTGATGATGATACTTGGAATGCTTTCGATTGACCTAATATATGAATAATTAAACATATATAATTATATGTTTCATACACCAAAATATATTGATTTCATGTAAATAGAATGTAAATGCAATCATCCGTTTTAAAGCCTTTAAAATACTTATATGAAATTAGTATAATAAACGATAAAAAAAAACGAATTAAGAAAATACGATAATATGTTCGTTTACTGAAATTATTGTGTCACATTTGATCATTCAGCTGATACGCGTTCTTACTGCAAGTTAACGATCTCATACTCTCCGGATTGTAGGTATTACAAAAGGTTAACATAGTTTCATTTCACATATCCACATATCTATCCATAAAACCTTCGCAGATAAAACCCATGTAATTTAAGCATGTCGGTAACGGTGAATGTGTGAAATGTGATTATTCCCACGATTTTATCACAACACGGACACCTTACGTACTCATTTTTAGTATTGTTTTGCTATATAAGTATTGTTTATTTTTTAACTGTAATCATACTGTGCACGTTGAGTAGTTAACCTACTTAAAGCAGCAATTTACTACGTTAAATGCAATCTCAAACAAGAATACGCAATTAGTTCCTGGTATATGTTCATTTGAATATTAATCCTAATTTCTATTTAAGGCAGTACATAATTTTAGAGCAGTTTGATAATTTATTGACAAGCGGTGTACGAAATACTAGTTTAATACAAATAAACCGAAAGATCGTATTCTGTGTACCAATAGCCACTTCACGCTGCTGGGGGTAGTACTCCAGATGTTGACTGTGGCTTTTGCAGAAATTAGGTCGTTGAACTTTGCAATACTGCTCGTTTATTACTTACGACCTTTTCGAACGTGTAGTTGCCGTATACTCGGTCTATGCGCGTGCGACCGCTTGGTTGGATCGAGTTGCGGTGAAAGTTGTCGGTGACGCACTTTTGTATTCACGCAACTCACGGGCGCGAGTAAATTACGCGCCCAGCCAAGTAAGACCTCCTTCGCTCTCCTAATTCATTCTACAGTTCGTATTTAAAATGAGGAATAATGATTAAATTGAGAGGTCGTGGTGAACTAGTTGTTTGAGATAAATAGTTGGTAGTTGCTTGTACCGGCTTACCGGATCTGCCCGGAGAAACATGCGGGCATGCGACCGCACAAAACATCCGGGATGAGTCTGTTTAACTTTATAGAGGCTTATTGTAAGCAAACGCTGGCTTCATATTTTTAACTTAAAACGTGACGAAATATCTGTTTTGAGAACAGTGGGCAAAGAATATATAAAAATAGCTATGCAAATAATACATAAACTGTACCTTTTACCACAATAAAATAATAAACATATTTAATAACTGTTTCTAATGATTAGTTATGTTACTTGGAGTATCTTCCAGACGTCGCATTTCATTTGTTACAATTTTAAAATATTCGTCTTCAGTTGATTGTAAAAGCTCATTTTCATCTGGCCAGTCATCGTCCACAGCAACTATCGCTGCATTCCCATCAGCTCGTTGTTTTAAATGTATTTCTTTTATACGAGCGTCGAGAATATGTTCACGCCTCGTTTCGCGCTCGTATATTTGAGACATAAGGTGTTTGTCACGTTTATCAGGTAGGGTCATATTTTCTGATAGATTAACGATGGAGACCGATCCATTATTACTACCAATAGCAATAAATTGACCTCTGGCGTGAGGAACCACATGGGTAAGTTCATCTTTCGATACACGCAAGGTTGCTACAGGTTCTTCGGTTTTCCGTAATAAGTCCCAATAATAAAATAAGCCTCCAGTACAAACAGACATAAAAGAAGAATATCTTAAGGGCGCCCAGACAGCGTCGGTTACTTGATAGTGATAAGGTTGACTCACTATTATAGGTGCGGTACGCATTTCCTCACTCCAGATGCGAACGGTGTAGTCTCCACAAGTCAAGAACATTCTAGACGTACAAGGACTGCGCTGTACTGACCTAACTGGTCCAATTTGTGCATTCCAATAACTGGTCAACATATCAGAGTGTTCTTTTCCCATACGATTTACATTAATAACATATCCTGTCTCAGTACCGCACAAAAATTTTGTTGGAAATCCGTGGTCAAACTCTAAGGCACTTATGCCTTCGGCATTAGCTAAATTTGGTAATTCACCTTTGGGTACTTTTATGGACATGGGTAATTGACTCGTAGGTTTTAAAAGATGCCTTTCATCCCACCAGAGACATTGGCCGTCAGGTGAACCACTAAAAAATTCGGTCTGGCTTTTAGAGTGAATGTAAAGTAATGCAGTTACAGGGCTACGGTGGGAATTGTAAATTGAACTTCGAGAAACTGATTGATTGCTCTCACGAATATCAAATACGCACACTGTACCGTTTTCAAGACCACCAATAAGGACCTCGGGTTGTCTAGGGGAACACGCTATTTTCCAACAGGGACTATCGGGGTCTATTTTATGAGCAGGTTCAGTTTGCCTGCGTATGTCCCAGAGGTAGCACGTGTTAATTTTGTTGTGGGAAGAGTAGTGGTTATAATATTTATCACAATAAGCTACTGCCAGTTTAGATTTTTTTTCATTTGTCCAAGCTATACAAGATACTGACCGATTATCGGGGTCTCTAAATACATTGTCTATGCGCACATTATATTTTTCAACTGGTTGTTGAGCATTCATGTTTGAAAAATACGTTTCATACATTTCTATGGCGTTGTTTTGGTCTAAATAATGCCCCATTACCGGGGCTAGGCTGAGTACTGTATGTACGTAATTTCCATCGTGCAGTACTCGACGCCTATAGCGCGTGACATGTTCTTCATTATAGAGATGGACTTCATATGGCCAACCACCTTCTGTATGATTTACGCTTTGCTCACGAGTTATTAAACGTTTTGTATTTGTATCATTTCTCCAGCGTGGAACTGTTGCTTGAACATACCGATGAACTGGATTGCGCAAGATATATAGCTTTTGGTCTAGTTTGTTTGGATTTATGGAATCCAGCATTTGTGCAGGCACGTCTTGGAATAGTGGTTGCCGGCCAAAAGATTTACGAGTTTTAGTATATCGCGCTTTCAATGACATTTTTTGCAAATATGCAGGCTACGTGCAGCTGTTTGTGTTGAATACAAATAAATCAGCAAGGCCATGGCGTAAACTGAATAATGACGATATTATAATTCCAGTGCCTTCATCGGAGCCAACGTGTTGTCTAGAAACATATGTGCCCTTGTTTATTCTATAGATTATCCGTTGGTCGACGTTGTGTGACGTAACAGTGTCGTATACACCTGCATGTAAACAAGCTTAAACAACCCAGAATTTTTAAGTATTGTATAATCGTTGATGCACTGCTTGGAAGATTTAGAAACCAATTCAATGAAATTGTTGTGACACTTTTATACAGAAAGTTTTTTATATACAATTGGTTTTCAGATTGACTAGTGTTTAAAGTATTGGTACAGGTGAACTACTAATTATATGAGTACCTAAATCTCTACCGTTACTGCATGCAAATATGAATAAATGGCATTCTTTTATTCAAATGACGGAAGGTGGTAGAAGTTTTTAAATAAAACATTATTTTCAATACGGCACGGTCGAAGATGTTGTTTCTCGCACCAGGAAGTGTCGCAACCACATTGTTACATTCCTTGCTTCGTAAGGAGTTGTTATGCGGTTTGCATTAATATGCATTGAGAACCGCGATATTATGTGTTAGAGGTGAAACTACTCTCGGTGTAGCGACAAAACTCTCGTTAGTTACAGATTTACGGTTTGCTAGATTTCTCTGAAGAAATTATAAATTATATTCATACGGTTTGATTGTGGTTTCACTTTTTTTATTTTTCACTTTATTTAGTATTACGTATTTATTGTTGAATATATAAACCGAGTCTTACCGAGTAGAACCTAAATATGAACAAAAAAATTTAACAACATTAATTTATAATGACATATATATGATATGGATTTTTATAACTATCTAAAATTTTATATTTCCTTGAATATATTTTTTTTGTGTATAGTTTCCAAACATAACATTGGAGAAATAAACCGTATAAGTTATTACCATAAAAGGTGAACTTTATTTGTCACAATATTGCACCATTCTCATCACTCAACACCACTTCATATGTATCGGCGTGTAACCGTAATATCGTTACTTGGTAATTCCCGATCACAACACTGTCACAAATCCGAAATGAGAATTGGAAAGCGCGCGCGCAGCGACCGGCGCGCAACCACGTCGACGACTGGCGCGTGACTGGAGAGCGCTTGACTCAGGTTTACGACTGGTTTGCTCGCAAGTTCTTCCACGTTGTGGTGAATGATGATTATAGAGGTTACTATTGTCAACCTCATATCTAAATTGCACACAAAGCCAGTTGAAGCGCCTTGGGTGGTTCGGTGCGTGTCGTGTTATTATGAACCTACGTCATTTTTGCAAGTAACTCCGCTAGTAAAAGGATATTGTCCCAAGGATTTGAAATCACTAAGCTTTTATTTCTCTTTCATTTTCTAATATATAACACAGCGAAAATTTAATGCTATGAAGTAAGACATGCTTAAATAGGTAAAGTAAGATAAAGATATTAACTGTTTAGAATTTTATTACTACCAAAGTTTATTTAAGTTATGATACTTATTAGGTTTAACCATTTGACGAAATGAGAAAAACTTTACTAGACTCTACATGAAATAAATCTGCAACAGCTAAGTTGGGTAGGTTAGGGGAAAAGTATGCTTTGCTATGTGGGGCAGCTAAAATGGCCGAGTCACGGCGGTGTCAAGCACTAGAAGCGTGTCGCAAGAATGTGCACGTGCGACTGTGTGGACTAGTCCTAAATGCAGGCTTGACTAGCACAGTTCTCGTGGAGGGGACCAACAAAGGGTCATGGACGAGTCGAATGCATGGTTCGAGTAAATGTTCTTTGAACTTATGTGCCCGTGCAATTTTACGACAGTAAATGTACCAAGTTATTGATATAAACTGATCTTTAAGTTCCTAAGAAATCTTTACTTTTTATTATTACAAATTTACCGCTCGTTATAAATCTTAGAAGTGTAAACCTTATACTAGGAACCTACAAAATGCGTATTAATTAATGTAAACTTATTGACAACTTATCAACGCCCAAAATGTTGTCCGCGTTGTGTTCAATACACGATATTACAAGCTGTATTACTATATGTATGTATTATACATACTTATAATACTAATATGGATTGTTTCGATATAAATGTGTCACTGTTTCCAAACAGTATTAATGCATTTTATTTTGAAATCTTTGCGATAAAATAACGATTCCCAACGTACGAGTAAGTGCGTATAAGTTTTATAGACGTTAAATGTCATGTCACATAATTCGCGATAAGCCGACCGGTTGCAAACTTATAACAATTAGTAGCTACAGTCATTGATATAACGGTCACTTAATCACATTGTATAAAAGGGTTGTTACAAATTTCTTGGTCAGGAGTTAAATGGTGTAATTGGTAATTATTCGGTTGAAAAGACCGTTCCTTGGGCTTGATTAGTAATTGACCCGGCTGGCCTTCTGCTCTGCATCTAGCTTCGCCTGACTGTTTAAAATTCACCAAGTTACGTCAGGTTGCAGAAAAACTATATTATTTGTGCCTATGTGGAACTTTTAACGGGTCTGGCCACATTAAATTTGGGTCAGCGAGTTTCTGCCTTTTGACCTAATTGCTAAAGAGAAGGTTTGATATCTGTGTAAGGTTTTAGTTGGGATTCATTTTTTTGTGAGTAATCTGCAATGTGTAGGTATTATAATAGTACTGAAAAAAGTAAATAGTTACCTTATATTGTACAATTATAACGAAGCGTTTCTGGTTTATAGTTAAATTTACCCCTGTCGTTGTTAAGAACAGTCAGTTAAGGAGGTAATTACAGTTAACTTATTCGCGTGCACGAAGTAACAAATTAATAAGGTCACGTAGTTTTAACATGCATCGTAAGAACCAACGAATTTCACATACAAGTACATAAGCATACAAAAGTATGCTTTATTTAGAGTCGCTATTGTGAAAAAAGTGTACTTACTATTGAAAGAAACTTATTACTACTACTGTTACGTAAAACATTATCCAGCAACATAAGTACTCATACTTATGTTATTAAGCTGAAGAGTTTATTTGTTCGTTTGGTTAAACGAGGTACGGGTGAGCGAGAAACTACGGGTCTATTTAAATAAAAATTTCAATGTTAGACAGCCCATTTATCTAGGAGGACAATAGTCTATATATTATCACACTGTGATCAATAATGACCCAACATGGAACAAACGTCCACCCGTGCGAATCCGAGATGGGTGGCTTTAATTAATAAGATCGCGAGTGGTATAGCGTTTTAGACTAGGCCGACAATTAAGCCTATAGTCGTAATATCACTAGCATATCGCTACTACTTTTACAAGGATATTACTAGCATGTTGCCAACCGTGTGACTTGAAGATATTATGTCACATTAACTAGTAATTTCATTGCCTCTCTCACCCTGCAAACCGGAATGCAGCAATGTGATTATATTTGGCGCTAGAAATAAGTGAGAGTAATGTTCCAATAGACCTTTGTATGAGGTCTATGTAGGTGCTTCTTTTTGTAAAAAAATAAGTTTATTTAGAAACATAAGACTGTTATCATGTGATTTGGGATATGTTTTGATAAAGGTATTTTCATGTTTCGATGCTTATGGATTGACGCTATTGTATAGCGCATCTGTTTTAAAATATTAAATAACTGCTTTTAAAGTTATTGGATTTATAATACAGCGGATCTATATAGAATATAGATTTTAAATAGAGAATTTGAAAAAATATTATTGTTGCATGCGCTGCGTATACTGTTGAAATTAAGCAAGAACGTGTACTAATTCGCGGGCGCATCGGGCACGCGTTTATGTAACATGAAGCCAATAATCGAAACAACTTTACGAGCTAGAGGTTTTTATTTATTATTATATGATGAAATGCGGCTAATTAGTTTGAAATGAATTACCATATTAGTCAAGTTATAGATCATGCGTTGCGTATTTCTTACAATATTACTCGCATTTAAACTACTTTTTTTAATGACAATTTTTTATAGCAAAAGGTTATCAAAACGCTAAAAGTTGAATATAAAACGAATGTAAAAAAAATAACAGGTATTATTCGTTATACAAACAATAGCCGGCATTCGTCAATTGACATAATAAGTGTCAATAAAATCTTAACGAACGACATTTACGCTTACATTATTAATTATCTCTCGCATAATTCAACGCGACGCGCGACGGTACAAATTATGCTGCTGCAAATCGCACGTGACGACTGACCGCGGACCGGCCTCTAGCCGTAATCCACCAAATATATATATAATTTACCATTTAACAATTACTTAAATTTTAAAAGAAGCATTGAAAATTCAAATACAAGAAGATATTTTTTGGGCAGATTGAAATATATATATTATTGATTGGAAAATTATATATATCTTCATCAAACAAAATGACGAAAGATCATGTAACAGTAAGTGAATAAGATTTTTTTGATAGTAGTTTAGCAACAAAAGATATTTTTATAAGATATATTTACTAAGACTAACATAGGAAGGTTTTCCTAATCAAAATCAAAATTTAATATAATAACAAATTAATTAGAATAAATGCTGTTGAAATTAATGTAGAAATGAGTATAATGATTGAAGTATGTATGGTGTAAGTTTGAGAGATAGATTAAAGAATAGTGTAATGAGAGATCGAATTGGTGTAACAGATGATGTAATGACAACAATAGAGAAAGAAATAGTTTGGACATGTAGAAAGGATGGATGAAAATAGAATGCACAAATATATATAGCGGAAGTGAATGGAAGGAACATATCTAAACCAGGTAGAAGAGGTATTAAAGAAGAGATAGTTCAGAAGTACTAAGAATAAATGAGCGTGTATAAAAGGATTTATGCGAGTTAGGAAAGCGAGAAAGGTTTGCCAAGATCGTAGCAAGTGGAGATCCATAGCCTTTGCCTACCCTGATGAGACACAGGCGTGATGTATGCATGTATTTTTCCACGCGAGTTTCCGATTGGACGTTTCTTTATATATCGGCCTGCAAAAACTTTTGAGCGATCAAAAATAGTAAACTTACTATCCTATATTTGAAGCTTTCTATATTTATAATTCATCAAGATCTGTTAACCGATTAAGCCATGTAACCGTAACAATCACTCTTTTACATTTTAAGTTTTTATCGTGTATTATGAATATTTTACACGATACTTTAGTCGCCTCGATGTGAAGTCAAAGCACAAATTCACAGGGTGGGGATGGGCAGCAGCATCACCGCGGCGAAAGCCACTTTGCGATTGACAACACGCATGCCCAGCGGGGTACTTATGGCCAAAATTCCCCCTATCTTGGGGAGTACTATGTCAAACTGTGGACTTTCAATTTTTATGTAATGATGAAGATGATGAAGATTGTTGCATTGAAATAATTAAATCCAAAACGAAATAATTACGCCACAAATTGTGTACTCTAAATGTAATTATGTACTCTAGTTGCTGACACTGTTGACCAAGTAAGGCATTAAACAAATTGACCAACGATTTCAATCTTAATTTAACTGTCGTCATTATACAAATCTACATCTAAGCACCTACAAACATACAATACAATCTAATGGATTTGCAAAGTAATCCGCCAAAATGTATGAATGATGTGTATAATTGTAACTTCCTCCGTATCTTAAGAATTGACTAGGGTTCCAGAAACCGACTGAGTTACCCAAAATATTTAAACTTAAATGCACAGGGCAGGGATGGGCAGCAGCATTCTCAGCAATTATAGGCAAAATTCTCACATTCTTGGAAATGACTATGTCCAACAGTGGACGTTCTACAGCTGCTATGATGATGATGTTGATAACGGAATACGAAGTCCTCGCGAGCCGATATGAAGTCCTCGCGACGCGATATGAAGTTCCAGTCAGAAATCTAGAGTACACTACATTCTTCATCTTAAACCAAATATAAAGCGGTACAAATTATGCTACCACAAATAGCACGTGACGAATGACCGCGGGCTGGCCCCTTTCAATAATGCACCAGACAACGTGATTAATCTCATTAATCCTGTAATTAACTCGCACCATGATCGTGTGGCCGACGACGCTGCATTGCGTATTAATAAGTGTATATTGCATATATGGGAAGCCCAGTTATTCACCGATTCAATTGGGATCTGTGGTTTGATACACGGCTTTTGACTTGTAGTTTTGTATGAGAAATAAAATATCTCAAATCGATTGAAAAATGAAAATAGTTTTACTTCTATTTTAAAGTATTGGTTTACAGATCAAACAATAGCATAATATTTTAATGATTAAACTAAAACTTCAAAAATATAAGAGATATTTAAATAAAATATCAATGAATGGATGATAAAAGTTCATTACATTGCAATTGCAGCCGTAAGATACTGGCAGAGTAGAATAGTACCTCCCTTGTGCTAGGCGTCGTAAGAGGCGACTGAGATGCCGGAAACGACAGATGACGGTATATCCATTGAATAAAGTGTAGCTCAAATGTACAAGGCGGGGATGAGCAGCAGTAACAAGCAGCATAAAATTTACCATGATATAGATGTAGCTTGGGAAGGTTTCCACAACGGGACCTCTTTTATGCCTTTTCGTGCTTCTAGACTGTTGGGTTCTATTGAGCTATTGGGTTCTATTCTATTCGGCTCAGTTTCTCCAAGAAGTTAAACAAACCCCTGTAGTTGTTGGTCGCTACCTGCAGTGACTCCGGAAATGCAATATATCGCTATATAAACTGTCAGCTCTAAATAGTCCCTGATGTCATAGCTGGTTGTTTCCAAGCTCCTTGCACAGACTCTTGCAAAGTCGGTCTGAAATACATAGAGGTGTCTATTTCGTAGGGTATGCCAGTTCCAGGTGTCGAAAGAGGTGACTATGGTACCGGAACCGATAGGTGGTGGTATTACCACCCACAACAGGTAATACAATAGGGCAGGATTGGCCAGCAGCATTCTCATCGCAAAGCTATTGCGTTTGCTACAACACCTGCGCAGCGCGGCAATTATGAGCAAATGTCCAAATTTTTCGGGTAAGCCAATGTCAAGCAAAGAACTTCCGATGGCTGATATGCTAATTATAGAAAGTATTCGTTACCATACAGCTCAGTTAAAAAACTAAAATACAGTATACAGTTGTTGTGTGGTAAAATATCAAACAAGGCAGATAATCTTTACGAAGAGAAACATTCGCGTTATTGTTATTCTCATAAAAATATCCTTTTTTATTCAGATTATTTCGAACTTAACGATGTTGCCTGTTAGCTATTATAGCCTGATAGTTATATTATCCTCTGAGTTTTTAAAAATAGTTATATTGCACGATTCATCAGTAACAGTTTCAGAAAGTATCACCTCCATGAAAGAGATTCCGAGAACGCTACTTTATTAACTTTACATTATACATCTCCAGGTGTAGTAATCCATTTCAGCTACAAGTGTTCAACACAATAGCTATTTGTACTCTTCGGATACGCTTTTATCACTATCATTACTTGAGGCACAGAACAATTATCGCTAAAGACAGATTATAACATTATTCTATATATTTTACGCCATTTGCCTCCCACGACTTCGTCTTCGTATAATCTCGTAGAATTTAGTCCCCCGAGAACTTTCTTGGAATCGAAAGCAGTATATATCATATCACAAGATTCAAGTGGTCGACTCGCCACATTTAAGTAAGGTCTTTTCCTCCAATAGATCAACACAGTCATATAATATATAATAAAAAATCCGTGGCACTCAGAGACAATACATAATTTTACTGTTTAATTGAATCATGATGCACGATAGCAGCCGTAGAACGTCAACTGCTGGACAGGTCTCGGCAAGCACGAGGGCAGGCGTGGTGGCAATCTGGTACAGAGGGTCTGATTCTACTCTGCCGAACATGGTACATGGTAGCTCAAGAACTTTTCCTTTTTCAAATATTTTTAGTCATCATCATTACTGGATATGGGCATCTCCTTATGAATTTCAACAGGAGCGGTTCCATGATATCTTCATCCAGCGTGTTTCTGCGGCTCTAGTCAGTCAATATTAGTAAAGATGGACTTACCATTTAATTTAAAAAAACATATTACTACTATTACCACGTCATCAGCGTGAATAATACAAGTTAGTTTTTTAATATAAACCAAATTAATGAATTAAACGCTAATTGTTGCTGCGAACTGTTAGCGTTAGCTGAGTTTAATCTAAATAAGAAAACTGAAAATATATTCTAAGTTGTTCAGAATATTTACAGGTCGAAAACGTAACAGATACTTTGGTCTTACATTGTTTGCTCATAAATTTCTATAAGAAAAATTTATTAAAGGTCATAACATCAACAAAGAATATGATTTAATAATTTGTGTTAAACTTATAGGTGTTAAAGTATGGTTTTGAACCCTTGCGATCGTTTATTTCAAGAAAGTCGGAAATAACTCCCTAGTGAGTTATCATCCCTTTGATTATTGCTCCATATATCATTTTTACGACTCAAATGGCTAGTGATCGCGGTTCTAATCGGGTCGGAAAATTGTATTAAGCAAATAGATTTTATGTAATATACTAAGCTGTGTTATTTATGTACTTTACATTTATTTTTTTTTGTCACATATGAGGTATATATCAATCAATATTGTAAGACTAAGATCAATCGATTCTGAAAGGTTGAAAGTACATATGTACGATACAGGATTATCCTCTAGGTAGGTACATATATCTAAACAACAGTTCCGTATTGTTCGGAAAAATAATATCAATGACACGATATAGATATTAGTTTTATGCACGATATGCATTTAAAAATTAAGGTCAGTGCAGGGTCTTTACTATGAAAAAACTTATGATTATCAAAAACAGTACAAAAAAAATTAGATCTAGTGTCTAAAGTAGTCATAACTTAATTTAAGAATGACTTTGAATGTAGAAGCGTAATTCTACATGTTCGCAGCATACTTTATCATCAACATTATCAAAGCAGCCGTATGTTCACTGCAAGCCATAGGCCTCTCCAAGATTGGGGGAATTTGCGTATAATCGCCGCGTAGGGCGTGGTGGTAATCGTGGTGGAAGCTTTGCTACGGGAATACTGTTGATTATATGCGCCCTGAGGCATTTGAGCATCACTGTTTAGGGTGGACATACCGATGGTGTCTGTCGTGTCTGTCTGATACCGCAGTCGCCTCTTTCAACACCTGGTACAACCGGAGATACTATTCTACTCTGCCAGTATATAGAGAGATAAATTGGATGCATGATAAAATATAAAGCTATATTAATAAGATATTTTTGCTTAATTATTTTCCTTTTAGAATACGCATACTTGCACAAGTGAGTTGACTGAGAAGAGTTCATTGCAGTCAGTTGAAAGGTCGGTTTGCCTTATATTCGGATTTTTATCTCTAGATAAAATATACCAACATTTTGTACTAGATGCTGTGGCTTTATTATTAATATCTGATATAATCTGCACTATTTCATCTTTAACAGAACTCCATACTAAACTGACTTGTTATTTCAGTCCTAAAGTTCTAGACATGAAAAAGAAAACCCATAAATAATGTGATATTTGTCAATATATTTTTTATTATTGTAGACTAATGTCATATTAGCGTATTTTATACTAATAGCTAAATATCTAGTAGTAAAATTGCTTGTAGTCACTAATATGCAGCAAATATAAGAAAAAATCAATGAGCTGTGCTTCGTTTATTTTTTTATTTTATACATATATATGTTACCGGACAAACCCAATTTCAGGACAAACCAGTTTTACCTAGGCGAAACTAGTTGTTCCTATACACGATAGGATTAACTAGTATAGCTTAGTTCAAACTAATTTGTCCTAAAGCCGATAGGTTAAACCAGTTTAGGCTAGTCCAAATTAATTTGTACTAAGCCCGATAGGATAAACCAGTTTAGGCTAGGCCAAACTAGTTGATCCTGATATAAATACGCACACTCCAGGATAAACTGGTATGGTCTAGTCTGAACATTATAGTATATCTAGAAAGTCAAAATAAATAGATAAACTGAATAAAATACTCCGTAATTGGATAAAAAATCATTTTTATTAAACTATAACGATTCGTCGTTAAAGTTATGGATAATAATTGGTAATACAAACAATCAAACTATAACAAATAATACTGTTTTCTTAATAGAAGCAATAATCATATTATGTCAGTTATTGAAATTGTTATTTATTTTTACATGGTTTGCTTTGGTGGCACTTAGAATTGCAGAGTATCATTGCCTTCTTGCACTGGCATCTGTTTGTGGAACAGTTTTTGTTGCAGCTGGATCTCAAAAAACCTTGGTCTGATCCAACTGAATGTTTCGTAGCTGCAGTCCTTAACGATATTTCAGAGTCTTGGTTTACATCTGCTACCTCTAAAAAAGTTTGACAGCAAATGCCGAATTCTGATCTGAAAAAACATATAAAATTTATATTAAAATATATTTAAGCTACTTTAGAATATCATTAATGCTTCAGAAAGATAGATAAGTAATGAAGTGAGAAAAAATTAAACCTGCAATATAGTTTCTGAAGTATATAGACCATATTTGGTGCCAACTTTGTAAAAACCTTCGTTATTTTTCTGAAGAATAACTCCAATGATATTTCTGAGATCACCTTTACCTTTGTCAACATCTGGAATCGGTATAGCCACATTGTCTCCAATGTTGGCAGGTGGATGAGACTTGTCAGAAGTAGCTTTCATTTTCTTAGCTTGTTTTACAAGATTTTCTGCTGCAGTTGTTCTAGCTTTATAAATGTCATTTTCAGATGAAGAAACTTTTTCTTGGTTACTAACTTCAGCAACGTTATCTTCACTGTCTTCTGTCAGGTTAACATTGCGATCATCTTCTATATCATTTATGATTTCTTGCGGCAAGGAACGAGGAAGAGGAAGTCGAAAGTCCTACTCTGGGTTCTATTCCAAATAATGCCTTGTATGGCGATTGTTTTATACCTGAATGGTAGGCGCGGTTTTTCATGAATTGAACATATCAGTTTAGGTCTAGGCCATACCAGTTTATCCTAAAGTGTGCGTATTTATATCAGGACCAACTAGTTTGGCCTAGCCTAAACTGGTTTATCCTATCGGGCTTAGTACAAATTAGTTTGGACTAGCCTAAACTGGTTTAACCTATCGGCTTTAGGACAAATTAGTTTGAACTAAGCTATACTAGTTAATCCTATCGTGTATAGGAACAACTAGTTTCGCCTAGGCAAAACTGGATGTCCTGAAATCGGGTTTGGCCGGTAACATATACATTTCTTATATACATTCTGACTCCAAGTTAAGCGACTAAAACCACATTTGTAACTGATATAAAAATACATCGAAATCAAATAAATAAAACTTAAAAACATATTTAACACCCAGACACAGAACAAATACAAATTTAAATATATGACCAACGACTCTGATCAGGTTTGTAAAATGCATCTTGTTTTAATTGTTAAAAATATAGTTTGTTACAAATCATTTACTAACTAAGTACTTTTGATTCTGAATAAATAAAATGCATTATTGTATGAGGGAAAAAAAGATACGAAATCATTCGAAAAAATAACAAAGTGCCAACTAAAGCAGGTTTTTCTTAAACAATAGAACGTATCGACACATCGCTTCGGTCATCAATTTGCGAACGAGTTAGTTCCCCACAGTGAACAATGGCACGAGCTTTACCGAGAGTCGTTCAAGACGGATTGTGTTCTTAAGAGTACGTTGTTACGCCTATTTATATGTAACCTAAGCGTATATTGTGAGTTTGGTTGGTATCGATAGGCAAAACTCTCACGAATCTACCAAACCTTGGCTGTCTATGTTAAACGGAATATGCATGTGACGCATGCTTGTTATTATTTTTAAATAGTTTAGAGCAAGGACGTAGGTACCAATGGATGGCAAACCGAAGAAATGGAAAATGATTTAATTGTGTCTATTTTAACACATTTTTATGATACTTGTATCATTTCTTTATGTTTATTCGGGAACGGGGCCAATTGTAAAATCGATAATGCAATTTAGAAATGATGCCTTGTGCTGATTACTGTAATATAATAGTGAATATACGTAATATAATATTTTCCATCAAATTTACGCTTTTCTCATTATCAAACAACGTAATAACAGCATGAAAATGCAGTTATTTAATTTTTACATTTTAAGTTTGAAGTTTTCGATATTTTCAAAATTGCATAATATTAATTAATACTTATCAAACTTAAGTACATGTTAGACATACTATGCGATAAGACGCAGATAATTGTATTGTTCTGTAAATGTTTATGTTATCGGTATTCGTGTAAATACCTATAAAACATGTATATTATTACTGAAAACTAACACATTATCAACGTATTTTATGTTAGCTTTCGCACCTTTTTAGTCCTTCTCCTTTGAGACCGCCAGTGTGATAGTATAGTTACAATAAATTGAAGACATAGTTACTTTCGTCTATGACCATAATTATTGTGACGTCAAAGAGTTACAAACGTCCGTTCATCAGATAAATTTTCACATATACATTATAAGTAGAATGGACAGTCAACTACAAAGGCGATATCTCCTCAATAAATTTATATTAGTGACCAAATTCTAGGCAGCGCGGCGAACTCGCAGTAAATTGACCTTGTAGTCCGCGCTATCCCGGTAATTGGCCCTTTGTCCGGTGATCAGTTCGATAACAAGACAGACCTAACCATTGTATGCTTCTGTTACATTCATCGGGCATGTTACATACGCGTTTGATAAATCCCAATCTTTGGATTATGAAAAAATATTTTTTTAAAGCTTATTTAGTGCAATATATATTACAGATTTTTTTTTTCTTCCCTCTTTGTTAATGAACTTTAAGTGCGTATTTCCTCTTAACTCTTTATCGTTATGTAGTAAACAGCGAAAGAGGTAGGTTTTAAGGCAATTGTTTATTGCTAATGTACTTGAAACTCTCAGAGGTATGTGAAATCGTATGTTTTAGGAATATTATGGATGTAACATTTCTAAATTTTTATTCTAAATTATTATCTAATTAGTAACATATCAACCAAAATCTAGATTGTGTCAATATTAAACATCTAAGTTTCTATAATTATTATTATGACACGGCAAATACGTGGTTTAACAATATGCGTCAAAAATTGTTAATGTGGAGGTGCATAATATGTACGTATCTTTGTTGGTTTCTAACAAGTATATTTGTAGGATTAAAATAGTAACGATTTATGCAAAACGTTATTCAGCGATTAAGAAGCCTTCTGAAGTTATCTAAAAGCATTACAAAATAATAAAATATTATTTTTTCTTAGCTTTATATATTACAATTTCCAAACGGCATTTGTCAAAAATGCCTACTCAAATATTTTTCCGATATTTACCTATCAATTTCCAGCTTCCATTAGGGCAGTTTTGCCGAAGCATCCTCAGATATGATACCGCAACTCTCGTGATTTATGCGAAGTTAGGAAGTCATTAATCATGCGTTGTCAATTGGAAAGCGTCCCATTTTCATCGCGGGCCGTTTGTTTGGTCTTCTTTTCACAATTTTCTGATGACGGGTCGATGTTATGGTTACCTGTAAATAAATTTTAATTAAATTGTGTCAGAATATATTATTATTTATTTATAATTATATGTTATACATATAATTATATCAGATATTAAACAGGCTATATTACAAAGTATAGTTATATAGTCTGTTTAAAATCTGATGGTAGCCTATATACCATTTATGATTATTATCTGTTTTATTTAAAAAAGGTAAAATATAATCATACTCTTCAAATGAAGTTTCAATCATAAAATGTCTTAGGTCTTATCTAATAGTATCTTTGATAATAAGCAGGTTGATAGGCAAAGATGATTAAGAATGCGTTCATATCTATACTCGTATATATAAAATAAGAAGCTAAATGTCTGACATATCAACGCAGGGCCTAAACTACGGTTGGAAACTTAAAACTTTGTACAGGTTCCTTTTATAACATAGGGGGCCACAATAAAGTATTTTTGAAAATTCGGTAAAACGGGGGCGCATAGTTAGTATGAAACTTTGTTTTTTTGTAAGTTATTTGAATGAAATTTAGTATAAAGGTTCTTCATTGAAAGTCTTGAAACACGGTTTGCTCCTTTTTCGTCCGAGTATATAACATAGTATAATTTTATACTCCGTCGTAAAGTACCCATAATAAAAAAAAATACAAACTTTCTAATTGTTTTGATTGAAATCTTTCTTAAAGTTGACTTACCTAACTAGACTTTTTGTCAGAGGTATTCTTACAAGTCAACAATTTCAAGAAGCGAGTTTCCAAAGTTCTCAAATTGGCCTTTATCAAGGTCTTTGAGAATCGTACTCAAATCTTCCGTTGGTTTCGCCATGACTACAATATCGTCGGAAAATTAAAGGTGCCAAATCATTGCCATTCCAAATGCTTAAAGGCTTTTTCGAAAGTAGAGTTAAACAGATTCGGAGACATGACATCTCCCTATCCAACATTACTTTTAAGGCCTTCTAGCTCATAGTGGCGCCACAAGACATAGTGGCGTTGTTATACAAACGCTTCATAGTGTACATACACATACAGGCTTTTCGATATACCGGTAGTTAATACAAGCACAGCAAGCACAAATTCAAGCACAGACCACGTCTCGACCGAATTGAAGACTTTCTCATAGTCCAAAAATGCCTGCTGCTCATAGTACATTGCCTAATATGTCCTGCTATAGAATGGTATACTCTTCCGTCTTTTTTATAACATGCTGAGTCGTAAGAATGTGGTCGATTGTACTGTAGTCTTTCAGTAACCGGCTGTTCGGATAGTTGGATGTTACCAAGCCTGCCTGTGACATCCTGGGTCTTGTCAAGACCTTTGGTCTTTTGTCAAGCAAGTGGCTTAAAAACAAGCGTATACTCTATATAGAACTCTATCTAACTCTATATAGAACCTTTTGGCCTTAATCGACGCTAATCAGCCATCCTCTCTCTTCAGCTTAGTCATCAGGCTTTGCTTAATAGACAAATTTATTGTGAATACTTTGTAGCCATTTTTGTGCTGAATTGTCTCAGATTTGACGCATGGATTTTACAATATGTCTATTGAGCTGCATATATGACTTCACATCACCGAAAGATGGCAGTCTCATTGAGCATCGTTCGTACATGAGGTCTAGAATTTGATCTGAGAGTCTCTAAAGTATATTTAAACGGTGGGGTTTAATGAATTTAGGGCTTGCATTGGAGAGTTTCCACAAACCTATTGTTGATCTCGTTCACAAATGCAGCGTTCTCTAAGCAATCAAAGCATTTTGAGATTTTGAGATGAATTCTCTCGGAATTCCAATGATAGTTATTGTGGATCATAGGGA
>JACJUM010004390.1:9639215-9652676 GCA_020976665.1 Heortia vitessoides
ACGAGCCAGTATAACTAGTTTAGCCTAGGAAAAACTACATTATCCTTAAATCGAGTTGGGCCGGTAAATAAGATATACATAAAAACAAATAAAAAGAGTAATTATAAAATAACTGTAATTGCTTGCACTTATTGGAAAAATGATAGTTGTGAACTTGGAAGTATAATAATAATAACTTCCTCATTGACATATCACCCTGTCTTAATTTTTATTGGAATATTCTACAAACCTTTCTTACGATTATCTGGTTCTAAGGATTTTAGCTGGGCTTGAACATTGCTAGTTCTATTAAATAAATAATGTATTTGGAATTCGAACAATGAATATAAATGATTGGGTAGTTAAGTCTTGAGAGATAATAACTGGTTTTTTACTATGTCAATACTGTCTTCAAAGTCGTCAAGTCTTATGTACTGTAAGAAGCTATGTTACTGTTAGTTAAGACTAATTGTGATTAACTGACCAGGAATGTTGTCAGTCCGAGAATTATTGTCAGCGGTATCCTGTTATGATTTAGCAGAATTCGGAATTATTTTAAGTCCTCTACTACTACTACTGCTCCTCGTTTTTTGGATGTATGGGAATGTATGGGAAGGTCGGCTAAAATCCGAAGTACTGGGACCGAGATGTGGATGTGACGGTTCAGTTGTGTCAGTTAGTTGGTTGTCGTCAAACGGATGTTCCGTTTGACGACAACCAAACAAACAAACTCGTAATTTTCTTGGTAATTATTACACTCCGTCTCGTCTAGATAGTAATAGTACTCGGGTTCCTGATAGAATTCTGTCTAATAATTTGGTTTATCATATGCTACACAGTGATTCATGTTCATCTCTCGTGTTTTAAAGTAGTAAGTAGGTGGAGGGTTATGTGACTTATACCAATCATGCCCTGGCATCATAGTGTGTGCTCATTGGTCTAGGAGCTGAACTCTGTGGCGTGTTATTTTTAGATTAAATACGGAAGACATTGCTCCTGGGGCTGTTATTAGGTGGAAGTGACCTAAACATCTGTTGAGTGCGGGTTGGTCCCATGCGTTGTTGAGATTGGTTTTGAGCAGAGTTGAGTTTAAAGGCTGAGGTGAGGCTAAAGGTGCTTGATATCCGCGTTGACTAACAGGCGTTGGCCAGTTAGCTGTATGTATCTGCGCTGGTTGTAGTCGAGGTACTAAAAGTCCTACTGGTTGTACAGGAGTAGGCGATTTAGATTAGTATAGATATAGATTTTAGATTTAGTAGGTTGGCTTTTAACCAGTTCAGTGCGTAGTTAAAGGTAAAACTTTCTGTTCCTCCTGTACATATTCAAGAGGTTTTACTATGGTTGAAGGACGCATGCACCTTATCATTGACCCTAAAGGCTCTAAGGCCTCTTACAAAGGACTGCATATTTTTATAAAGGTCCTATTTTACTTCTATGGTAGTAGCTATAGGCTCGTGCAAAGTGACATACGTCATTATAGAACTAAACATAGTCTGGCAATGATCATAGAACTCCTGCGGGGTTCTGTTACCCTACGTAGCTAAAGAGAAGTCACTATACTCGTATAATGCGGTTTCGTCCTTTTGATCAGAGCAGTTATTGATATTGGACGATCTTGTTCCTAACTAACTATCCAGAGTTCCGTTTGAATTGATGGTCGAAGCAGCGTTAGCGGAAATTTTATTTAATATTCCATTTAGCAAACAAAGGTTGGATAACTCCCTGCCTGGTTCATTATTGAAATACTGTGCTACTATGCGGTCACAAATATTAATGAATCGTGTCAAAATGTTCGGGCTACCATCAAACTCGGGTACTGACCGAAGTGCTTTAAAAATTACGTCGGGGTCGTGAGCCATATAACCTAAACTGTCGTTGGAAGTATTTAAATTAGAATCTAAATCACTATTACAATCTATCGCTAACCGGCGAGCCTGATGTGTGTAGCTGGGAACGTGTTCTGGGGACTTAGAAAGCCTTGGATGAAAAATTACCTTAGGGATAAACTAGGATTATGGAAAGCAACACGAGAAAATAATTCCAGTGTACGCACTTGATTACGCATACGCACCTCATTTTGGTTTTCTCTGTAATCAATAGCTGGATTCTCCTCGGCTGCAGCTGGTCCTGAGATTTAGGATAATCGATATACGGTTCTTGGTATCCGAACTTTGAATTTTAAAAGTACGTAGCGCTCGCGAACCGGCCTGCGAAAATCCTACCGACTGCGCCAATTACGTTGGCGGCAACCGTTGGTCTTAAAAAAACTTTAAACTAACTTACTTGAAACAATTTAATGAATAAGGATTACATAGAAATACTTATGTACTGTTGTTGTGTACGTAATACGTGCGAAATTATCCTAGTGATCTAACCGATGTGTGGTTAAGAATGATCATATTATTACATATTAGTTATAAAGAAAACGATTGAAGGAAGTCGATATTGCTGAGTTGCGCGTCGTGTCATCATTGACCTAGTTGGTGGTTTGGTAGTATAGATGCTGCGTCAGCGGTTTCCCTCATGTAGGCATATATAACTTGTTTCTGGTACGATTCGCTCAATGTTTAGAATAACAAACCATTGCTGGAAATTATACCGTACAAATCAGTGTTTGATAGTAGAGATCAGAGAAGCTCAGAGAACTCACTAGTCGGTATAGATATATAATCGGCTGGCTTCCTATTCGAGAACGTCGCAAAATTCGAGTTCTAACCATACTATTTTCAATACTTTTTGATCCGTACGCACCAATTTACTTAAAGGACAGATTCCAATTCCTATCTTCCTCTCACGAACGTAATCTCCGTTCTTCTAATACTCTCTCGCTCTTAACTCGTTTTCATCACTCTAGTTTTTTGACAAACTCTTTTACAGTGACAGCTATACGACTCTGGAACGAGCTTCCGTTGAATATTAAGCAATCCCCAAACTAATTTATCCTGAAACGCTGTCTCCGTACTTCATTTACTGATTCTGCTTCTCTAACTTTATAACCCTATTTCTGATGTACGTTATTTTATGTATATATAATATATATATATATATATATATTTAATATCATATGCATTTATTGCGTTATTTATACGAATATGTATGCCCTGTTTATCTATTTTGTATATATATTGCCTGCACCACTATTTATATAACTTTTTTTCTGTTTTATATAATGGTTGACTGGGAGATAATGCCATCTGGCATTAAGTCCGCCATTTGTACATATTGTAACATTTAGTGCAATAAAATAAAAATAAATAAATAATTTGAGTGTCAATAATCCAGACAGCTTAAGTTAGTATCTCAATAATAGTTTACGTTTATCTGTAATTTTAGGGTAAGATCGAAGATCGTCTGCATTTATAGCCTCACTCTCTCCTGAAAATACCTCCAAACATCAGTTTTTATATTGCTGTGTACTGGTCTAGGGTAAAACATTATAACTTCAGGTCACGAGGTTGGCGATATCCGATCACGAACAATCATAACTGATAGGTATTAAAAGTAAAAATGGTTAATTTTACGCAACATCTCACACATCGACCTGACTCCGAGCACTTATGTTACGGATATCAGGCAACAGGTTTGCTAGTTTAAACTTGCAGCATAATAGTAAAAGATATATATGTAGACTACAAATACAGGATCAAAGTACTGTTTTGATATTAAATTTGATTTGCTAAAACGGTGTCCCTTCGCGAGTAATTGAAGTTTTTCAATCTATCCTATCTGACGCTGTATATGAGATGAGATATCAGACTTATAATGTAATTATTATTGGTGCTTGTTAATGCCTGCGTATGTCATCTAAAATAATGCAGCTCAAATGCAACAGGGACGGGATAGGTAGCAGGTACACTCAGCAAATACCATCACGACTGCGGAGCGTGGCTATACTAGGTTATAATTTCCACTTTACTTGATTAGTCTTATGTATAAGCAATATTGGGTATTTTGCAGCTGATGTGATGATGTCGATGAATTTATGAATATAGGTGGTACTCAAACTAAATAAGAGAGGTTGGAGGTTAAAAAAGGCAGCAGGATAAGACTCGTACATAAATGAAAGTGATAAAAAAATTGCTGAATTTCTTTCTCAAGAATTCAATGCCTAAGCAATGCTCTTAATAATTATTCGTAATAAGTTTCCTTTATTTCTATTATTATCAAGTTTTAAGAACTGTATACAAATTGTTTTGTGTCTCGCAATAAATATGAAAATATATTTAAAAACCCGTTACGTTTACAAGTAACTGTACCTAATAAAAGGGGACCCCCAATAATAATAAAAACAGCACTAGGTTATGACAGTTTACACAAAAACATCTCACGCTCTTGTACATACGTACACGTACAACGTATACGTTTGAGGGCGTTTTTAATATTAGAATTGCAGTCGCAGGAAGCACGCAGTCTATAGACGCTCATATCACAAGTACCTGACCAGCGCGTTACCAACCTTGTAGTTTCATCAAGTAGTATCTTGTAATATCATCTTGTAGTTTCAACATCAGTAGTTTCATTGTCTCTCTCACTCCGAACCGGAACACAGTATTGCAAGCACTACTGTTTGCCTGTATACGACAACGAAGACGAAAGGACCTTTGTATGAGGTCTACCTCTATTATACAGTTATTATATTTAAGTCTATTGTTACAAATTAGAAAAACTATAGATACGAAGCATTGAAAAACAAACTAAAATGTCAAATACGTCAAATACACGTGCGAACTAGGTATTTGAATAAGTAATTATATAAAGCGTTCTTTCGAGATAACAATATTTGAATGTATGCAACAAGTCTTAGTCGTGGTTAGTTGGCGTTGCTATATCAGTCTTGAAATATAAGTATGTATTGGAACAAACGACGCAGAAAAGATTTAGTAAACATATGCTAAGACTATTCTGTTCGCGAGTTACCATTTTTTCAATAAAAATAGGTCTTACCATGGTGTTCGATTGATTGCTACATAGGGTAATCGGAATTACATGTATTTTATTGTTTATTAAATAAAAAAATAGTATTGAAATTTTATAATAAAAAATAATATGCATCAATAACAAAACAAAACTGCATATGAGTAAGTTTAATGTTTTGTCAATAGATATGTCGCGCCACGAATAAGCCAATAAACAAAACGTTACGTCACAGGGTCTGCATCGCGCTTCCAAATAAATAATAAATAAATACCCACAACATCTCATACATTGACCTAATACCGTAGTAAGTCGCTTAAAGCACTTGTATTACAGACATCAGACAACAGGGGAAACCGAAATATACTACTTAAATACATACATGGAACATCCAGACACAGAAACATGAATATCGTCGTATAAGTATTTGTTCTAGGTGGGAATTGAACTAACGACATTTTGCGCACAAGACAGGTTTACTAACTACCATCTGCGCCATTGGGCCCGTCATACCAATGTTTTCAGAACGCTTCGCTCCTAGATCTAATCACTGTTGATGAGGTTTAAACGGCCATCATGTTCCTCTGATCTAAAACGTCTCCTGGCTCAGACGGGATATCGAATCGCGTTATTAAAGCCACCTCATTTGCCGCTTTGTAGCAATTTTCTATACGGTCATGTCCACTCGATCTCGCTAATAGTTCAAGCCGACAATAACTCCACTGAGCTCAGTGTAAACGTCCATATGTGTAGGTCGAGACATGTCTTCCTAGACCACTTTGTTGCCATCACGACTTATAATTTCTATAGACCGCCCTAGAGGCGCCCTTGACTGATAACTGTCAGTTTCGTTCTGATCCCGCAACTTTGCAAGTTGGGGTGTGGGAAGAGCGCAGGCATAGGTTGCTATTGGGTTCATCAAAAAAAGACTGTGGGGTAGTGGATCTGTAGTCTCATTACGATCCTGCGAAACTAGCAAACATGGGCGCGCTACGCTCTGCGCCAGATATCGTAAGATACGAATGAGACACCGAATCTGGCAGATGGTAGACGTATGGTATAAATCCATACTCGCTCAAATATAACAGGCGGGGATAGGCAGCAAGAACCTCGTTGCAATACCTGCCCAGCGCGGCAATTATGACTAAAATTCTCTCCTTAGGCCTTATGGCGGAGTACTATGTCCAGTAGCGGAAGATCTGCTGCTGCTGTAATGATGATAATGAATAACAAATACTATTATCTAACCAGTTAAAAATTCAGATAAAATATTAGACCACCTGAATTGTGTATAATGGACGACGAGATTTGAAAAAGGTATTATCAGAAGCCTATGGGGAAGTAAAAATGTGATTTATTACGCTTGCATGAATAATACATTACCTATGAGATCTGATGTATCCATCACGCGATGCTGTTTGTTAAAGTAACGCAAATAAGCCTTACTAGGCGGTAGTACACCTGCAAAATTATCATTTTTCACCGCACACTCTGTTTTGTTGAATAAATATCCTGAGGCTCAGTTATTATGTTTATCTTGGAGGCTTGTATTTTATTTGGTTTTACCGTAATTTACGGTATTATAATGTTTTTTCGACGTTATAATAGTGCTAGTGAGTTTTCTGAGCCTAGATCAAGTCAGAAAACTTACAAGTATCCTACAACCTACGACCTGACTCCGAGATAGGTCGGTTAAATCACTTGTGTTACGGATATCAGACAATAGAGGGATCACAAATATTACTCAATTTGGTAATTTGATACCCAAATATAGAACCAATACCAATATTCACCATATAAATGTTTGTCCTAAGTGGGGATCGAACTCTTGGCGCATAAGATTTAAATAATACCGAATTCGCCATCGGGCTCGTCGTTGTTAACCAGTCACATGTAAAGAATCCGAGAAAAACTCTAATTAGTATTAGAGCAGTTTAATGAATGAATTTTTTGTATATATTTTAGATACTTATATCCGTCTCCGTGTTGTCAATAGTTTACATTAGAGGTCTATGCCCTTGCTTGTTTATACTGACAGCATAATAGTAATATAGACTATAAATCAACCTTACGAATGTGCCCAAATCTAATGCAGAACAAAATGCCCTTTACGAAATATCTACCGAGAATGTTCAAGGTTGTTGCTTGACGCTTTAAAGTGAAGTGAAAGTTTTAATGTTAAATATTTGATATTATTTATCATAAAAGATATTGGATTAGCAACTATACACTTAAGATTTAAAATAGTTTATCTATCAAGATGATTCAAAATAGTATTTAAACTATACTAAGCAAAAATCAGTTGAGTAGTTCAGAAGTTCATCCCGGATAAATAAGGAGTTAGTATATTAGTTATTTTTTATATATAAAGTAAACCTGTATAAAGCCATGCAATATATATATATATATATATATATATTGCACATGTGAATTTATGGCAGGTAAACTCACAGGCTGTACATTAAATCTTACATTCTTACATTATAATATCCTCATTTCTAAACACATAGCCTTTTTAAAAGTAAACTCCTCTTGCGTTAACAATGTTTGTAGAACTAATATTGATTTATACCCTAAAATTTATACAAAATCATAAATTCAATTTTCAAATTAGTCAAAAATCATGAAACGCATATAATATTTTGAGTTTTATCAGTGGTGTCATGGAAAATAACTATTTTCTAACTGGGATGACTGAGAATTACGAAAGGCTATGCATGCTAAACTTGCTTAAGAAAATTACGAAGGTTTTGCTGTTGTTTTCACTGCATCGATTCTAACGAGCATCGAGTAATAGAGCTCCCGATTGGCCATCAAGTAGAACACGAGTTTGCATCTACGGAAGAGGTACCGTTCGAAAACAATACCACGGCCGAATACACATTGATAACCTCGCTTAAGGCACGTTCCGCTCCCAACTATGTCTGGGTATCGAATCACCTGCCTTTATGGACTGCGTCGTGTATAAACGATACAGAGCTTTTTTTTATGAAATGATCCAAATAACACTTTTGCAAGATTAATATTTCCTTTTTGTATATTTTCGTTTTATCTGGCTGGATACGGCACTATAGATTTTGACTTTCATTAGTTGAAGTTAAGAGTAGTGACCTATATCGATATTGATTAAAAATACTGTGCAGATAATTTGGATTCATATTTCTGTGATCGATGATCGATGTAATCTGTTCATTCTGTGATCATAATAAAATTACTTTTCAGCGCCTTTAACGTTCGAGGTTGTTTTACTATTTTATTCATGTTCGAAGTCTTTGGTTCGCATTATTGGAAACAGTTCATGCGAGTTAAACAATCAGCCTTTTAAAGTAACATACAAACAAGCCACGAGGTACCTGATAAAGCCATGAGGTATCTAATAGCCTCTGTAACAAAAGTCGGAAGTGGCGGCTGAGATACCTGAGCTGACAAATAGACGGAAATTTTTGATTTTAATAGTTTTTCAAATTGACCGGGCATTATACGTATTGTTTATTACCTTTTGGGCACCTGTAATAAAAAATAAATTAATTCCGATCATTTTTTAAGGTTTAATATTGTTTAACAAAAAATGTGTGACAACAAACAATAAACGTTGTTTGTAAAATGATCTTTTGTAACAAATGTTTGTGTAGGATATAATTCAACTACAAAAGTTTTGTTTTTTATCAAACTGCCCAATTTGTAAGTAGCAATTTAATTATGACCGCAATGTGATAAATAATTAAATTTAGATAATAAATAATCACTTAGTCCGATACAGCTAGATAATATTCATGATGATCGGATAGTATTAATAATGCCCGCATTAATCACTTGGTCTATGCACATCTATAATCCTCGTTGAAAAATATTTAAATTTGTGCTTATGACTTTATTACTTTACTTTACTATTATTACAAAAGCGTTTGGTATTGCATTAAAAAGGATTACGTGAAAATGTAGAGTGTGAGATAAACACTTACCTTGCACTCTACATTTTCACGCTGGGATCTCGCACTTACACGTGTTCTTGTCTTCTTATACCATGTCCGCGAATATGGATTCTTGCAACCTCTTTTTGTTACTAAAGGGAGTTTGAACATCGGTTATGTGTGTTAAACATATAAACATTAGTGTTTATTGTCTAAATGTGCCCAAAAAGGTCATTTCATAATAGAAAATTGTATGAAATATCGTTTTGTAGAATTACAAAAGGTTGCAAGAGTAACAATAAAGAATACATTTTATAAGGTACACAATTAGGGAACTATTATTTTATTTTTCTCTCTATTTGTGTGATAATTTTTATTCCTAAATACATAGAGCTAACAATAAGCGGAAATAACACACATAAAACAACATAATTTATGTAATACTAATGCAGACTATATAATTATATGATTCCAGGTGCAGAATAATATATATTTTTTTTTAATTTAAAAAAAAAATACTTTTCACTTTGCGTTTGCCCGTCCTGTTCCAGTTTGCAGCAACGAAATATGCAATGTGATTCGGAAATGCAGACAATGCTTTGTTCGATAGTTCAACATTCGCATAAGATGGAGGTCACGACAAACCTTTGCCATGAACTTTGATATTATAAACTATCGAGAACTACAAGTTTACGCGCATAAGTTAAAATGTTCAACAATGATATATTAAAACTATATGTTTGAATTTATAGTTTCCAAATCAAACTAGTTGTGCAAATATAGTGTTCAGTGCAGTGATCATCATAATGTATCGAATTTAATAATCGTAACAAGTGATCAAATTGGTAAAATAATCCAGTGCATTTTAATGACGGTCAATTTTATTCCATATGCTTCAGTAAACCGTTAAATTATAAAAAAATATTATTTACTTAATCTCAAAGATCCGGTGTACCAAAGTTAGTGGGTTGGATTCCTACGCAAGGCAAACTTTAATGTGATGAACATTTGTGTTTATTCTGCGTCTGGGTGTTATATATTCGTATTTGAGCGAAATGTGTAATTCCTTTGTTATATGATATCCGTAACGCACGTACTTTTCTAATAATTCCAGAGTCCAGACCATGTGTAATATTATTTTTTAAGAAAAATAATATTTTTAATTTTGCAAGGAAAACGTATAGGTATATAAATATACAGGCTTCATAATATGGGATGGGTACATGAACCACTAAGTCAGATTCTCTTAGCGTTAGAACGTACGCGTGGAAAAGCGCTCTTCGTGAGTAATTTTGGATATAAAGTCGAATGGTTGACTTGGGACCCAAAGTAAATAGCCCAAGTCTTGGCCTTGCGGTTACAATTCCGGAATTTATCCTCGTCCGAGTTTCTAGTGCATATTTTGCTTTATATGATCTCTCTTTCGTTTTGATTTAGGATATGCACTAAATATATTTGTTTATTTAAAGCGTTAATTCATCAATATTGATTTCAATAAATAATCATAATTAATATATAAATAAAAACTTAAAAAAAAAAAACCGTTATTAAAAAAAAAATAATGGCAGACTAAACCATAGTTATGTCTCAGTAGAGTTAAACTCCTTTGTCGGAACGGTAAATCAGTGCTCTAACCTTAGCGATACGAAATAAAGGGGCTATTCTTGGCAATTGCTTGCTTAATGGTGCGCTTCGAGAGACGGGCCTCCCTCTTGGCGCAACTACCTGGCTCAGGTACGGACTTGACACTAAAATAAATTGATTTTTGTTAAATAAGTATCAGACATGTATCTTGTTAGTTCAGCCATAGAATGTTCACTACTGGACATAGGCTACCCCTAATTTTGTTCATGATTGCAGTTCTGGGTAGACGCGCCGGCAATCGCAGAGCATAGCTTCGCGGTGAGAATGCTGCTACTTACTTTATTATGCTGTTGCGGTACGAGCATTTTACTGTTGAGGTACACTGCTTTTGGTGAATATATCGTCGTCTATCGGTTGCGGTACCTCATTGCCCTCTTAAGAAACCTAGTACAAAGAGTAGTACTATTCTACTCTGCTGCTACCCCACGGGTAAGATTCTCTATATTTTGTTGTTTATGTTTAAAGTTTTAAAAGTCTGTGTTAATATGAAATAAGAGAAGATAGCTAAGCACTTTGAAAAATACGACATTTGTGTTGTTTTTATTCATAACTTTGATTAAAATTGAGATCACTTGAGATGAATATATTGATGTTAGGTAAACAAGTCCAAGTGCATCTCTATAAATATCTATGATGAGCTCCCATGAATACCTCGTTATAATCCTGAAAGAGGGTATAAGAGCAGCAATTTAAACCTAAAAGATCGGCGGGCCACGTGGTTAGAACTTATTCGCTTAAAACTCTCTTGCTCTATTACAGGAAAGGTGCACATTAATTCGGGAGATATCGTTTATTTCATCCTATATACCTCTGCATAGGATACGGCACTGGGCATAAAAGGATGCAAAAATTTGTCGACTCGCGGTCATAAATATCCGATGGCGACATTCGGGGTCCGCCATTTTCCTGTTGACAAAATCGCGCCCACAATACATTCAAACTTGTCTAAAGTTTGCATTGTTTATAGCCTTTCCGTAGATTGTTAAGTGGGACTCTCTGCACCCTTTTAATTCAATTAGGCAGTAGTTAGGCTAATGGATGTGACTGTGATGTTTGGACCACCGGCCATTTATCAACGCGGTGGTGCTCATTATACGGGGTACGAACCAATACATATTTTAATGACAGGTTCTACCTAAGTACGGTACAAGTCTGTGAATTATTAAATATGAGCATAATTAACGACAAGCTAATGCAGAATTGCTCTCTTTTATGAAAAATAATGTGTAAATTCCTTTTAAAAAAGTATTAGTACACAAATATTTATCATTTTTTTGGAAGAAATATTTATTTAGGTAGTTCTTTGACTTTTAAACTATAACCATGCAAATAGTTATATGTAGACCTACCTGTGAAAAAAAGATACAAATTTAGATGTTAAAAAATGTAATAAGTCACACTCTAAATTTATTTTGCAGATTTTTATTACAAAATAAATAATTACATTGTGTAATTAGATGTAAATTATTTTATTATTATAAAACACCAAGCTACACGTTACCCCTGTATTTATATAAGTAAATTCAATCGAAGAGGGAAAGCCGGTAATCGCGTTCGGAAATTAATTTGATCTTTACAACTTTTCGTAAATTCGCCTTGAACAGAAACGCGACTTGGTGCAAATAAAAAAATAATCTATTACTTAGTGATTCTATTACTCTGTATGGGGCAAAATACAACAAAGGCAAGTTTTGTTTCATGATCTTCATTGCATGACGAAATCTTATTCGTAAATATTAAGCGTTCGAGTAGGAAGATCGATAGGTGGTAGTGATTCTTCGTTCTCTCTTATAGGGGCTGTTTGATGGATGGTGATGTATAGGGTAGTGAAAGATTTGCATGATTTGCGTGATTCTGCATTAACTGTTGGTATGGCAGTGGATTTCTTTTTGTTGGCATCATTTGGATTTTTCGTATCAGCCATTATTTTGTTGAGTTATATTTAGTAAGCTAATGAGCCATACCAATAGCAAAAATTGCTATTAGTAAGTAGAATAGTACCTACCTTACTCTGTACCAGTCGTTAGAGGCGTCTAAGGTACCAAACCAACAAATGGCGGTATATACACGTAACAGTGTAATTCAAATGCAACAGGGCGGAGTTGGGCAGCAGCATTCTCGTTGTGAAACTATTGTTTAGGATTGTGTAGTCGCAATTATTGGCGAATTCCACCTTTCTTGGGGAAGCCTATGTTTAGCAGTGGACTCCCAATGGCTGTAATGTTGATAAAAAAATGGCGAAATGAAGTTTAAATGAAAAAAAAAATATTATAAATATATGTGTAGTATTAGTATAAATAATGTATACAGTTATCTAATATGTTTATTAGTATATTATCGCTAAGTCGAAATGCCAAATTAAATATGATGGCCTTTGTATTTAATCTCTGTTTATTTAAATTTTGTAAAGTAAATCAACATTTTCTGTTCTTCTTACTTCGCAAAATAAGATGGCATCCGTAGTGACAATATACAGGATGAATGTATTGTTTTTTATTGTCTAATAAAGTCAATAAACTAGTATGGAAACAGTAAGTAGACATTGTTGTACACAAAAAGACTGATCAAACCACGCGCATGCACTCTATCCGATATACCTGTGGGAAATTAGTGCGCAACACTTGAGCACAGCCGTGTCACTACAAAGCAAAAAGTATGCCAGCGACGTTTTTCCACTTGGGACAAACGTGGACTAAAAACAAAATATGTTACTCTAAATACTGAATGGGAAGTCCAATTCTGTATGTTCTATATGTTCATACAGTAAAAATTTTGGAGTCAATTGCCATAAGAATGCCGTTATTTTTTTAAATGGAAACGCCTAGTTTTTTAAACTATACATGTTAAATTACCTTCTTGTAGTCAGCGTTTTAAAAGTCACTAGCAACTGCATCTTTAAAAGACTAGAAATATTAAAACAGCTACAGACTATTACCGAAACTATTACTACAACTATAAACACAACCATAACCACAACTATAACCACAACTATAACCACAACTATAACCACAAC
>JACJUM010004390.1:9652686-9954940 GCA_020976665.1 Heortia vitessoides
CTATAACCACAACTATAACCACAACTATAACCACAACCATAACCACAGCTATAACCACAACTATAACCACAACTATAACCACAATCATAACCACAACTATAACCACAACTTTAACCACAACCATAACCACAACTATAACCACAACTATAACCACAACTATAACCACAACCATAACCACAACTATAACTGAATTAAAACTGAATCTGATACTAAAGCTGAATCTGAAACCAAATCTGAAACTGAAACCTAATCTAAAACTGAAACCTAATCGGAAACTGAAACCAATATACCTTTTATTCAATTGGGCTTTACCACAGAAAATTTTGAATAGTCAAAACGAACAAAGAAACTCCTGTCTCTATGATGCTATGATGCGCAGACAGTCATATAACATCACATCTATCATCGTGCATCAAGCTTACCATCTAAGAAGACTAGACTATCATCACTGGACAGGTCTTACAACTATGTTTACTGTAGCTTCATTACCCGATCCACCAGAAAAGAGTCTGCAAGAAAAACTGATGGTGATGAAGGCTCCGTGATACCTTGATCGGGTTGACGGAACCTGCACCTGCGATGGCGCTTACATAATCTTTACCTTGTTATGAAATGAAATTTCAAGGACTGAAAATAGTCTAATAGACAGGACTAAATCAACTACATAAAAAGTAAATATTAAAACAACAACAAGGCCTTTGATTTTTACAACACGAATACATTTGAGAAGGAAAAATACATATAAATACTATAAAAAAATAAACACTGGACTCATAATTTAAGTTAAAACCAACAGAAGAAGTGTTTATTATAGAAAGAGGCGTCCCAGCTAATAAACGATGACATGTGCATTTTGCCTACAATACAGCATCAAGAAACAGGTAAAGCATCTCTAACAGAGAAACGCTCAGGTGAAAGCTGAGAAAAGAAAATGACAAGTGGACTAGTGGTTACTACACTACCTGAGTGGTACCTCACAGATAGAAAAAGAAGTATAGGAAGATGTTCATAGAAGACTAGCAGTGAGAAAATGGAGTTAGAAAAGGGGTAGGAGGCCTTTGTGACAAGTTGTTGTTAAAAAACCGATCGTCGTAAATAAATGTAATATAATATTGTATTGTAAGAGAGCAATAAAGGCTCATTTTATTTATTTTATTTTATTATTATACCCCTTCGAGCCACATCTAAACAATTTTTTATACAATTTGGAGAGCAATCATGCGAGAACTGTCGCCTAATATGATAAGTCGTATGTAGTTAAAAGATTAGAAATATGACCTAAAGAAATCACGCGCCTAGCTGGAACAAACTTTACAGTCAATATACTTATAGTTTTTGTTTCGAGCCTCACGGATCCTATAACGACTGAAATCAATATAAACATAACACAGTAGAAATAGAATATCTACTGTTTTGCATTTAGGCTGGCTATATAATGCAACATACCATCAACATATAATAAACAAATAACGATTCTGCGAGTACTGGATATTGTTAGTCTGACTAGCTCTATCCTTATTAATATTATAAACGTGAAAGTAACTCTGTCTGTCTGTCTGTCTGTTACGCTTTCCCGCCTAAACCTCTAAACCGATTTTGATGAAATTTGGCACAGACAATCTTCAGACCTTGAGAAAGGACATAGCCTATTTTTTTATTCGAAATAAGGGTTGTAAGGGATCGAAAAGGGTGATGAAAAGTTGTATGGAAGTATCGCTATTTTTAGAGCTAGAAACTTGAAACTTATTTTTCAGGCCATTCATTCAATATAAATAAACATGAGATTCAAAGTTTATATAAGTTTAGGTAAAGAGGTATAATACCCAAAAAAAAACAATTCCACGCGGACGAAGTCGCGGGCACGGCTAGTACAAAATAAAAATCTATTTATAACATACAAAGAAGAAGTATTTAAAGAATATTACCTACCTACAAAATAAAATTGAATCTATGTCTAGTACAATCAATCAAATTTCAAGAGCAGAATGGTAAAATTCAATTCGAGTCGCAAACCATATTAGAGAGTCCCAAGAGAGCGCTAAAAGAAAACTCATTAGTAAGAAGGAACGTCCGGAATAGGGTGCTTGAGTGATGTTATTAAGAAAGACAATAACTGTTGCAAGGCTTAGTATGAAAATAAAGTTGCCAGTTCTCTTTTTGGAGTGTTCATTTATTTCAAGACTCATTTTGTTTTATTTTAAGACGTTTCATCAAGATTGTATCGTCTTCGACGGATGTTGCATAATAAAGAAGAATAAATGAAATTTATAAATAAATATAGCATAGGTATTTATTAAATATATTTTAAAATCAATTTGTGCTATTCATTTACTGGGATGAATCGTTGGTTTTAAAACAAGCTCTATTTTTTATAATAAGTTTTTATTGACTTTCGTAGGTATTACAAAATATACAGGTAACTTTTTTAATAATAATTTTATTATAATCGGGTGATATCCGTTTGTTATGATATTTAAGTAAAACATATATGAAAGGTATTAATTAGAATAATAGATAGAATAGCACCTCCACTGTGCCAGTTGTCGGCTTGTAAGAGGCGAATGAGCTACCGGAACCAAAAAATGGCGGCATTACCCGAAATAGCTTAAATATAGCGGGAAGGGGGTGCAGCATTCCCGTCCCTCATTTTTTGGAGAAGCAGATTTCAGATGGCTGATATGAATAACAATAATATGTTTGGAAAAAACTACTACATGCATACTTAACCAATGGATTAATAAATACTTTCATTTATTAATCCGTTGGCTAAGTATGCATGTAGTCTCATGATTCCTGTGTGTGTTAGTTTATCTATGCGGGCGTTTGTGTGTGTAACTCATCCTATATCATATTAGTTATTTTAAGGTAAACAGAGAGTCGCGCGACGGCGTTCATTCCATATGAATGCCAGTTGGCGATGAAGTTTCCGCAAGTTGTGTGATAAGTATTCATCTCAAAAGTTTTGGGACAAGTTTGCTTCAGAACACCTTTACAGTTGGACTCAGCTCGATAGAGGCGGGTGCCAGGAATGTTAAAGTTGATGTTTGATCACAGATAACCTCTGTTTTTGATTAATAAGGTATAATAGCCTGACATATAATAGTCATAGATAATATTGTCTTTATTATAAATGGATATAACAACCTATAAAATAAATCGATATTTCAGTTTACGGTATTTTGCCTGATATGGTGATGGTAAGCTATCTAAAATTCGATATACGCTTGTAGTGAGAGTGAGCTACCAATGCAGGCGACCTTTGTATAAAGTCTACAAATAGGGGAGCCCTTATACTAAGGTTGTCTGCATCTGTCCTCACGCTTACCTTTTTTATCGCCAAATAGCAGTGTTCTTATTGCTGTGTTCCGGTTTGAACGGTGAGAGAGGCAGTAAAACTACTGGGTGATGTGACTTAAAATCTTTAAATTACAAGGTTGGCAGCGCGTTAGTGATATTCTTATGATAATATGACGTCTAGAGCCAGGGTAACACTTAGTATCATGGAAATGTGTCCATGCATGCATGTTTGTAACATGGTCTAATAAAAAGATTGTTTATTCCCAGTTCATCGAAACTTCACGGCAAAGTTGGCAAGATTACAGGTTAGATAACACTATGGTTGATACTGTTTATATTTTTATATCCAGCTCTTTGGAATTATTAACTTTACGGCTAACTTGCTAGGACTAGCAGCAGTTCTTGGAAACTCTATGATTTTATACAGAAGAAAATAGTTTAAAAACGTAGTATCTAACGTATGTACCTACATTATATATGTAACTCTTTAAAATGTTATAACTCTTCCTGAACTAACAATGCAAAGCTACGAAGCGAAGCAACTTCATCTTTAAACGGTGCTTGTTAGAAGTACGTTTTATACCCTCGTATAAGTTTCGGCAAGTCTGTGACAAGTATATCATATGTTTGTCGCTGACTTTAGTATCCTTCATAAGAACTTATTCGAGAGTATGGGTGTCAGGTACATTATGTTTCAGAGATCCTTAGCATGAAATTAAGTATTGCATGTTTCTGAATTATTAAACGAATGATAGTCAATGGATTTTTGTTGTGCGGACTACCGCCTATTTTACAAAAAGAAAACTATTCTGTTTTTAGTTATGTCAAAAATTTTATTAATATAGAGTTTTCTTGTTACTAAAACAATTTAATATCATGGACGTCATAAGTATATACAAAATAAACATTGTCGTAACGCTAGGTCAGTTAATTAGGTAGACGGTGTTGTTTTGGGTCAACGGTGGCGCAGCCATCTCCATATTATTAGGTAAACGTAACAAACTAATTAAAATTTAAAATTAAATAAAATTTAAAAACAAAAATACTTCTCAAATACATGCTTGCTCTGGACGGACATCGTACCCACGATCCTTTGCGCACAAGACAAGGACACTGCCCATAATGCCATCGTGGCCAGAAAAATATTATTAATCTCTGATTTATAAGTAGAAGGCATTGATGCAATTTGGCTTGTGTACGTAATAAACAGCTACGCTAGTTAAAAAAAATCCTTTTCAGAAATTACCTCGGTTCCAGGCGAAATATTTTATAAAATTTAAGTTCTTACAGAATCTGCAACTTTTGATAAATAATCTGAATATATAAGTTGTAAATTCATACAACAACTCATACATTTTCATGGCTCCGAAATAAGTAACTTAAGCAGTTGCGTCAATTGAATCAAACAATACATCGAAAGTAAATACACCAATATAAATATGTTGTCCATACACATAAAAAGCACAAATGTTTATAAAATATGCAATATTATGTCAAATTATTATATAAAAAAACTGTGTAACATTATCAATATAAGGCGGCATTGTAAAGGGAGTCAAAATGAACGAGATGAATTCACATGACACCTGACTTCGAGATTAGTTGCTTAAGGCACTTGCGCTATAGATATATATTTACATATACATTTTAGCCAGACAGAACAAAAAGAAATTGTCTTGGGTTGGCATTGAACACCTTTGCTACTAAAGTTAGCATTACAACCACCTGCACCGTCGAGCTCGTCATACAGTGAAACTTCATGCAACTATAGTAAAAATTCTCATCTTTTTATGATATTGAAACAACATAGCTCTAATCTACTTTTAATCTTTTCGTTACCAGAATCTTGGTTAAGTAAAGTTAGTTTTACTCTAGGGTTCTTAGGAACCTAAGGGAAAAATGCTTGAAATAACGCTAAGAGACAACAAAGTGTAACGTGTGACTCTTTAATATAACGGTGGGTTATGGTGTAACTATTTGATATTGTTCTACATAATTATGAAACATCAACTTCAATTAAATTCAATATAAATCTGAAATAATCCAAAGTATATTTGCATTTATCTCAATACATTTACTCTCATATCATATACAAAATAACCTTATACCATAACCTAATTATTTTAGGTATATTCCAACAGATGTCGTGAGGTACCAGCAGAGTAGAATAGTACCTCCCCCTGTACCAGGTGTTGTAAAAGGTGACTAAGGTATCAAAATCGAAAGAAAAACAGAGCGGGGATAGGCAGCAGCATCCTCGTTACGTAAACTGCGCTTTGCGATCGCCAACACGCTAATTATTGGGCAAATTGCCCCTTTCTTGTGAAGTGTATGTCCAGCAGTGGACTTAAAACGGCTGGTATGATGATGATGATATTTCAACAGTCGAAAAGATACAAACAGATGAAAAGAGACTATAAAATGTATATATAAATAGAGATAATATTTTGTAAGCAGAATTTATGTTCGTGAAACTGCCAGCATGTACGGACCTTTGCGGTCGACCTATTCGGCACGGGTCCAACCGTGTACAATTACTTAGAGGCGACTTCACGTACGCCTTGATTTGGGTACCATTCAGCTCGAATATGCTTGTATCTATTTATTATGCAGCCAATTTATCATCGAGTTAGGAGTAACTAAATACGATTTGAAGTGGGGTACTAGCGAAATATAAATAGTACCTCCCTGTGTATCTAGGTGTCTTAAGAGGGGACTAAGGTACCGGAACCGACAGGTGGCGGCATATCTATCTGAAACTGCGCAGTTTAAGTACTACAAGATGAAGATAGGCGGCAACCTCGTCACGAAGCTTCACTCTGGGCACTCTCAATTATGGGCAAAAATTAAAATAAAGTTGAAGGTATAAGATGTATATAATCTACGGTGCCGCTGCTGCCCATCCATAGATGTACCGCTATCAGTTGTTTCTTCAAAGAGGGTACTGTTCTTCCGATTAATGTATCCCATGGGACAATGTGTGAATTAATTTTTAAGTATAAGAGTTAAAATACACTTGAAGTAAGTAAATTATATCGTGTACAGCTGCGATGTACCAGGCGTTGTAAAAATTGACTGATCTACCGGAGCCGACAAATAGCGGTATATTCATCCAAGAAATGCCAAATGCGGCAATTAATAGCAAAATTCCTTATTTCTTGGGGAGTCATGTGCAATAGTGCCGTCCACTGGCTTATATGATAATAAACGCTGATTAGATTTTTGTATAAAGTATTTTAATATATTTTTTTAAACGTAAATTTGATATTATAGTATTAGTAAAACTTGCTTATATAATTTATTACAGTAATTTATGAGTATATATATTTTTAAACTTGTTAATAAAAAACATGGGCCCTTTTCGGCCCAGCTGCTAGTGCTTTCTAGGACTTTAATATCTGTAGAAAAAAAAAACATTAAATTTTATTTACTTATTACAAAACATAATAGGCAGGGTAATTAGAATCATGAGTGAAAAAAATAGCATGATTAAAAGCTAAATTGATAGTAATGAAGGAGTTGCTATAGGTATGATGTTAAAATGTCAGTGTATTGACAGCAAAATCATATGACATCCTAAAATTCATATATTATTCTTTAAATATCTATATACCCCCATGAATAATATAGATTTTAAATTGTTTCTAATAAAAGGAATATATAGCCTGTATCAGTAAAAATACTTCATGTGGGCCATGCAATGTATGGAGAGTGCTAATATAATTAGATATATAATTTGGTAATATAATGTCTCATTATAATTAATATTTATTAAGTAGATGTGCCGTGAGGTACCGGCTCAGTAGAATAGTACATTCCTCTGTACCAGGTGTTGTAAGAGGCAACTTAGGTTCTAGAACCGATAGATGGCGGTTCATTTTCGTAGTAGTATTATTTTAGTAGTAGCCTGCTTTATTTTCACAATTCCAAAATTGTTTAATATAAACCTGACAAATATTGTCCGCTTAAAATTCTGTTACAGTCTATTGTTAACCTGATGAATCTATATACGTTCGTCAGTACATTCAGCCTTCTCTAATTAAGTAGCAGTAGTGTGTGGTGTTGGTCATTTGGTAGCGGCACAGCGCACAATTTAGTTACCACGGTTCGAGCAGCCGGCAACGTGATTTGCATCAAGAATTACATTAGAAAAGAAATAATGGTTTTTGAAGACTTAGTACCTGTTTCATTAGTAAGTGGTTGAATATTGGAAATGGAGAGTCTAACACCGAATGTATAGTATAGGATTGAATAGAGGTATAAATTACAGTTTAAACCATCAAGGTAAAATATATGAAATCAAAATTTTCTATTAAAAGTTTTCTATAAAAAGTATTGATTTTTATTATTGTTCAACAGATAATATACATGATATATACAAGAAAATAATCAACTAGTCACAAGTGTCTGGCGGAACTCAAAAAATAACGGTGTGCAGTTCCCCGGTAAGGGAGAGATGTAGGTTTGAGTTCCGCCCGACACCTGAGACAAGTTTAGTTTTTTTTTAATAAATTTGTATATACTTAACATGATAATCCTATTTTAATGTCAAATAATAGCATTTACATTATATTTTTCATAACTAATTCATTACTACCCAGCTGTATATTTGTTCCGGCTAGACATTCTACAAAATCGCTGAAATTATGGCAAGTTAATACAGGTACTACAAAAATACTTCTCCCAAAAACTACAAGGCGTAACTGTACAGAGTTGTACAGACCTTGTCGGTTTAATAACAGTTTTATTCCAAGTTATCTTTGCAATAACTATTTACTTATAGATACAATATAGAAACATCACAGATCTTTCAAAGTACCAAAACCAGATAAACAAAAGAGAGCTGTAAATTTTTATCCCCCTATTAGTTGAACTTTTATTAAGTAAAAAAAATAGTATTGTTCCATACGATTGATCATAAAGAAAGTTTTCAAGCCAATTCCCTCGTCCCGTTAGTGGACAATCAGCAGAAAATGTTGTTATTTCCTGCAATTTACTGAGCAAATGGCGTGGCAACGGCAATTGAGCGGGAACAGTAAAAATGAAGGGCAGTTATTTACATAAGCTACATCCAGCGGGTTATGCTAACGAACTGCTATTATACTAGCTCGTGTCACTGTGTGAAGGTTTTGCACTCGACCGAGTAACGCCAAGGGTTGTTTCTGAGTCATGTGTTGCTTGGGAAACTGGGAAAGTCTGGCAGTAGAACCGTGGATATCGGGGAGGGCACACGCGCGCAGCGAGTCCAAAATGCGAAATGTCGAGACCGCTTATTTAGTTCATTGAACAGTGACGCGGGTGAATTTAAGAATAAATCGTGACTTCGGCTACGGTCATTGAGTATTGTGCTGTGGTATAATTTATAAACAATCATTGAGGAACTCGAATGGATAATGAGTTTTTGATATTTGGAATGACTGAGTTCAGTGAGTATACAAATTATTACAGCTTTTAATACAACTTTTATGTGATTTATTTGTTATTGATCAGAGCTACTGCTATTTCTTTACTCGATGTTTATAAAAAAAATATTCATTAATATAGCTATTGTTGGTATGAAGTTAATAAAACTATAGGTAAAGAAAAAATAAATCATGCGTTCATTTTATTTACACCTATTTAACTTCTTATATGTATTAGTAAATTCCTAATAACAAAAATCGTTAATATTGAATATTTAAATTAATAAATATGATTATATCCAATATATAAACGTACCCTAACGAGCTCTTTTTTCAAATAGCAAATCATACCAGTAGTAACGAGCTCTAATAACCTTGTCATTGAGCGTATTAACAAACCTACAAGAGGATTTATGTATTTACCGTCGTTTATGCTGCGCGGTCGGATTGATGTCAAGGTATTTTTCAATGTTAATTCTATTTCCAACCTGCCAAGGGACGAATCAAATATTTTGATCTTATAAATTTATAAGTAGTTAAATATATAATATACAATCATCGGAGTGAGTTTTTTTTTATTTTCCCCTAGGCCTATCATTTCACAGAAAAAAACAGACTCGACTGAAATATAAATGCTTCGTAGCTTGGGGTTTGGAACTAGTTAGGATAATAAAAGGTAGTTTCAGTTTCAAACCATTCCGGCCGGCAGAGAATTGGCGAGGAGCGCGAGCAATTAAGCAGATTTTCTGCTAGAATCCGAGGCAAAATCTACTTCGATTTATGACTACAAAATGACTTAAACTGTTCTTGAAACCTTTACGGACTTGACTTACCTACATTATTGAAAACATACTATTGGTTGCACAATGAATATATTAGTCCTCCCAAGAACGGGACAATATATCAAACGATTATAAGCTATAAATACTAATATATAACTAAGTATTAAAGTCTGTAATATTTTTTTGGGGGTGAATGAACCGCGGCTATTTAACAATCACCTAAATTTTAAATTAGAAATTAAATAAGGAAAAACCCCCATTACCTATTGGTAATGAAAATATTTTCTAAACATAACTCGGTGGCTATGAATTTCATATAAAAGTTTGTTAAATTTAAAACTTGTAAAACCCAAACTATAGTTTATAAATAAGGCATTAATAATGTAGTCTACGAGACAAGAGTCTTTATAAGACACTAGCGGCCCGTCCTGGCTTCGCACGGGTAGACATAAATAGGTACACATATTTAAGTAATAAGCATGCTAATTAAAACGACCGTGAATCCCTAATTTGAAAAAAAGTATTTATAGGTGGCAACAAAGCGTATTGATTTTCAGGAGATTCTACTCGAGAAAGTGCCAAATACAATTGCTCTCGTCAAGTTAGTTACTCGATGCGCTGCGTGGCGGCCGCCGCCGGCATGTATTTTTATTTCAATTTCATGATATCTTTTAAGTGAAATGTCCGATTTTAATAATTCAAAAATAATCATCAGGTATTCAGACAGTTTTGAATATAAAATTATTTTTTTGTATAAAAAATTATAAATGGTATGGATAACACGGTCTGATTTTGATCGGCATTTCTATCAATTTGTTATATGTAAAAAGTAGTTATAGTGACGTAACTACAATAGTTAGACAAATGGTCTTGTGAAACTTTTTGTATATATTAATATATTCTATAATATTGTCAAACAACTTTTGCCCTATCATTAATATTCTTCGCAGCGTATGCGATGAAAGACATTTTATGGCTAACTTTTTTACACCTTTGGTTGGTTTTAATAGGATTTTCTAAAGTAATCTAGTACTAAATATAGCTTATGTTACTCAATGATAATGTAGCTTTCTAATAAAATAGGAATTATTAAAATCGGTCCAGTACTTCTTAAATTTATTCGCTACATACAAAAATACAAATCTTTCCTGTTTTTATTATTAGTGTAGACTTAGGAGAAATATTACCTATTTAGTTATGAATCTAAAACTATAGAAAGAATAAACGGCATAATATGTATTAGCGGTTTTCGTCATAGACTTAACAAAACTGTTCACCGTTAACTATTCAACCGTTAGTGCGTGGTAAAAAGGCATATAAACATCTAAATTTGTTGTTTTATCATTTCAAATAACGTAAAGCAATGGATACTTTATGTTGAATGTTTCGAAGGGACGTGATATAAAGTTACATCTTAACATATCAGCCATCAGAAGTACTCTGCTACCTAATTAGAAATAGAGCATTGCTTTCACGATGGGGATGCTGCGGCTCATCTCCACTCTGTGAATTTGAGCTACGCTGTTTCGGATGGATATACCGGTTCTAGTACCATAGTATCATCTTACGACACCTGGGCCACAGGGAGGTAATATTACTCTGCCGGCATCACACAGAGGTTACATCTACGGATAGAGCCGCGAGTGGAAAGCTGTTAATATAAATGCGACTACAACTCTGTTAAGAATTTACAACTTAAACTGTCAACCGATTTTGATGATATTTGTTAAAAGTTAAAATTACTTAAATACTATATTATATAGAAAATACACATTTAAACCGAAGAAGTATTAAAGAGATGCAATATAGAGTCAACATAATCGCAGTATATTTGTTAATTTCGTCTGTAACTTTTACTTAGAATAGAACATCACTTGGAATTGAATGTTCTCGAGCGATGTACAAACGAGAGATAACTAGTTGCAACAGATTTTCATTTTCTTACTTTTTTCGATAAATTACCGACTTTTTAATTGACGCAAAGGCGGTCACAACTTTTGATTACATCGGAAAATTATTGGTGCTGGTAGTAACACTGTCTTTGAAACTATTGTATAAGTTTTTAATGAGAATAGTAACGATTTTATAATAATGCTTCCGTGTTGTAATGAAACGTTTAATTACATAGTGTTGATTTAAAATTAAATAGTATTTACACGGGCCGGGCTCGACTCCACTTAGGACAAATGATAAATGACGGAAATTTGTGCTTTTTTTCTGTGTCTGGGTGTTAAGTATGTTTTAAAAGTTATATTTATGATTCTTCAGTCTTATAAACGCAACTCAAGTGCTTTAAGCTTCTTATCTTTAAGTCAGGCCAATGTATGATATATTGTGTGATTTTATTATTTTTATAATCATACAAATATTACAAAGTCATCGTGGTTATTTTTAAAAGGATTGTTTTGTACTATTTTATTGGATTTATTAAAAACATTTTTCGTAACAATTTGGATTTACTGTTTTTAGATTTACCGTTAGTTCATATTAGTTTTTAGGCATGTACCGCTTTGTAAATTTTAAAACAAAGGGTAGTTGATTTCGAGTACGATTAACACATGGATTTTTCTAACTGAAATAACAACAATCTTCTCTTCCCTTAGTGACCGATACTTAAAAGTGAGTCACAAAATGTTTTTTGTATAATACATCATCATCAACAGTAGCCGCAGAACTTTCACTGCTAGAATTAGGCTTTCCCAGGAATGGAGGAATTTTTCAATAACTGCCGCATTGTCATTAATTAATTTCAATGAGAGAAATTGCTGTTAAAATAACTCCGCCAAAAAATAATGATTAAGTACCAGCATAGTACCTACTAGCGCGTTTATAATGTCTAGGCGGTCGAATATGTCGAAAGACAGCGCTGGCCAGCTAATTTGCGGCCGGCGTTCTGTACCTTCTCATAATTAAATAGCTTTTTAAACGAATGTTTGTGTAATGTACCAAGTACTAAAAATAATACTCTTAAGGGAATAAATTATAGTATATATTTCCAAATTAGGGTGGATGAACACACAAGGTACAGTGGATTGTGGTAATTTTATTTGTGTCAATGTATTAGTGATCAGGATAGGAATCATCATAGCATCTGTTGAACATCCAATGCTTTTTAAAAAATATATATTACCTAGGTCGACAAAAATGCATACAATCCGCGTGGTAGAAAGTAGTAGACGCTTGTTTATAATTAACTGCTTGTCTCACCCTTAAGGCCGGAACACAATAATGCGAACACTGGAATTTGGCGCTAGAAATAGGTGAGGGGAGGTACTAATACAGACGACTTTTTGTATGAGGTCTACCTCATGTATACAATATAGCAGCTGGATATTAATCTCTCAAATATGGGGTATTTCACCCCTCGCGATGATCTGTCGTAGCGAAACGTGATCTCTTACCATTAGCCTTCTAAGACAACACAAAATATTTCAACGAGCTATGGAGCGTCAAATGCTCGGAGTCTCTTTGCACGATCGAATAAGAAATGAGGAGATTCGTTAAAGAACCCAAGTTACCAACATTGCTCGGCGGATACGTAAGTTAAAGTGGCAGTGGGCAGGACACTTGGTACGATGAACCGATGGCCAATGTAGTCGTAAGGCTCTGGAATAGGGACCACGGACCACTGGCAAGTGCAGCGTGGGGCCCTCACCCGTAAGATAGACAGACGATCAGAATAAACCGCGGGAACGCGTTGGACACAGGCCGCTTATAACCGATCCTATTGGAGATTACTTGGGGAGGCCTATGTCCAGCAGTGACTTTGTTATTCATTGTTTTTGGTAATAAATTGTTTACGCAAATGTAGCATTTGTAAATTTATTAATTTATATCTGGGCATATATATTACACTCATTTGCAATAAAACGGGCACCTAAGCAATAAACCATTTCAAATGTTACTATTGTTTTGTTTGATAATAATATAATAATAATAATAGGTAGTTTTACTTTCACAATTTTGTAAATTTATAAGCAAATAATCGTTTTCATCAGTATTATCATGAAATTTTGACAAAATTTATGGGTTTTAATGCTAAAGTATGTTCGCTAGTATTCTCACTAGTAGTGCATATGCTTGTGAAGTAAAAGTTAACAAAGATTTTTGTTTATTTTTTCTTGAATAAAGTAAAAGCAGATAAACGCTTAGTATCGAGTGTGACCCCCTCTAGCTGAAATCACAGCTTGAATTCGTCTGGGTATGCTAGCGAGGATATCCCGGATACTTGCTTGCGGAATACGTTCCCACTCCGCGGTAATCACATTCTTCAGCTCTCCGGTTGTACTGATCTCACGCATCGTTTCAGAACGTCCTAGACATGCTCTATAGGATTGAGATTGGGACTTCGAGCTGGCCAATCCAAATGACGAATGCTGACATCTTGCACATACGCTTCCACATCGCCAGACCGGTGGGCGCGAGCGTAGTCGTCCATAAAATCTAAGTCTTCGCCTAAAGCGGGCAAAGCGGGTTGTGCATGAGGAATTAGAACTTCCGTTATGTATCGATGTCCAGTCAGTGAGCCGTTTTGAATGAAGACCAACTCGGTACGATCCATTGAATTTATTCCTGCCCAAAACATAACAGAGCCCCCACCATAAGGTGTGATTTCTTCAAAACAAACCTCTGCAAAGCGTTTTCTTCGTCTTCGTAGCACACGCCGATGTCGATCTTAATCGAACAGATATATCTTGGCTTCATAGGAGAGCAATACCCTATTTCAGTCTTCTTGAGCCCATGACTCACAATTTCGAGCAAACCTAAGCCTGGCAACTCTGTAATCACGGAGTACCTTAGAGCCGCGGGCCGGGCGATGACTGCGTATATTAGTCGCGAGAAGCCTTCTCCTGACCGTCCATAGACTTATATGCACATTTCTTACTTCTTCGAGGTTGTTCTAAGGTCCACACACGAAGACTTGCGATTTCTCAATGCGTGACTCATTAGAAAACGATCATCCCGTGGCTGGGTACATGGTTTTCTTCCAGAACCGGGCCTTCTCTCGACGGAACTGGTGTCTTAATACCGCTACCAGGTACTTTGAATCCTCTTCGAGCAGCGCAATAATTTTGGTAGCTTTTACCACTTTCTCTAACATTATTGAAACAGCTAAACAGCAATAAATGAAGCTTTGACAAATAAGAATATTAAACAAATTCATAAAATTTGACTAAAAGTTATGAAAACCGATATTATCTTTTGGAACTTCGCACCAAAAATGTAGGATAAAAAGTGGTTTTCTGTAAAAATAAGCATCAGACAAAAATTTGAATTTAGACCGTACTGTTAAACACCACGGCATTTTTAAAACCGGCCAGTAACATGTACAAATGATTGAAATCATTTTGGTACCGTATTTTTTAAAGAAGAATTAAAATCAAACCGCCCGTTTTTTTGCAAATGAGTGTATATTTATTTTAGTATGATTATAATTAATATAACAAAATAACCTCAACTCATGCAAAGCTCATCTAAACAAACAGTAAATTTTCACACAAACAGTTAAATTTTTATTTATTAATACCGAATGGCTCAGTACTTAATCACAGAGTGCCCAACATTTAGCGGGTAGTTTAAAACTTACATTGGGGTCATCAGGGTCTTTCACAAAGAGCAATCCGTACATATATTTTTTAAAATAATTTCTTATTAAACTGTTGCGTTTGATTTGATATATTTGATATATTATCATTACACAATTATAGATATTGGTAAAAAATTGTAGTTGTAAATGTACTTTTATTTACGAACTAAAATTTTATACAATAAGCTTTGCTAAATATTAGGGAATAAATAACATTAACACCCCCCTGAAGGTAAAGAAAGACGCTTAATAAATTGTTTATAGTGAGGATTTAAAAGGGCGCATAATGAAAATAGGAGCGGGTGACGTGCGAACGTACTCCGGACCTCAACCGGGATAAGTTTGACAACGGACGACGCGGTTCGCAATTAGAGAGGGCGTCCCACCCAACAACATTTACATTTTAATTTAAATTTCGCCGATCCTGACGAGATTCGAGATAAATTGGGCCTCGTATTTAGCGCAATAATTCGAGACTGCCGCGTCGTGGTCTCAAAATTAAGGGGAAAGGATAATTGTTTGCGTTGTAATTAATAATTAACATTAATATTGTGAACACCGAGTTCCCGGTGCGATATTAAACAGAGTATAAAAGCAATCTGCGCTGCTGATGCCACGTACCTTATTTCTCACGTACTGTTTTAATGGCAGTCGAATTGTTGGCATTGCATTTTTATTTCATACATCAATAAAATTATTATTTGGTCAAGTCGGAAACAAGTAAACATAGATATCGTTGATTGCGTAATTAAACTAATTCTTATAGTTTTAACACTCTGCTTACCTCTCTGTATTATTTCTGTTAGGAATTTTAGTTATTTTGGAAATCATTTATAAGAAAGATTAATCGAAGAAATTATCACAAATACTGCAATATATCAAATAATGATTAAAATAAAAACGTCTAAATAAGTTATTATTTAAAAATAATAACTTATTTAGACGTATTACTTTAAAATAATAAACGTTAAAGTTTTAATATAACTCTAAAAACTTTAAAGCAGTTGGAAATACAGCTGCGACTAGTATTTACTTAATTAATTAATTTTGCATGATATACCAAACTTTTTTACCGTTGGTTTTTATATATGGTATAGTAGTTACAATATTGGGATATTTATATTGTGATATAAATATCCTTGTATTGTAAACGCGGTAGTTTGTGAGTATTTAGATGATTGGATGTATGTTTGTAATTTTTTCATACAAACACTACACTATATATTTAACTTAGGCTACATTTATTATTCGCATGGGCCCGGTAACTACGCAGGTGAAACTGCGGGGTGCTGCTGGTATATAAATAGACTATTAATGTAATACGACGATTGCTTGGCAAATTTTTACCCCAATAAAGATATAAAATCTTTTATTCACAAGTAATTAATAGAAGAACATAACAAACTAATAATAAACATGTCCCAGTTGGCAATGAAACCTATCTTTGACGTGACGAGCTCGGTGGAGGCTATTAGCTTAGGTGTTCCCTAACGTTGGTTGGTGTTTTCGATCTTAATAATTTATAGTACCCCCAGTTGACCTGCCAGATATTAATTCCAGAGTTCGCTTCAAAGTAAATTCGGTTTTCTAGCTCCACGTTTGGTTCTATCTCCGGGCGACTTGATTTGGCACTGAATTTGATTCATGATTCAATACATCATAACAAGTCTTGGCTGTGGTTACGTTGAATGATATTGACTTTACAATTAGTTTGTGTGACATTTGATGTTGGGTATAAAAATAGTAAATAATGTCTGTTATAGGTGACTATAACAATATTTCTAGTGTAATCACATTTATTCTTGCAAACAAGCCTATGAGTCACTTGATGGTAAGCTATCAACGTCTCTCGTAAACAACTGCTACACAGAAAATAAGAACTAGCACTTTTTAGCCTTTAAGAAGAGTAGAGACGTTACTCTAAAGGCCCCTAAGTCGTTCTAATTTTAATGTAAATATCCTCTTGTACTAAAGAAATCAGAAGCTAAGATATTGCACATTAATCGTCATACCAGCCATTGAAAGCTCACCGCTGAACACAGGCCTCCCTTAGACATGGGGGAATGTTGCCAATAATTGCCGCACTGGGCAAGCACGATGGCGATCACAGAGCGTAGCTTTCGCGATGGGAATTGTGCTGCCCATTCCCACCTCGCGCATTTGAGCCACCTTAATTCGGTTGGATACACCGCCATCCGCGGGCTCCGATACCCTAGTCACCTTACGACACCCATCAGTTGTATTAGACGGAGGTACTATTCTATGCTGCCGGTACCTCACGGCTAAGCTTTATATCTTATATAAATTGAAACCATTGCCGACATTCACTACCCTATACGGTCCATTTATATGATTTATATAATTTATCCATTTAAAATCTGTCATCCCTTTATCGGGATTCGATTGTATTAATATTTTTTTATTCGCAGCCAGTAACATATATTATGTATTTCTCAATGTGAATTTAAAATATTTTTAATCAGAATCAATAAATTAATTTTGCGAATTTTGTTAAGTTTTTAGAGTATTTCAGATTTAAGAACAAAACCTTATGTAAAGTAAAAAAATCTGAAATTAATGTAATGCCGTATTAATATAATCTATATTACGTCCCAAATCATCAAAGGTATGTAGATTCCGCCACACCATACAAAAAATCATCGAATACGAAGGAGCAAGTCTCAAAAACGTATCCAATTTCAATAACAGAACGGAAGGTTGCGTTTGACCGGTAGTTCAATTTTCCATCAATATCGGAAATGCAGATGAAACATTCGATTCGTTAGTCTGAAAAAGAAAATAATGCAAAACACGGAGGATTGGAAAAGAGAATGGTTCTCATAGACGAATAACAAAAGGAAAACGATGGAATATCGTTCGTTTGGCGGGGCGGTAGCGATGTGCGCTGCTACGAGCGGCGTAGCGCACTCGTAGCGGCCGTAGCAACGCAGATCAGTCTCCACTATTGTGCATTGATTGCGCGAGTGTATTTATTGATTAGGTCATTGAACTCTCCTAATAACCTTTATCGCCGTTATATTTACATTGGTAACATTTTTAAAGGAAGTATTTAAGCGTAAAATACAGTAAGATATATAAGATGCTAACACATTTCATGTTCATTTAGTTTTGCTCATCAGAGTAAGTTATAATGGCTTCCATTACTATTTTTCAAATACGATATTGACACTTCCTTATACATATCGAGTTGTACGGCAGCTTACGGCTTTTTGACAGCACGTTGAGAGGGCAGATTGTTAAATTAAGTGTGTACTATGTGATTCAAAAGAAAATGTTTGCAAAGGATTCTTTCAGTGATGTCAAATCGGATTGTTATAGATAGATGCAGAGTTCTAATAAAATAGTTTCAAAACGTAGTAAACGTAATGGATAACAGTGAAAATATGAACTAAATTTTTCGTTGAGTATTCGTTGGGTTGATAGTGATATTTGAGAAATATTAGTAACATGTTATAATTTCGAATCGTAATTTAATTTCCTTAAAATTACGCAAATTTAATTCACAGAATTCTCGGGGTTCACCTCTCGCAAAAACATTTAAAATTTAAATGTTAATTGCGGTATCCTTTCATCTCGTTTATCCAAACTTTGTGAGGGCATTTGTTTACAATGTTCCTAATGATGCTCAACGCTGAGATAAAAGCTTTCTAATGACTTTTTAATTTGTTTTATTATTTTACATGTTAGAACAAATATTCCATAATATGGATAGCTTATTGTAGAACCATGAATATTATGACGACGCTTTAAAACACATTACAGGTGCTAGTGATATCTTTGTGATATGACGAGCATCTATAAGCTGCGGCAACGTTTACTATCAAGCGGGCTGTATGCTTGTTTGTCAACCTGGTCTAATAAAAAAAAGGTATTAGACCTAAAGTTTAAGAGTTTTGAGAGAAGTTTGTGACTTTTATAAGTTACAATTAACTTAAAATCGAAAATTCACAAAATTTTCTTTTTCGAGAGCAGAGATATTCAAGACTGCAATCACTGTAGTCTAAACTATAAATAAATATTATAAAGAGGTTTGATTGTATGTTTGTTTAGTACAATTGATCTAAAAATCTTATCAGCCGTTTTTAATAATTATTTTTTCATTAAAAAGCTACGTTTTTACAGAGTGAGTAAAGAAGTAAGTAGTAAAGTAAGTAAAAAACTCAAAGCCCAGCGTTAAATTAAATAAAAAAGGTAAGGGTAAATTTGTAAATTTGTAAAGGTAGATTTGTATTGATTTTTGATTTTTTTGTTCATTCTATCGAAATAAATTATATAAATAATCTCCTAAACTGATATAAAAACATAATTATCTGATGGAAATCTACATTATCAGCCGGTAGTAATATAGTAAGTAGGCAAGTATTATAGTTTATACTATGCTTTATGTATTTGAAAAAAAAATTATCGGCTGAAGTAGTATTTTTTTATTTTGTATGATTTAGATTTGAGTATGCGAAGCCCTGGGGTACCAGCAGAGTAGACTAGTTGTACCAAATGTCGTAAGACGCGATTGCCGTGTATATCTATCCAAAGCAATAAAGATCGAATGCACCGGGTGGGGAAGAACAGCAGCATCCCCGTCGCAAAGTTATTAATCAAATATTTCCCCTTTCTTGGGAAGGACTATGTTGACTCACATGTCGGTATGTTGACTCAAAAAGCGGGGGGTTTTGATTTTAATTTTTCTTTAAAAAATACGGTACCAAAATGATTTCAATCATTTGTACATGTTAATGGCCGGTTTTCAAAATGCCGTGGTGTTTAAAACAGTACGTTCTAAATTCAAATTTTTGTCTGATGCTTGTTTTTACAGAAAACCACTCATTATCCTACATTTTTGGAGCGAAGTTCCAAAAGATAATATCGGTTTTCATAACTTTTAGTCAATTTTTATGAATTTATTGCATATTCTTATTTGTCAAAGCTTCATTTATTGCTGTTTAGCCGTCTCAATAATGTTAGAGAAAGTGGTAAAAGCTATTAAAATTATTGCGCTGTTCGATCGTTTTTTTGTGAGTCGCGTATTGAGAAATCGCATGTCTTCGTATGTGGACCTTAAGAACAATCTTGAAGAAATAAAAAATGTGCATATTAGTCTATGGACGGTCAGGAGAAGGCTTCTCGCGACTAATATACGCAGTCATCGCCCGGCCCGCGGCCCTAAGTTACTCCGTGACCACAGAGTTGCCAGGCTTAGGTTTCCTCGAAATTGTGAGTCATGGACTCAAGAAGACTAGAATAGGGTATTGTTCTCCAATGAAGCCAGGATATCTCTGTTCGGTGAAAATCGACGTCGGCGAGTGTTACGAAGACATGGAGAGCGCTTTGCAGAAGCTTGTTTTGAAGAAATCACACCTTATGGTGGGGGCTCTGTTATGTTTTGGGCAGGAATAAATTCGATGGATCGTACAGAGTTAGTCTTTAATGAAGAGGCACACTGACTGGACATCGATACATAACGGAAGTTATAATTCCTCATGCGCAATCCGCATTGGCCGCTTTAGGCCAAGACTCAATTTTTATGGACGACAACGCTCGCGCCCACCGATCTGGCGATGTGGAAGCGTATGTGCCAAAGGTCGGGATTTGTCATTTGGATTGGCTAGCTCAAAGTTCCGACCTCAATCCTATAGAGCATATCTGAGACGTTCTGAAATGACGCGTGAGATCAGTACAACCGGCTCCGCAGACCATCAGAGAGCTGAAGAATGTGATTACCGCGGAGTGGGAACGTATTCCGCAAGCAAGTATCCGGGATATCCTCGCTAGCATACCTAGACGAATTCAAGCTGTGATTTTAGCTATAGGGAGTCACACTCGATAGTAAACATTTATCTGCTTTTACTTTATTAAAGAAAAAACTAGTGAACTTTACCATTAAAACCCATAGATTTTATCAAAATTTTATGATAATACTGACGAAAACGATTACTTGCTAATTAATTTACAAAATTGTAAAAGTAAAACTACCTATAATTATTAAACAAACCAATAATAACATTTGAAATGGTTCATTGCTTAGGTGCCCATTTTTTTTGCAAATGAGTGTATATACGATAGCATAAGCGTCCATGTGGTTCATATGCTATTTCGTCAACTCTCCTGGTATTAACAACACACGCACCACATGCTTGTGATGGTAAACACGCATGAGGTCCGTGTGTTGGTAAGTGCCACCATGGACTATAGACACTCATATTATCGCAAGAATATGACTGCTCAGTGGCAAACTACGATACAAGGTCACATAACCCAAAAATTCCACTGCTCCTATCACACTTCAAAGTGTAATTCCAGCAGTACTGTTTATTGGTTGAAATAGTTGAAAGTGAAGCATTCAAACCATAGGAAATAGTAAGATAAAAATAAATATTAAATTTTATATAAATTAAAAAAACCATACGTAGTCCGCATCTTCTCAGAGAACTTACGTGAATTGTTATATTCTTTGACCAAATGGAACGTTATAAAAACTTACAAGCAAAAAGTAGGGCAATACTAGCCACCGCAGCTGGGCACGCGTCACAGGCTTAAGTGATTTAAAACCGAAATAATTTGCAGTCGGATAAAACAGTGCTCGTGTGGCCCAGGGTTGCCATCCCTTCGTGAATATTAAGTTTGCCCATTACGACGCTCGGTAATTTGAAAGCGTTTAGAGTGCGCGCCGCGCCAAATTTATTACTTAATATCACTTTGACCCGACTGAATACGATTCGGTATCCTTAGTGATTATGAATAAAGTTTTGTTATACTGTTAAATAATATTGGTATAGATGTGATCGAAGAATGTTCAATATTATAATAATTTACATATTTCCACTGCCTGTAAGGCGTAATGCGAAGTTCCCGAATGCGATTTTCATCTTGATTGAGTTGTGGTTGGGTGTCTTAATTGTTTTTTATCACATGAGGGAAATCCTTGATTTAGAGTGAAAACAATGAGGATGTCTCGCAAACACTCGTATTTTTCTGAAAGCAGAACGAACGTGGACAATTTAAATATGCGACAGGCAATAATTACAAATGGCTGTCTATCAAAAAGATAATAACTTCATATTTTGTGCTGAAGTACCTAAATGCTGCACGTTCAAGTTTCACTCCCAACTCTATTATTTATCACACGTTCGAGTGAATAGGCCGGCGGCTTATTTTAAGTAGCCGCTGAAATGTCGCGTCTAAAAGCTGTTACTCGTTCGAATTAAATATTTATTTTTGCTGTATTGTGGCTGTTTTGTAGGCTTTACCAGTTTTAACGTGCGGACTTTCAGTTAAAAGTTTTATTTGTATACTCTTTGCTACGGTTTAATTATTCACAAGTATTATATCAATCTGTAGTGTGTTTAACATGTATTGCCAAATGCAAGTATTTCTTTTCAAATCATAATCATTATCATATTTACATAAGGTAGACCTCATACATCTCTGTTGCATTTGAACGATGTTTCTAATTTATATTATATATTAATATAATATTTATACCGTCACCTGTTGGTGACCTTTTACAACTCCTGGTATAGAAGAATGTATACTGCTGCAGTTAATTCTTAGCTACTATTCTAGAAATATACCGCAAGATTCATCATGTCTAATTCTGACATATGTGAATCCCTTGTTCATCATCATCCTTACATTCTATCCCTTAACATTTGAAGCTCATTATGAAATATGTATTACCCATTTTCTTGAAATATCCCACAACCTGCACTCCATAACATGATATTCAATATAATTGCGATAATAAAAGTGCAAAATTTACAAAATATAACTTATTTTACAAATAAGAATAAAAGTTTGTGGAGAATACAGTTGTCTTTCCCCTTAACTTTTTCTCGCAGAAAAATGTAGGGAATGACTGAATAGTTCCTTTTTATCGCAAGGGACCCCCATAGTAGACGCCGAACAGATGTGGCGGTATCATTCCGAGATATTTTATCTAACAGCTCATTATTCCCGACAAATTGGCGTAATTCAGTAATTCCGATGGACAGAAGAACATTAAGACGCCCAAATTTATTGGAACTCTTCAGGTAAAAGGTATATTTTCTGATAGCAGCAAATGATGTGTTTAGCGTGGTGGTGTAATGAAATCATTTAATTATGATTTACGTGTATAGTTTTGTTGTTTGTCTTTTGTGTCGTATAATTTAAATAAAATTTCAAATTTTAAGTGTGATTTTGTAATTCCATTAACATGAATGTTATAATGTGCATGTTTTAATTACCAGATTCTAAAGCGAAATTGTATAAATATATTGCTGTATATTATTGTCTTTGTTGGATTCAAACAAAATTATCTGTATGTATTTGCTGTAACTGTAATTAATTGTATACTAATAAAATACGCTATTTAAAAGGCTACGCCTGTTTATTTTTAAACGCTATTATTTAAGGTATGTTCGTCAGAAGACATTATGCTAAAACTATTTTAGTTTTGAAACCCTGTATTTCTTGGAAGTCATCATAGTATTTGATTCTTTTCGTCGAGAAATAATGAAGGCTTTATAAGTATAATATAAAGGTTTGTTTGTTAGATTAAATTCTTTTTTTTAATTAAGGTTTTTATATAGAAATATGCTGAATTATTGTTAAGATAATATTTATTAGAACAAAATCAACATACCTCCAAGGTTTAGCAAGACGGGACATCCTACAATGCACAAACTGTTTTTTTCTAGTATATAATATTTTCTTTTTACAAGAAAACTACTAAATTCGTCTCCGTATAATAAAAGTACTAGAGATAAACATTTGAAATGGTTATTTGCATGGGCTCTTCTTTCCCATATATTTTGAAAACTACTAAACAGTGGTGTTGGCAATACAGTGGTCCGTTTAGAGGAGTTAAAAAACTGACATATCTTCAGATTGACGACGTTTTTGTGACATCTTTATGAAGGCACGAGCACTTGGTGGCTATGGTGACGTTAACCGTCACGCCGATTCTAACTTAGTGTAAAAAATGGAGGATAATTTATTTTATTATATACTTAAGCTATTGTATCATTAATTATTATAATATTGGAGAGGCTATCGAAAATGGAAATTAATAGGTATAACTTTTAATTATGGTTTGCCCCTCATTAGAGCGGGTGCCGTTGCTTCATTATCATTAAAATAAAATTGTGTATTTATCGTCATAAATCTGGTTTATCGTGATTAAGGGATCACGTCACTAAAGCGAATTCGGATTTACTCGTAATAACACCATGAACCTATGAATATATTTTCATCAAGATTTGTAAGAATGTGGCGTACCGCGGTTTTACCCGCGTTAAGTTGTAGAATCAACCTTGTATCATTTATGCTCTGCTGTTAATGGTCTTGACTAGCATGATGCGATAATCTTTCTCAATAAGTTGCCTATGTAATATTGAATTTTTCTGACCTTATGGTTTATCCTCTGAAGGGATGACTTGCGAAAAAATATTATAAACGTGTTTCATAACTTTTAATAAAGAACATTCATACTGAATTTCATTCGGTTAACTTTAAAAACAACAAAGTTTCTTGCTAACTTTGCACCCCCTTTTCATCCCCTAAGGGCCTAAATTTAATATCACATTACTTACATTATGAACATATATTCCTGCACAAAATTTCAACGAACTTACCCTTATGGTTTAAGCCCTACGTTGATATTTCAGTCAGTCCGTCAGCTTCTCCTTTTATGTAGGTATATAGTTGTTCCAACTCATAATCGAAAGGACTTTCAGTTGGAAAATCCTTCCGATAGAATTAAAAAAAATATAACAACGATAACCGTATGTACGCTTGATTTTAATTTCATTAAACTTTATACAGCGTCAAATTAAGAAGCTTCCATCAGAAAAATACGCAAATAATGAGCAAAAAGCGAACTATATGTATTAATTAAAAAAAGCAATGCTTCACTTATATGGAGTGAACGGTAAACGGTACAAAGGCCCGGAACGGAAAATGCCGACTAACAAGCGCACTTAATGATCAAGGGATACCCAAGTCGGCGAAAATTCAAAAGACAAACGAATCAGCCGAACAAAGAAATCGTTTTCGTCTTTTTCCTCAAATATGTAGGTACGTTATGTGGCTGAGAATCTTTTTAGGAGGATTTTTTTTTTACCTTTTCATGCTATTTAAATATTTTGAATTATCAGTTATCGCTTGGAAAACGTTTACGCAATTTGATATCACTGCTATATGATATAGTTTACCGCACAGAATAAAGATATAGGCAATTGTTATATAAATGACGACTAAAAGAACGTAGACAAAAGCCATGTGGTACCGGCAGAGTAGAATAGTACCTCCGCTTGTACCAAGTATCGGAAGAGACGACTAAGGGAGCAAAACTGATAGACAGCATTATATCCATCCGAAAGAGAGTGCACAGGGCGGGTATGAGCTGCAGTATCCCCGTCGTAGAAGCTCCGCTCTGTGATTTCCATTACGGTAATTATGGGTGAAATTCCCCCTTTCTTGCGGAGGCCTATGTTCAACAGTGGGCTTAGTGGACGTTAGTAATGAAAGAGAATTCTCACACAAGCATGTGTTGGATATGTTTGTCTGTGGTACATTAACTGTTTTTTTTCTATAACGCAGGGATTTCATTATTAGATACTTCGCGGCCAAGTTAGCTAGTTTTATCGGAGTATTATTAGTGTATACTTTGTAATTAAAAAAAGGTCTCTAAATTTTTTACGCAAAAGTTCGGTGACCAACCTTTGAAAAAAGAAATAAAGTGGCTGTAAATCATGCTCGCGGCAGCATACTTTGGCACAAATAAACGGTATTTGTTTTTATTCTGTCTGTTACCCGCCATTAATTCCGCATGACCTCAGTAACAGCGCACAAAAAGCAATTATAAGAAAAGTCCCGATATTAAAATAGAAGTTGTTAAAACTTCCAAGCTTTCGGTAACGGAATTTTGACTTCGGATTTGGTCATCATTACGGTCAGTGAGTATAGCAATTAAGTTTGTTCTGAATCAGTGGGGCCTAATTGAGTTTCGACATCGGTAATTCTGTAGGCTTTGATAAAATGCGCGCTGGATTCAATATCGACCCATTTTCTCGCAACTGTTTGCTCTGAGCAAAAAGATAGGGTCAATTGTTTTGATTGAGAAAAATAACTGGCACAATTGGAACAGGGAAAATTGAATAGACAATATTTATTTAGGATGAAAGCGAACTTTTTGCGTATATTTTTGCGTTATCGGGGTAGAACCGAAAACTTAAAGACTCTTAAAATTGGCACCTATATAATTCAATAGCTATTATTTAATGTAAACTTAAAAATACCATTTCGTTTTATTTACAGGTCGATCTAATTATTTGGATATATTTTTAACAAGACAATAATAATATTTAATACCTAGTTATGGGCAAATTCACCACCTTTCTTGAGGAGGCATATGCCTAGCAGTGGACTTCCAATGGCTGTAATGATGAATACCTGCAATACTAAAATATTCAAAAATAGACATTGCAAGAGTCGATACACCACATTACCTTGTAATTTTTTGCACGCTCATCACTAATACCGCACTAACAAGAGTAATTTGATTTATAAAGCGTCAGACCATACTCGTAAATACATAGCGTGAAGGGAAAAATCCTCGTTATGGATTTGATAAAGCGAACGTTTATTAATGAAACACCGAGTACGTTAATCTCTGTCGGGACCACAGATCCGCTAAATGGACCTTGAAATTTTCCGCCGCTGGTTTTTACGTCGATGTATTTAGCGGTTGAAAATTATGTTTTTTCGATGCAAATAACATTTATTGACTGGTATAAAAATGACGGGCCCGATGGCGCTGTTGGTAGTGATCCCATCTTATACACCAGGTGTAATGGGTTTGATCCCCACCTAGGACAAATATTTATATAATGATATTTGTGTTTGTCCTGGGTCTGGGTGTTAAAATATGTATTTAAGTATTATATTTGTGTTTTCTTAGTTGTCTGACGTCTGTTAGACAAGTTCTTTAAGCAAATCACCAAGGAGACAGGTCAGTGTATGAGATGTTGTGTGAATACCCTAAAAAACAAAGATAACTGAATAATGGTTAAGCCAATATAGTTTATTCATAATACAATAAAAAATAAAACTAAATTCATTGGTTCTATCAGGTTTTAGCGGCGAAAAAATATATAATATATTCGATATCATCTGGCAATAATGTAGATTTCCAATGAAGAAAAAAACTGCATATCGGTCCAGTAGTTTAGAAGCCTGTTCGGGGCAAAGAAACAAATAATCAAATTTTTCCTCTAATATAAGTAAAGACATCTATATTGCATCGTTTTCCTATGTGAGTGACGCACAGCGTTCAAGAAGCGTTAATCCGTCCATTCCTGTTGCAAGTTAGTGTTGTCCTATCAACTTTATTAGGTTGAAAAGACCACATGCCCTGTATTTCTTTAAAGTACTCTCTTTGCACTAGATGAGATTTCGTACAGTGTAAAACTTGTCTTGTTTTTTCACGCATTAACTGAGAATAGTTCGATTTATTGCACGTACCTTGGAATGGTATTGTACGCATTTCAAATTACATGAAGTAAATGATTACAAGATTTGAATACTTGCAAAATGATTGTAGTCCTTGTTGATTGCTAACATAGGAAATGTTTCGCTATCGTTAATTGAAATGTCAGCGATAAGCGCGACGCAATGAACGCACTGTCAATATCACGTCGCGTCGGATACGTTGTTTTTGACAAGTGTCAACTACGCAGGCCGCAACTGCCGGGGACGCTTTCCAAATTTATCTATGCACGTCGTCACTGGTATGTCGGGAATAACATATTTTTTCTACACCTAACGAAATATCGGAATTTTATTTTTAAATGTGTTATTCGTAAAATTTTAGAAATCATGTTTTAGTCGAAATGATTGTAATATGTATTTTTATAGCTTCAGTTTACACAAAAAGAGATTCGTAGAGTTTTCTCTCTGACGAACAAGGACTTTAATTATATTCTGCGAACTTAAAGAATTATTTAATTAAATCCGCGTCAAATGTAATAAGACCTAAAATCTACTCTACCTAATTAAACATCAAATTTACTCATTTTAATTAAAAGATAAATCTGCCAGAAGCGAGAATTGTCGATCAATATTAAGCTGCCTAAAATATTACGTGAACGTTCATTGTGCTTATGTCGAGCAGTACTAATTAATAATGGAGGGTATAGAGTGTAAAAGCGTGTTTAATTAAATTTGTCTACGTCGCGACGCGTGTTTGAAAGGAAACGATTAACATCTTGAAAGCGGTGCGGTGTAGAAGGTTCTACTGCCTAATCTACGTGTGTTTGCTTTATACCATCCACGGGAGTGCGGTCCTTTCGCACGATACCATCACGACAATCCATTTCAAGCCCTAACAGTCACATATATCATGGTAATTTGTCCAAATGGATGGGAGCACATTCGCCTGGGCGGCTGATTGTTGAGCTCCGCTTTGAAAGAAATAAATGGAGACGTTAGAATTGCACGAACTATATCGGGTTGTACAATGTTGACTTTAAAGATCTTTTAGCATTAAAAATATTAGGTATTCACTATTCATATTGATATAATGCAGTTCCGTGCTGTACCGGCAGAGTAGAAAGTCAAAAGATGTGACTGAGGTACCGGAACGGACAGATGGCGATATATCCACCTAATACAGCGCTGTTCAAATGCACTGGCCGGAGATGGGCAGCAAAATAGCGATGTTATGATCTGCGATAGCTACCACACTTGCCCATTGTGCCAAATATGGGCACCCTTTCTTTTCTCCAGCAATGGACGTTTTAAATCAGCTATGTAAATTCAATGAAATTGATTGATATTTAAGAGAAGAACGTAGACAAACAAAGCGAAACAAGTATTAAGTCAGAATCGGACCTTCTCAAATAAATTCACATAGCTAAAGGTCGTTTTACTTAAGCCCAGCTGAAGTTATTTTAAACTTTTCCCGTAAATTTTCTTTAAACGTAAGGTCCTTGTATATTAATTCCGTAATCAGAAATATTATTCTGGAAATATTTGCTGCGAATGCCATCCGTCAATCCTATGCTTACGTTAACAAAACATGGTGTACCAGCAATTTTGTAGCCATCTAATCCGGCCTCCGAATTTTCCAACGTAATTCGCAGGCCCGGTTCATTTGTAAGGATAGCAGGCTGAGAGCAAAGTGTCTTGGGGCCGAGTTTATTTTCTTTTCGGATAGGCGGCAAAGGCGAAATGCTTTTGTTTTTACGGAACACCCTTCTACGCCCGATTAGTCACTTTCTTTTTATTCTGTTCTGGGAAGCCAGATGTAATCCATACACGAACTGTTTATGTGTGTTCTTTCAATAATTAAAAAAATATATATTTAAATTCATTATTTTGGTCAAAATATTGTCTCTGTTTTTGGGGTAACTGTGACAAATGACTTCGTTTCGGGTAAAAACCTTTATTTAATTTTACTGAGTCAATAACATATATATACCCATATGTATATATATGTAACGTATATATAACCATATGTATTCTATCTTCTTCAAAAGGCCACAATTCTAAACATCTGTCGCATCACACTTTTATTGTCACTTGGTAGTTGCTAACGACACCCTCTTTAGATGAGAAAAAAACAAATAGAAGTAATTAATACTTAATTGTACACCAAATTTAAAAATATATGTTAAAAACAGTAATCATTAAGTACAATGGGGGGGGGGGGATATTGCATATAGATATTTATTCCAGACAACCTTTGGATGGAAAGAGTAAATGAAACTAAGAGGTTTTAAGAGTTGTAAATAAGATAGAAAGAAAAAGATATGAAATATATAAAATATAAATAGAGTTTATATAGGGAAATGTAATTAGATATAACTATAATGATAGGAAAAGATCCTTCAACAACCGTTTAAACAAAAGCAGGGACTGCGTGCATCTAATATTAAGCGGGAGTGCATTTCACAAACGATAGCATAGTTATTGCACACACAAACAAACCAAAGGCTTAGTTATATAATATAGTCATGTAACTAAGGTACATAAGTAAATAAAATATAAGGAAGAGACGACGATATCGTGCACAAATTGCGAGCGATATCTACACCCTGTGACAGAAAAAAGTTTTGCTCGCAAACTTTCAATGAGGAAGTAGATTTATAATATTTTCTTGCATCTACGCGTTTACTACTCATATGAAAACTATTTTTGTTTATTTGACTTTTATATTACCCGCCGTTAATTATCACCTCGAAAAAAAAGGTAACGAATAAACCGCGTTTTAAAGCCTTGAAAAAGATAGCAGACATCAATGGAGCAGTATTCTTGTTTTTTAAATCCATCCATATTTACTGGTTTCTGTTGTTGTTAAACACGAAATATCTATTTTAAAAATCTGGAGGCTAAATTGAAAATTTCATTAATTAACGATAACGGGGCTTTTTGTTTTGTGCTACTGAAAAAGAAAAACAAAAAAATATTCAGAATGAACTTTGTAATTAACGGGCATCTCGTGTCTGAAGTAATTTAAGAGGTATAGTCAATTTTACCTTTGAAACTTTTGGTGAATTATAATTAAATAGAAGAAATAATTTATAATTTGTATAGTATAGAAATTTTAATTATCAATTTTATTATTAGTTATAAACCCGCAGACAAATAATATTAATAACAATTTATTCACACAGCATCTCATACATTGTTCTGACTTCAACATAAGTCACTTCTAGCACTTTTGTTACGGGCATTAGACAGAGGAATCCCAAATATAATTCTTTAATACCCAGAGAGATAAAACACCGATATTTCTCATATAAATGTTTCTCCTGTGTCGAACCACGACCCTTAGCATACAAGCTAGGAGCATTATAATCTGCGACATCGATCCCGTCAATCACTTATACTAGCTGTTGCTCACTCTTTAGCTAGCTCGGAGACACAAGATGTTTCCGGAGATTACCAGTACCAGTGATTGCAATACCGGCAAAATGTTTTAGGTGTTGTTCTTCTTTCCCAGTCTTCAATTAATGGTATTTATAATAAGATGGAATAGCAAAGGAATTGGCATCAACATAAACGGTGAATACATCACTCACCTTCGATTTGCCGACGATATTACCACAAGGTAATGGCAGAATCCATGGAAGATTTAAGTACGATGCTCGATGATCTCAATCGAGTTTCTCAACAGGTGGGTCTTAAAATGAACATGGAGAAGACTATGGCAATGTGCAATGCCGATGTTGTTGCACCCCAGTTTTAGTTGTGAGCTTGCTTCTTGAAGTTGTTGACTCGTATGTATAACTAATACAAATAGTCCAATAAGGTAAGTCCAACTTCAAGAAAGAGGTCAATCGCCGAATCCAACTCGGCTGGGCAGCGTTCAGAAGACTGCGAAACATCTTCTCGTCCGAAACACCTCAGTACCTTAAGTCGAAAGTTTTCAACCAATGTGTATTACCAGCAATGACCTATGGCAGCGAAACGTGGTCTCCATTGGCCTTATTGGCCAACTGAAAATAGCTCAACTGGCTATGGAGAGGGCTCGGAGTTTCTTTGCGCGATTGAATCAGGAATGAGGAGATTCGTGACAAAACCAAAATTGACCGACATTGCCCGGCGGATTAATAAGTTGAAGTGGCAGTGGCAGCACGGCATTTGGTACGCAGAACCGATAGCCAGTACGTCCTGGCAAGCGTAGCGTAGGGCGTCCACCCGCAAGATGGACAGACGATCTGACTAAAACTGCAGGATCGCGCTGGACATAGGCCGAATACAACCGGTCCTATTGGAGATTACATGGGGAGGCCTATGTCCAGCAGTGGACTTCTTATGGCTGATATGATGATAATAAGATGAAATGGGTGTCGTGTGTTTGTCATGAAATACATGAGACGAAATGAAAGGTTATAAAACATTATTTAAAGAGATAGATAGCCAAGTTTATTTACTCGTGACTATCAATTCGATTTGAACACAAGTTATGTGTTGTAATATATTTAGTGTTTATTAAATTTCGGATAAGACAATATCTACCACGTCCGTTAGTAATAGAAGTAGATATCTTAGAAGTAGATAAGAAAGCTGAGAGGTACCAGCAGAGTAGAATTGTACCTCCCTCTGTACCAGGTAAGAGGCGACTAAAATACTAGAACGGACAGATGATAGTATATCCATCGGAAACAGTGTAGCTCAAATGCATAGGGTTGGGATGGGCAGCAGCATCCCCACTGTAAAAGCTGCGCTCTGCTATTGCCAACACGCTTGCCCAGTGCGGCAATTATAGGCAAAATTTCCTCTGTCTTGGGGATTCCTACGTCCAGCAGTTGACTTCCAGCAGCTGTAATGATGGTGGTGACGATAATATTTTTAGATAATATAATAGAAGGTCAATTTGCCAGATTTCGATGAAAAATAAGTTAATATTGTTAGGACCGCCTCAGCGTCGTCTTAACCGACTTTTCATATCAGGCTTTTGGTCAAGCTTACAATATATTTTATTGAAGTATATCTATGAACATACTGTATTGGATTACTTGACCACTTTCTACTAATTTACTTAAATAAATATGAATTAGGGTTCAGTGCGAACGTCTCATACATCTTTATATTGGACGTCCACTGCTGGACATAGAACTCCCCAAGAAAGCAGAATTTTTGTCCATTTGCGGCCAACAATTGCCGCGGTGGACAGGTTTGTTAGAAATGGCAGCGCATAGTTTCAGGGGGAGATACTATACTACTCTGCCCACTCATTCATTAGTAAAAGAAAGTAGTACCAAAAGCGAACAAATCCGCATTCACTAGCTCCGCACTATTCAGTAAATAATAATGTAATTTCCCTCCGATTACTTCCCTCCCCGTTCAAGTCCATTAAGTGTTCTTATTACATTATTAAAGAGCATAGAAGTTTCATTAGCAATATATAAAATTCGCGATAGTTGCAAAAATGTTTAGGCATTATGCAACAAGAGCAGTGGAGTTTTTAAATTCGTGTACGTTAAAAGCAGAAACATAGAGTTGTTCCAAGTCTTGTTCTAAGTTTCTTGGATAAGACTAACTTTCGATTCCGTAAAAGTTAGAGATTAGTTTTGTATTCACAATCCGGAATATTGCGCGTTTAGGTATGCTGTTCTACTTACTTTTTATGATAATATTTTTTGTATTAGAGAACTTGTATTGTATTAGATCTGTTTGTCTATTATCATATTCGCATACTCTGCTGCAATTGCCACCATACCTGCCGAATAGTCAATAGTCACCTTTGAGGAGGCTATAGCGGTGGACGTCATACTGAAATAATTTTATTTTTCATATTACTAATTCAACAAACAATCAAACAAATATTACAAAACATATACAGTAACAAAACGGATAGACAGTTATACTTTCGCATTTACAATATTATATTTTTGATTGATCAAATGAGTAACTTAGCAGCGTACCGCAGTTTCATTTAGTTCCTATTCCCGTCAGCATAATAGGTACCGGCAGAGTAGAACAGTACCACTCCCGGTACCAGGTGTCGTAAGAGGCGACTTAGGTACCAGAACCGACAGATAGCGGTATATCCATAAAAGCAGTGCAGCTTAAATGCACAGGTTGGATCTCTAACCGCAAAAGAATCCATCGCAAAAGAAGCGCTCTGTGATTGCCAACACGCTTGCCCAGCGTAACAAGTGTGGGCGAATTTCCCCCTTTTTTGGGGAGGCACTACGTCCAGCAATAGCTGTCATGATGATGATGAATAGATATTAAAAGAAGTCTGCTCCAAATTGCAGAAATTACAGAGATTAGTCGAACAGACAAACAAACAATATATATATTTATTTTTTTAGTGTAGATATAGTGCAAAATATATGCATTTGGTGCATAATAAATAGACATTTCAATTTTATAGTATGTATTTATTATATTTATTTATATATTGCCTTTCTTTCAAACTGCATAACTCGGGCAAAGTTAAACCCGATTAACAGTGTATACATATATAGGTTTACACCTATATAGGTGTACTTTTGTTAACCTACCTTCCTGTATCGGAAACGGTTTGTTGGAGTATTCAGTCAGGTATGTTGTTTACAAACATTGTCTGCGTAAATAAGTCGTAATATAGCTTAATCCAAGGAAACAGTTGGTTCGCACAAGGGAGTGGGCTTAAGCGTTTTGTCAATAATCGTTTATATCATTAGCGCTGCCGATTTATATTCTGAACCGTTCGTCGTTCGGAAATGACCGAAATTGTTGCCCGCGGATCGATACTTGCCTAACAATAAATTCGTTTATTATGATGCCCCAAGCACTTAAAGCCTATTTGCTCTTTATTCACGTTTTAATGAAACGGATGGCTGTGCATATTTTTGTTTGTTATATTTTGTTTTTTATGCTAAATAGATCAGACCGTTGTTTTTAGTCAAATAGACCGTTGTCAGATATAACCTGTAGGCCTTAATTCTCTTTTGGATCAAATTTATTTATTTTTCTACTAAATAGATAACGATATATTTTGAAAATGTATTCTAAATTCGATAGTTTTTCAATCAACATAAGAACAGTGAATGAGTTTCCATATCAAGCTTATTGTCTGTAGGGGAGCAATCTATACCGCCCTCCCTGCTCGTCCCCACGTGGGAGGAAAACGATTTTTTCTTTTATTGTTCTTTAATTGCTCTGATTGGTGCGACGGGACGGAATAAAGCCGCGTTCGAAGGGGATTTGTAGGCTCGCCAGCGTTCAAACGTTACAGTCTCTAATTTGGACTGATTGTAAGCGGCCTCGTACTTTTTTCTTCTCTTTGATCTCTATTTTTTCCTGTTTATTTATGAGTAAATTGTATATACTTTTCTTCATCCTCGAGCGACGTTTATGGACAAACTTTTTAATACTTTGTTTACTTTTAAAATATTTTCTTAATTAAGTACTTTCCTGATAAGTAGGTGCTTACTTTTTCTTCGTAGCCGATTTGTAAAATCATTCTCACGAAATCTTTAATTTCTTATTATCATTTATGAATAGTATTTTTTTCAGTTTTCTATTCAACTTCATTTTGTCTTCCTTTGATGGATTAATCTAAATGTTCATCAATAAGGCCGAGTCTCTCTTGTTTTTTGTATGGATGGAGAAACATTTGTCTTATTACTCTTCTCAACGATTGGATTTTACCAATTAATCTTCTGTAGGATTCACTGCGAATGAAGCTTGAAATAAAAAAATGTGGAGATGGATCCATTAATCTGAAACTAAACTTACTTACCCCCCCATAATGAGTATTAAATACATTTTAAAAATATCACATTCTAGTCGATATTCTTATTATTAAATCTATTTAATATTATACGCAAATTCATATTTCCTCACTTTTACTAATACTTCAAAGATTTTATCATTTGGCTTTTATACAACAGGTCAAAATTAAGGAAAAGTATTTTCTATCCACACAGCTAATATCTGCTTCCGAACGAAAGGCTAACTAACTATCGGTGCGATATATCCTAGAAGGATTCTCTCATCCAGACTTGTTAGGTACCTGAGAGAGACTAATAGCTTAGGTAAGTGCTACCCGACCATACCTAATTTAGTTTCCTGTTCATACGTTGCGGGAATCGCTTTTCCGTGAATCTTATTTAACGTCAATTTCTGGTACTTACGAGTATACATATAAGATTTTAAAGAATTTAAAGCTGAAATCAAATATAGGTAAATTTAAATGCTTACTATTGAAAACAAATATATATTTTACAAGACGGGCAGTGAAATGAATTCCAGCCATAGCTGTACTGCTTAAAATAAATATTTTGCTAAGTAAAGCTTAAAAGCTCAAAAATAAAACACAAAATAAACAAAAGATTGTCTTAGTTCTATTAAGTGAATTTTAAATATTAAATATATTATGGTTAATAAAATTTTGCTTAAGAATACAAATTGTATTTACTTTGAAACTGTGTACACAGCAGCGCTATCTCCATAGAAAAATATCTGTGAGCATGACTCGACAATGCACTTTTGAAAGGAATAAAATATGTGGCGTTCGTTTTCGCCTCTCACCGAAAGCAGCGGTAGCTTTCGATATCGAGTAGCTTCTATAAAAACCTCCAAAGACACTTACTGAAAGAGAAGAATAAATTCTTTTTTGTTATTTTGTTAGAGCTGAGTTGCCAGCTCATACGAATAGACAATTATTTATTCATGTACAAGAAAGGTAAGCGGCAGTTTTGAGGTGAAATAAATTAAATAATGTATTTTTTATATAGAATATACAATAAGCTCCTTATTTCAGCTTACACATAAAATACCTCCCTGAGTATGGGGGACATACAAAAGTACTTAATATTAATTATATACACCATATTTACATATGAATCATATATAAAAACATGTTCTAAAATAATCATGCTAGTCAAATGATGATAGATAAGACAACAGTTTTACCGTTTAATACGGTCATATATGTAAGTAATTTTGATGAGCACTTCATAAAGAGAAAATAGGGATAATTGCATTACAAATAATCTGGACTAATTCTTATTTCTCTGTTAATGTTTCCTAAAATAAGAAGTGAATGGTATGTCCTTAAATATGACATTGGCGTTTTTTATGGGTGGAATAAAACGACACTTTTTTGTAAAATATATTTAATTAATCGTATTAGGGAACTGTTTTTATCCATCTCCTATTGCAATCACATAGGTAGTTAATTAATTTTTTTACTAAAACAAAAATTTACTCACAAGGTACTTTTTCTGAGTAAATTTTTGTTTAGTGCAGGATTAACTGTGTATCTAGCTATTAATGTATTAAATATATTAATCCCTTCATTATTGTGTTGGTTGAGCAAAGAAATGCGGCAGTCGACGCGTGTTTACAAGTTCGATTCACTCAATTTATGAGGTACTCCTCGTTTAAGTTTTTTTAATTTCATGATTTTTTTCAAATGGATTTTTACAGTTTTGTTACTTACCCCGAAGCCTGTTGCCTACCGTACCGTGCTTTCTTTTGCGACACCAGCGCCGCATACATCATTAATCCTTCGAACTGTCTCTGCAGCACTAGTGCCAGGATGGAACTCTTAAATGTACCGATATTTCTTGTTTTACATTGAACGATAATAAGTGACGCTATACATAAAAATAATTAGTTAAAAAACAAAAGAATTACTGTTCGAAACTCAAATATCCTAGCTAGATGAATTTGTAACCAGCAATTTGTAACTGCCAATAGCAGTGTTCGCATTATGTTCCGGTTTGAAGGGTGAAAGAGTCAGGGAAATTACTGGGTAATGTTACTTATTAACTTCAAATTATAAGATTGGCAACAAGCTCGTGATATCCTACAAGGATAGTATTTGAAGCAGTAGTAGATAGGATTCTGTAGCATTCATAACACTAGCATATAAACATAACACTATAAACATACGCAGCAGTGACGTTTACAATCGCGCGGACCGTGTGCTTATTTGTCGACCTAGACTTACAAAAAAATACACTATTCCACGCATAGACGGTTCCGGCTTACACGTTCTGTGATAATATTAAAATTTTTCAAAATGACGGATCTAATGGCTTAATTGGTAATGTAATCTTCTGCACCAATGCCTTTTTATTGCTTATATGTCTAGGTTTACTATTGTGACTATGGATAAGAACTATGTTGTCTAATATACAGATAGAAGAATGCTACGGAACGAAGGTACATTGCAATGTTTTAGATGTGCATTATTTGCCATTAAAAACGAGAGTACAAAACGAGCTTATCAGTACAATAACCATAGTACCTGTATTCACACGATAGGTAATGAACTGACCGCTCAGAAAGCTTTCATTTTACGTGCCTTTAAAAGTACAAAAATAAAAGTTGATATACAGTCGAAGTTGGAGAGCATAATCATGAAAATGAGAAGGGAGGTGAATATTTTGCTCGCTACGTTTTCCGTTTTGAAGTTCTCATAGTTTTAATATTGCTTCAGAGTTATGGTTTCATGTTACTAAATTTCTCTTATTAGTTTTAGACCTTTTCAGTCCGTAAGCCTAAGTACGAGTATATATCAATTTTAAATTTAGTAGTAGTGTATATTAAACAACTTAAGGGATGGACCGGTGGATTAAGCTTACTATTTACTTTGTGAGGAGTTTGTCTAAGCGAAAGGAAACGTTCATGAATTTTCTTTTTATTTGAACAGGTCGATAAACAAGCATACATGCCGATAGTAAGCGTCATCGCAGCCTAAGTAAAGACTCCCGTAATATCATAAGGATATCATTAGCGCGTTATCAGCCATGTGACTCAACAATAATATGTCACATTACCGAGTAATTTCACTGCCTCTCTCACTCTTAAAATCGGAATACAGCAATGCGAAGCCTTTTATTTAGTGGTATAAATAGCTGAGAGTGTGGTACTAATGCAGGCGACCTTTGTTTGAGGTATACCTCATGACAATGAAACAAAAGCTAATTTATGAGTTATGAAATAGGTTTTGTTTACATTTATTTTTTGGGGATTCATAATTCTAATTAAAGTAGCCTGACTTAGTCTTTTTTACTTAAGCTATTAACCAGTTAATGTCAAAATCGGTTAGTAGACAGACAGATCGACAGACAGCATTTAAAACCCTTTTTTAAACATAATTACCTTATATTTATTTAAATATATTGATACTTAATAATATAATATTACAAACACAATTATTTAAATAGTAGATTTTAGTTATATTTTAGGGACTGAGAATTAATGTTTGGGCGGTATTTCAATGTTTTGCTACTATACGAGTACTCTACCTACAATATTTATTCTGCTAATTGAATTGATTCCGGACTGTGTGAGGCTTGTTAAAGCCTTTGAAGGTTCAAATCTATCAAAATTTTGCCTTCAATTTGACGGTTTATTCCATATGATATCCCGTCCCAATTTACAACTGGCGCTGGCAGTTCATTAGACGCGGGACTACACAAACAAAAGTGAGTAGATCTGTCCGTTCGTGTTGTGGAATTAATCATTGACCGTGGACGTCCTTTTCTATTATGTCCTCCTCGGTCCCCCGGATGTTGGGCTGCATTTTCTATTTCAATTGTTTATACACTTACGGCTGAATGCCTCGCCACGCCCATAAGACTTCCGATGCGTTCAATCACGAATAAAGCAAATAAATACACCATTAATTAGTATTAACGGCTGAGTATGTACGTAGCCGTTATTCTTAATGTGCTCATGTTACGTTAATGCTTTGTTGCATTTTGAATGCTATTATACTCTTATATAATCTAGTTAGTGAAATGTATTTAAACTATAAACACTGTTTTGAAAAATCTTGTATTACAAAATGACAATGTTGGGAAGGAAATTGTCAGAGTATTCTTCGAAAATGACTGTGTTCCTTACCGACTGTGACACAAGAAATACAGTTTCAACCTCCGGAACTATAACAATATTTTACTGGAAGATAATCTCAAAATAAGGCCATATCTGAATGTGTAATAAATGAGAGAGTGCATTACCATGCGCAATTATGCATTTGCATATACGAGTCTGGAATCCGTTGATAAGACAGTGACTTAATAACGAACTTGGACTCCACTTGTGGGATACAATATAAAGTTTATTTATTGTCATAAAATAGGTACTCCTGGTTGATGCCATAGAAATATGCTATATGAAGCATAAGATTTTTAAAAGTTGACTTACAATCTAGGATTATCGGTGGTCAGTGCCTCGTATGAAGTAGATATAAGATTTTGGGAAACATTTCGAGAACAATTATTTTATATAATTTTTTAAGCATTTTTTTATACCCGAACTATATATGAATTCAACTTAAACAAACTACTACATATCTTTGAGCCTGGTTAATAGAAATTAATTTTCAAAATATATATTTTTTATGATATTTACCTTGTATAAAGAAATAAACCGTACAAAAACAACATTTACGTACATTTATTGCTACTAGCAGTACACAGACTCGGTAACTACATGGAAAACCTTGAAACATTATACTTTTTTTATTAAAAAACAGGTTCTCATTCTATATTTGCAATTATTAAAAAATATTTCATGCAATATGCAAGTTGTAAGAAAAAGTTTATCACGTACATTTTTAGGTCATTTTATAACACGAAAAACGTATTTTCTTTGCGTACTCGCAATTTAGGTGAAACATTCAAATGCTCTCTCGTTGCTAAATTGTGGTGGCATATTTTCATAATTATTTTTGGAATAGTTAACCCAGTTACATGTATAGTTAAATTGTATATATAAAATATAATTTCTACGCTATCGTAAAAAGGTTGTTGTTATTAAAAATGTAATTATTTTATAACTGGTTTTAATAGTAATAAACAAAATATTTTAATGTTCATCCACATATTTAATCAGCTCCGCGCAAATGAAAAGCCTATTAATGCTTCATAAATTTTCGTATATGGCTTTCATCATCGTTTAACTTTGATATATCGTGTTGACTAAAGTGTAAACTTATTATCTAAATCGTCAAACTATTAAATTATGTAGCCATTAATAAAATTTAATTACAAATTATTATATATACGTGTAAGCATTAAAATCTATTTCATAATAGGGTAATTAATTTTTAATATGATTCATCTTTACTTACGCATTAATTAATTATACAAGGTAGCTACGATTTGGTACTCGAATATTAAATGAAGTGCGTTTTAAAGCTGTTCAGGTAGTTGTACCTCGGTATATTATTTCAATAAGGATAGATTTTTTTCATGTAATCATTAATAAAAATGTTTGCTTTCGCCCTTTCTCTTTTATTATTGCCGGGTTAAGATAGATGAACTGAAGGTAATAAATTAAATTTCGTTTTCTCGAATAAATACTTGAAATAAAACTCTTTGCACCACGCAAAGGGTTTTATTGCAAGTATATTTTGCAATTATAATACGAACAAATTATTTTTTACCTGTATATAATATTATTAATTTTGAATAACGTGAAGTCAATACAACGTATCTAGTAAAGGATCAGGTTTCATCGAGTATTCCTTTTTGAAAGGATAAATTCACCTAGAATTCTGAAATGCCTTTTTATTTCAAGTCTGCTAAAACTCCAAGATAAGTTTTATTTTGTCTGAATTATTTCTGAACGAATCGTGTCCAAAGCTGCACTTTTCTTTATATACGTATAATTACGTATAAAACAATACAAATTGAGGTAAAACTATAGAAACGTGTTCAAACCGTGTACTGAAGGATTAGCTATACATCTGTGTCCATATAACCCTCTCGGCGATTCGGAGATAGTAATCGCATCGCAGATAGGCGAGGAGTTTCCGTGATTTACAACAGTTGCTCGTCCTTAACGAGGGAACTTTTTGCGTCTCCAAGTACACAGGAATAAATTAGACTAAGTACTCGGAATTAACGGGCTGATGGTTATTAGGCTGGGATAATGTGGGTTGTTTTGCTTGTACTGTTGTTTGGGTTTTTAGTTTTTTATAGTTATTCCTATAATCTAACACACAGTACCGTCTTCTTACGCCATCAAACAATCTTCCTAGCCCCCTATATACACATATATATATATATAAACACCTTATTAGATATTTATCCAAAGACCTTACATCATGTCAAGCGTTTTGTCACGGCATACCTACTTAATTTAAATTATGTTGAGACAGAATCCTTTTTTATAATACTAAAATGTTGATAATTGGTGTAACCCATCATACGCACATACACATACATACACACGCATACACTCTCTCTCACACACAAAAGCATAAAAAACAATTACTTTGCTGCAATACAGGATTGTCCTAGTTTAGGGTCCAGTCCACCCAAATAATGTTATGTTTCTCAGTATTTAAGTATGTATTAAGTTATACATAAGTAACATGTGACTTTGTAACACAATGCCAATCAAGCTGCCTGTCAGTATTATATACTATTATATGTATCTACATCAATTATACATTTAAACGCTTCGGATGAATCACTAATGGCCGTCTCGTATTTGTACTACTAAAATAAATTTTAGTCCGTTCAATATATGGCGTTTACTTTTGCATGATTCTGTTGTATGCCCCCCCCCCCCCCTCCGCTCGAAACTTTATCCGCATGTACTTCGCTTTATATCGCGCTACGTGCGCCTTCTTTGGGATCAAAGGAGACCTATCCTTTCAAAAGGTCAAAGTTATTCATATACCAAATTTATTTGAAACTGATTCTTCAGACCACACAGATATGTATATTTATAATTATTTTTTTAGCGCTTGCTTGTTGAAAGCTTGATTAGGTCTACTATAACCTAATAGGATCTCAATTAATATTCCCCAACTATGAGTACTTCTCGTAAACTTGAATAACTTTATCGATCTCAGTTATCGTGGTACAATACTAAGCGGCGCCTAATCTGCCGGATTTCATGGCTGACTAATTTTCTGACGCGCTCAAACGCTCAACTATCAAAGCTGGTTCAGGTCAGTAACTCGTTTTAACTCGGGATTGGGGCCGTTCGATTCTGGTATGGGGGTAACTCTCCTGAATCCTCAAGACGATTGCTGCCAGATGGGAAGTGTGCTTGAGTGCAGCGAGCTTCGACCTCGCGGCGTTCGACTTACACGCTTACAATTAGTGTTGTATTTTCGTTTTAATATTAATTAAGTAAAGTAGACATAGGGCATAAAAATAGTAGTCGATTTCGAATGTTTTCCTTTTATCATTTTTCAAGAGCAACGGTTTCATGCAGGTTTTACTTGTCGTTGAGGGATACCTCAGCCGTTGGCTATAATTCCTTTCCTTCCTTCCTTGGTACCTAATTCCTTAAGAACTTAACTTGGCCCCGTGATAGGTCGCTAAAAGTACTTGTGTTACTACGAATATTAGACAACATAAAGAATAGCAACCAATACCCAAGTACACATTTCAACACCCATACAGAACAAACAGAAATGTTCATCATATAAATGTTTGTCCTGTGTAAGTATCGAACCAATAACTCTTGGCGCACAAGAACGGGACACTACTGACAGTGTCATTGGGCCTGAGAGATTGAGAAGGAGTAGTCCTGTAGATATAAACTGAGTTATATAGCACCCCTTACAGTCTACTCACCCGATGCATTTTGTGCTTAAAAAAGGTAGTATATATACCTATTTTAAATGATAAACCATTTTAGTAAGCCCATTCGATAAATTATACTTTGTGGAATTACCATTACCGAAATTATCAGGTTTAACTTCGCGCTCTGTAATCTCCCATCTTACCGTGATGATCAATTACGTTATTACTGAAGTATGAATTACGGTTGATTTAAATTTAAAGTAATTTGGTTGACGGAGAATATAGTTCGTTTGTATGAGGATACCAAAGAAAGAATAGGTCTATTTGATATATTAATCAGAAATTCCACAAAATTGATTATTTTTCTATAAGCTTTTTAAAAAGCATCATTAACAAATAAATGTGTAGAAATAGGCATAATTTTTAAATTAAGGTTCCTTATAATCCAGTTAAGATGTAAAATTTAACATTAAATTAGAGGCGACTTCAAATACCTAGCAACTTGGACTATCAGATATTCTTCTTATAAAACAGTAATTATGGTAGATATAAAAAAAGCCTTGACTTCCGTGGCTATTATTAGCAATAACACTTCTATTCTGGGGGAGGTCTGTTTTCAGTAGCGGACATATCGTGGATGATAATATGATGAAATGAAAGCCTTAGATTTATACCTCGCTTAGTTAATTTATTTACTTCTACTTGGTTAGCTTCGAAACGTCATGTCAAATTCTTAAAAAGTACGTTTAAATCAGTAAAGAACTTTTTATTATTATATTATATTATTTATGCAGAATAAAATATATATTGTTTTCTAGACATAAATACATACAATTTGTGTTTATGTCTGGAAAACAAGAAACTATTTGATACTTATTTTGTACATTATTGATACAAATTGTCTGTATTTTTATCGAAATTTCCTAAAATACTTGATACTTCCTTCTACTTCATAAAGTATGTCAGACTTTATTTTATGCAAGACTAACACGAGAATGCAAACTTTGGCATAGACTCAAAGTTAAGTAGGGTGACACTGAAGAGTAGAAACAGAAAAGACTACATATATTAAAACATTCTATTTTTATCTATCTCGTGCATTCGTCTTCAACTTCTTTATTGACAGTTAAACTTTGTGTCTATTTTTGTCGTACTATCCTAATTATTTGTTTTACGTGGCAACCTAATTATTTTGCTAAAATAACATTAATGCTTATCTAAATCACTTTATCATTTAAAATTTTAGACAAGACTGTTTTAAAACTATTACTAATACCTCTAATACTTTTTGCCACGTGCCATTAGATTAAAAAGATGTCTAGTAAAAAAATTTTTTGTAGTAGGTATTATATTATTAAATATCTTGGAATATTTTGCATATTTACCGTCAACAAAGAAGGCCCTTTATTTCATATCTTTACCTTATGTATTATATATTTATATATAATATTATAAAGCGGAAGAGTTTGTTTGTTTGGTTGTTTGTTTAAACGCGTGAATCTCAGGATCTACTGGTCCGATTCGAATAATTCTTTTTTTGTTGAATAGTCCATTTATAGAGGAAGGCTTTAGGCTATATAAAATCACGCTGAAACCAATAGAATCGAATCGTCATTGAGAAATGTTGCAAAAACAGGGAAAATTATTCACATTTGAGGTCTTTCGTCGCATGCGCTGCATAAACGGTTTAAGTTATTGAAAAACTATGTATGAAAGAATTATTCCTTTTTAATAATAAACAAAAAGTCCGTGACAGTATATGTCTATCTCTCAAGATTTACTCATAATAACATTATTTGTCGAAGAAGGCTTGCTACCATTATAATGTGCAAGCAGGCCGCGCGGCGGCGGGTGAGAGGGAGGTGGGCCTCGCCCCACCGCCGTGCTTGCCACTACCACTCGTGAGTGTATGTTTGCGAGGTACCATGCCGCTCAGCTCAGACGCGAGGTCGGCTCCCTATGAAACGGTTGAATACAGCGTGCTTTATTTTAAACAAAAGTTAAAATATAATTGATGCCGAAGTACTTTTTAAAAACATTATTTTAAAAACATTATTTTTTTGCATATTATTAAAAAAAAATCTTATTCACGATTATACAATAAAATAAACCAACTTGAGCAATCAAAAAATAATCTTGATAGGGTATCCGACAACCACGCGAACATAGTCGCGGGCACAGCCAGTGTATTATATATTGTAGAAAAAAATATAGATTAAAAGTATTTCGTATGCAGTGTGACATATTGACTAAAGCTATAATTTAAAACTAGGTACATAAAGTTCGTGGAAAGTTTTAATCAGTTTAAGAGTGTCTTGTCTTTCATTCATATTTTGAGACTACTGTTTCACGTGCCTTTGTGATCAACTATAATTCGGGCTACATACTTATTAAAATATCATAATCAGACATTATGCCTAAATAAATTGAAACATCCAATCAATTGTAATATTCTATTTTTTAGTAAATCATTAACTGTCCCTTAATAGATAATTATCTTTAGACTAATAGCACAAATATAATTGGAATTAACATTACCTGCACAATTCTAAAAATATATTTACACCTTTGGTGACCCTGTGTCACACCGCATGCCAATACAATTTGTAAGTCGTGTCAGGTGCTAAAAAGTACGAAAGGGAGCCATCGTCTGCAAGTCCAGTTTGCAACTAACATTGAAAAGTTATCCTTAAAACTGTGTCTTTCAGTTGAAAATGGCCTGCCCCATGGTCGTATAAGACTGTAAATCTGGCCAAATTCAATCTACAACTTTTCTGACTGCGCTAAGCAACTTTCGTGGCTGAGTCGGATTTATGTTCAACTTAATTACTACCAAGAGTATCTGGATCCAGCAGTTTAGAGGTGGGTTACATGAACTTCATATATTTCATGCACGTGTTGCAGATTCTAGCAATTTGTAGTGAACGCTAAGTTTGGTAGAGGTAAGATAATATTGTTGTCAAACAACATATTATTTATTTAAAATGTCACTATCGTGACTCCGTAGGAACTAATAATATTTTATTTAACACACACTTTTATGACTCTGTCATATACTTTTAGTAAGTTATTATAAATAATGAGTGAACTTTTAATTCACTTACGAATTAGAGCCAACAACAAATTTATGACATCTTAACTCCTATTAATTTGCTACTAGCAAATTCTTTGTTTGTGGACCATGCTAGCTACGAAGTGTCATACATCTATCAATTTAATTGTCTTTGATTGAACGCTATAAATAACGTAGCCCACTGACACTAACAATAAAATATAGATATTTATCATTTATTGTTACTTGTATAAACATAGCTGAACCGATATGTTTGTAAGAATTAAGTTTGTTATTTGTTTATGTTTGGCGTTATATTAATAAGCTACGGTTGGCATGATTATTCACTGTTTATATTTATAAGATTTCAAACTTTGTAATAATATTTATGCTATAAACATTGTTTGTGTTATTTTATTCTGTCTACAAGTTTCGAAGGTTACTATTTGAATTTTGTAAGACTTAGGGACACACAAACAACGAATTGGAGTAGAGTATTTTTTAAAATATAGAATAATATTTTTACAGACATTTGTTTAACTCAATTTGATCAGGTATATAAATTTGCAGTGGAATTATTTAGTATAGTAGAGTTCTTAAGTCTAAAGTTACGTATGTGCATGACAAAAGTAACATGACAAAACACATTTCGGCCCACAGAAATATTACGCACATAAATTCTTAGAGCATTTCGGGCTCCCCATAAAAACGCCGTGTAAATAACGGCGACGTTTTGTGTCGGCCCGATCGTATCTACGCTTGGGTCACCATTTTCCTCGGCAAGTCTACAATTACAGTACGTCTGATTTAAGTAAATTAGACAGCTTGATCTTTTCAAACTTGTACTCGCTGACGTTTCATTGTATAATTCGTAAAAAGAATTTACACTGGTATACGAGTACTTATAATAAGTAATATTAATAGTAATAATATAATTATAATAGTAATAATAGAATTGACATATTAATAATAATATATTTAAAATTGAAAAGTCATATTATATGTGCGTACCCAGGTGAAAAGTAGATCAAGTAAGTATTGTTAGGTTTTTTATTAACTGTAATGACTGAGAGCCTTCCACTTAAATCGTTAAACCTGTATTAATCTAATTTCGGAGGATGTTATTGCTACCCTTTTAGGAGGCCCACAGCTATGCTCACGGAATGTGTAATTCCAGAATATATTATTATTGTTCCCTCTGTAATTAGTCACATATGTAGGTATGCGTGTTTTGTTCTAAGAACATGTCTTTGCCCTGAATAGTTGAAGTAGCTATCATAGTATTATATCATAATGAAAATACAAATTAAAAAAATATATATATTGTTTGTTATTCATATAACTATTTTAATTGTCTGTTTGTTTGTTTCGGCTGCTAAGCTGCACCGTTTATTCTAAGGGACTCTTTTTTCTCTCAATACATATTATGCTTAGGTGCAGGCCTTAGATAGTGGATATATATGTATATATATATATATATGAATAATATTATATTATAGCCGTGAGGTAAAATAGCGGTGCTATCCATCCAGAACAGTGCAGCTCGAATGCACAGGGCGGGATGGGCAGCAAAATCCCTGTCGCGAAAGCTGCACACTGCGATTGCCAACTCGTTTGCGCAGCGCGGCAATTATGGGTAAAATTCCACATTTCTTGAGGAGGCCTACGTCCAACATTGAATTTCCAATGGCTGGTATGATGATGATGGTATACGTATAAATACATTTTAAGTGTTTATGTTAGCTGTGCCCAAACGAGCTCATGATCATTTGATACTCTATGTATAACGCAAAATGATTTGATTTATTGACTGCCCAGTGTCAGGGGTACAAAAAGAAACGTATGGAAGATTATTTAGAAAAAAATATTATTTCTGATATTTAAAACAACGCGACCGATAATCTAATAATATATAATGGATAATAACGGATAAGCTAATTTTTATTGTTGACGTATTTTTGCCGCCAATATACTCTTATTTGTCCTATTTATAGAACGTTGAAAATAGGTCACCAACGAAAATGACTCAAGGCCCACCGTAAGGGAAGATAACATCGGAGTCCGGTATCAAGACGACTCGCGATCCAACCAAAGCGAGTGTTAATCCACTGAGGGTGTCGTCAGCTCTTTAATGCCAATTTACGACACCAGTTTACACTTGGTTTGTAAATAATATGAATATTTTATTTTATTATGTTTGATCGGTACTACACATGTTTGGAATTTATGAAAGAACGTCTGAAAAACATTAATATTGTCATTCGACAGAGGTTTATGATTTTATTGTTTCCCTTAATTATAGACGCGTTGTTTTATCCCTCGGAAGTAGATAGTATATTATTTGACTAATAACAGACAAATAAATAAATGTACTCAACATTTTCTATATTAACCTGACTCCGTCAATAGTGGAGTTACAAATATTACTTAAACATTTAAGTGTACACATACAACTTCCAGACGCGGAACAAACACAAATATTTATCGACTCAAACTAATACGTACTCGGCCGTTATAGTTCATTATAGACTCATAAAGTTCTTGACTGATCTTATTTAATTGAAGATATATATTAAATATCCATATCTTCATAGTTAGTTAAATTTATACTTATATTATAACTGATCTTATTGAACTAAATATATTTACTATATGTGTATTCATCATATTTGAGATGGTTTGGGCGTGTAAAATATATGTGGGAGGAAGGATGAAAGTAGAATGACTGCACAAATATATAGAGCGGTGGAAGTGGAAGTGAAGAGAAGAGTTGGTATAGGTCGACCGAGGTATATACCTTAACCAGGTAGAACAAGTAATACCTCTACTTCTTCTTTATTAAAGAGTGGCATAGCCATAAGCACCAAAAAAAAACGAGCTTGCATGAACGGACTAATGCGAGGAAAGAGAGCGAGAGAGGTAAAATCGTTGCTAGTGGAGATCCATAATCTCAGCCTACCCTGATGGGACACAGGCGTGGACTTTGTATATATTTATCACATAAATAATCGCTAGTTATACGTTATAGACAAACGCTAAATAAAAATATATTGTATTTCAAGTAAGTTATGTAAGAAAGACTTCTATATTTAACTTTTTAAATGTAAGTATTCGTAAAAAGTATAAAGACTCATAGTAAAGCTAGTTCAAAACTTCTATGAACGTATTTTTGGAAACAGACAAATTAACATGACACTAGACAATAGTTTATTTAATATCGGTCATGTTGACGGGAATGTTTAAACAAGAATCGAATATCACTCCCAAGATTGCGCATAGTTTTATTTACCGCTACGCGTCAAACTGAAAACACTCTGTTGTACATTTTCACGATATTCCAGTTTCTTTTTGTTGAGACACTGACGTAGGTGAGACCCAGAACTACCCTGGGGACATCGCTGAACGAGAGCAGAAGGGATCGTATAATAAGTAGCTTTTCTAATGCAGTATTAATTCAAATGTATTTGTAGGCATGAAACTTATAATGGTATCTGAAAAAAGGAAATTCATATAACGGGCCCGATAGCTAATTCGGTAACGTATTTTTATTTTTTACGCTTGGGGTCGTGGGTTCGATTCACACCCGGGACAATCGTATATGCGATGAAATATCCTATTTCTTTTGTCTCAAAAATATATTTGTACCTTTGTTGTATGAAATCCATAGCACAGCACTTATCGCAAATCAGTCAGTCGTGTATGATTTTATTGTATTATTATATCAGGGCCTTTTCAGGGCTATTTATCTCTATCAGTTGTTTTTACAGGTTCATTTCTAGTGGATCGCGTAATGCATAAAGCCTTGTAATTTAGATTCGTCCACTGTTTTCATATATAATTTATTTTCGCTGACTGATTTGATTTCAAACTGTTTGGGCATTAGAATATAGAGTTATAAGTAGTATTAACATATTTGTGTCCTATTGTTATGCATTAATCAATATCTTGTTTTTATTTTCATATCTGATTTCCACCTTAACGTATGTTTCCTTAATCGTGCATTGATTGGCCCGGTGGCGCATTCAGGAGTGTTATGGGTCGTGGGTTAAACATATGTATTAAAGTATTATATTTATGACTATTCCGTAGTCAAATAAATACGTAACAGAATACGTGCTGTGAATACGTGTCTATTCTGCCGGTACCGTGAGGTACCGGCAGAATAGAATTAGAGGCTACTAAGGTACCAGAACCGACAGACGGTGGTATATCATTCCGAAACATTACAGCTCAAATGCACAGGGCGGGGATGGGCACCAGCATCCCCGTCGCGAAAGCTGCGCTCTGTGATTGCCAACTCGCTTGCCCAGCGCGACAATTATAGGCAACATTCCCCCTATCTTAAAGAGGCCTATATCTAGCCGTGGACTTTCAATGGCTGGTATGATGATGATTAAGGGTAATGTATGAAAAAAGTTGTGTTTGATACGAATAAATGATTCAATATTGTTATTATTCCAAAAATCAGTAAAACAGCTCTGCTTTTATGTAGATAACATTTTAATGGTCGCAGTGATTGGGCAGGGCGCTTAGCATGCAGAGCCGATTGAAGATGGAGTCGGTAAGCGCTGCGTAGGGCTTCCATCCACAAGGTGAACAGACCATCTGACTAAAACTGCAGGATCGTGCTGGACACAGACCGTATACTACCGGTCTTACTGGAAATATCTATATCTAAGGCTGATATGAAGAGAGATTGACTTATATAACTTGATAATATAGAAGCTAACCCGACAGATGTCGTCCTGTCTTACCTATATGTATATGTTAAATTGTTGGAAAATATATTGCAACTACAAATTCAACGACTCTAGTTGGATTAAACTGTACATAGTATGCAAAAAAATAATCAAATCGGTTTAGTAGTGCATCCCGGACAATCAGCGTTATTTTTAAAAGACTAACATTTATATAACATATATTTGTCATGTAAATGTTTGTCTTCAGTGAGAATCGACAAGATAGAGTCACACCACTCGCGCCACTGAGCTTTAACTTCTATACATTAAAAGAATGTGTATCTCAAAGCAACTTAAGGTAAGTTAATTTTTTTTTTCAGTTGATAACAATCAATACTTTATCCATATAAATAGCTCCCCAATCACCGCATTGTACGTGACCATTTTTAGAAGATAAAATGGGTTACAGTAGATCCACCTCTGAAATATACGTATGCACCATCACAGACAATTTTTGTAGATATATATATAAGAGAACCAATCCTTACCATTGTTTTGTTATAATAAACAAAATTCACACGACATGTCATATGTTGACCTGACTCCGTGATAAGTAGCTTAAAGCACTTGTGTTGCAGATAAAACAGAAGAAATACATATAACATATAAATACAAATAAATAACACAGAATTAATTAAAATTCTGGGATTTTTTATATTATTCATATTTATTCATCATATAAACTCACTACCGTCTGCGCCATCGGGCCCGTCAAATGTTTCAAAGGGATTATGCAGAGCAGAGCTTTTCAATGAAGGCTCACTGGCAGCTTTTCCCGATAGTTTCTACAATTTTCATTATATTTTAATATATTGCTTGACCTTTAGTTTGAATCACTGTCTCTGGGCGAAACCCATATCAGGATTAGTATTTTTGTAGTTTATCGGAGACTTTCAGACATACTATTATGTGTGTAGGCAAAGTTCGTTTGGAAACATCGTTGCATTGTGCAACCTCAAGTAAGGGCAGTTGTGTCTGCCATCGCTGTAGAACCGGGGACACCATGGTGAATGTTTGTTAGCACAGAATACGTTTCGCAAATCAAACTGATTCTATTCTGCGGATCTAATTGACTTGGTTAAAGTAAATTAAGAAATCAAATTATACAGTATCTTGGTGGTTACAATAGCGATTTATTCTGTGAAAAATTGTCAAATCAATACCCAAGATGGCGGATGAAAACGAGCCAAGCTCTTCGCCGTCTATCCCGCTCGTCCCTCCGTTAGTATATCCTTACCTACCTCTATATGAATCAAGTCTAAATTAATATCTATGCTCAGGTCTGCAATACTTTTGGAGCTGTAGACAACAAAACACGATTTAATATATTTATATGACCTAAAACAGTATGTAATGTTCTCATTGCTATTCTGAAGAGTGAGACAAGTATTTAAATTTCTGGGTAATGTGACATAATATTATCAAGTCACAAGGTTGATAACGCGTTAATCATATCGCTTATCACCCGGACCGTATGTTTGATTAGCGTTTAAATAGATGGGTCAGGTATCATTGCAGATGACCTTTGTATGAGGTCTACCTCTAGAAATCATCAATCGTAATTAAAAGAAATGTATCCTATTACGCCGAGTAAGAAGTGTAAGGGAAAAAGAGGTAATGACATTAACGTAAACATTTAGTGTTTTATTACGGTGGTATAGTTATTTTATAGTATTAGAGTTCTGTTTCATTAATACATACTTATTATTAATACACTATCTATACAGATCACCGTATAATAAATCGAAAAAAGTAGCACAAAAAATTCGCTTAAAGAATTTGTTGTACAGATATTAGACGGGGAATCACAAATATAGTACTGAAACCTAAAAGGGTAGGGGGGTGGGGGGAAACGGTTTTCATGACACTTGGCGCACTACATAGGAACACTATCAAATACGCCATGATGCCCGTCAGTCTAATATTGTATATAGAACTCCTCAAGTTTTACATATCTGGATAAATTTTCTTATGCTTACTAGACGAGGCAGGCAGAGCCTCGAGACGGAGATGCTGCTATCCAATTGCCTTGTGGCTTTTGTGCTGATCCATGATTTAATGCCGTTTGCCAACACTTTTGCACAGCGCGGCAGTTATGGGCAAAATCCTCCTTCCTTGGAGAGGTCCAGCAGTAAACTTCTAATGGCTGGTATGATGACGATGATGATGAAATGGCGGTACAGGTGGCACTGATGCTCTGGGTACCGGTAGTACCCGGCACTTGTAGTATTCAACTTTGGCGGTAAGCAATGACATAGTGTTTACTTGTATGAATGTTAGATGTGTTTTTCCAAACAACTAACTAACTTAAATATTATTTTCTCCATTTAAATATCACCAGTATTTCCCTTAAAACATATTTGATCAAAAAAAGTGTCAAACATAATGGAATAATTTCAATTTGGAGAAATAAAGTTGTGAACAGATTAAGCCAGACTCGACGCCAAATACATTACAGTCAAACGATCTCCTCGCATCATGGCACTTAAGAACTTCTCCGTTTGTTCAAATATGCAAAGCATGGCGAGCACCCCAAACTTGCGGCAATATCAAGTAATTTCTTGTCGCGTTGTTTTCGCGTACTTAGCGAACTCTCGTGGAATTATTTGTGTTATTTGTGAACGTAATTACCATTGCGCATTGTACTCTGATATAGAAGAAAACGGAAACCCGTTTGTGAACGAAATGGGCGCCACTTCTGGACCCCTTCTACTGTTCGCTTTGTTTGCGTTTGACATCATTTTTCCTCCTTACGCATGAGCCGGTACGAAGCGAAATATATTACTTCACAGCATTTTATTTTTAATCCTCAATACATTTACTAGGCAGCTAGGTCCCTTCATCTAGGCAATTCGTCTAATCATTTATATACTATATAATCACATAAAAATCTGTTAACTGTGAGATACTTCGGCTTATTATTTGCTATCAGCCTATGGTCGAATTTTTCGGAATAAAATTTTGCTACCTTGCCAATAGGGAGATGGCACTTACTTTCTCCAGACAAGACAATAGACTTTAGAGCAAATAAATGTCACTTACTCGTGATGAACGCAAAAACAGACTGGACTATGAAGATTCTAATGTGCCAAGGAGTGCCAATTTATGGAGTTGTATGATAGGCACTAATTAGGATATTCGTAGTATATCTAAATTCACCATCGCAGCTCGGTTTTCTAAAACAGCGTTTGCTTTTATTGACTTCAACGTAGAACAATACGGCGAATGCATTAGATAATCCTAACCTAGTCAAGTATCATCCCTGAGATACTACTCTAACAAGGCCATCAAAATGGCGTTAATGTACCTCGGAATGACAGTAATCCGTCAATCTGGGCAATGAAGTGCGCGCGGCGGACGATTTAGCCGCAGCGGACTGTTTGTCTTTATAAATGTTGCATGATATTGTTTGCATTTGTATCGAGCTACCGTTCGTCGACCCTGATATCCTTTTAATATGATAATCCGCATGCAAACAAGCGTCGGATTGCCCGGCTAAATTATTTATGCACCCCGACCTGCGCCCGATGGCTTACTTGACGTGGCGGCTTTTATTGAACCCCAGAGCTTCGGACAGGTGAGACCGTTCGTGACAAAACTTTTTTTACAAAGCCTGGAATAAATCATGTACGAGAACTTTACCGGGCCCCGCGCGAATAAACCTCGAACCAGCCCGAGGATTAACTTCGTGTTCGAATTATTTATCCGGGAAACTACCCGTTTGTATACAACATACAAGCATATCTATGAATTTCCGATAGAGTTATGCTTTTAAATAAAGGAATAGTTACTGAAATTTTTGTTTGATGGGCGTCATGCCTCAACGAACGTGTTACTAAATGTATTTTTAAATTTTGTACAGCCATTTCTGATTGCTCAGTCAACGTTTTCGTTGGACCGTGTAGAGCCTATGTATTTTTTGGGTTATCGTGTTGTTAATACTATTGATATATTCGCACTAGTTTTTTGATACAGATGCTATTTAGATTTTTATAGTAATGTTAGTCGTTGGACGTCCACTATTGGGGCTTAGACTTAACTAAGAAGGAGGACACTACGTTCTCAGAGCGTAGCTTGGCAACGCGGATGAAGCTGCCCTGTGTTAATATTTTATTACCTTTTTCTTACATAGTTTGTTTTTACCATACTTAATAGTCGTACTCACCAAAACTATTAGTTCCACTAGTTTTAATTATCTATTGGTATGTAAGTACTAGTGGTATGTGGCCATTGTTCTAGTCATTATCACGGTGGATATGCATATTCCAAATCCTAATATCATCACAACCAGTTATATACCGTGAAACGAATCTGTGGCTTAGACGAGCGTAATCAATTCACTTGTAATTGAATCTGACCAGACGTTCATGCAGGACCGGGCTAGTGCTTGGTACTTTGGCTGGATGAAATTATATCATATTTACTTGATAGGAAATATTGCTACTTATGAAGAAACACTGATTCGTCATAAGTAGCAATATTTATATGTCATAGTGTCTTTCACTAGAAATAACTTTTATAACAATGAAAAACCGTACGTTACAAACAATAAATCTAACGACAGATCTCCGTGTGATTGCAAAGCACATATATACGAGGATACGTAACGACTTTCAGTTTTTAAACGGTTTTTACTAATAGACGGAGAGAATAACACGTAAGGTTTAATGTATTATTTGATATACTATGTGAACAGTTGAAATATAAAGATGATTGATGAGCCGACTTGTAGACATGGGTAGATAGCTACGTAATAAATAACAAGTAAATCAAGGTATTTACTAATCCTGTTTTTGTATATATATTCAGAACCAGGCAACGTAATGTACGTGTATGTACCTACACCATACGTACCTATATTTTTCCAATCTTAGAGTTGTCTTAATTTTTAAGAAATAATAAACATCGAAATGTATTTTTTTTCTAAAACATGTTCAAGAGTTGTCCGTTTTATATGAGGTAGATAATCATACAAAAGGTTGTCTGTATTAATATCTCACTCTCACCTATTTCTATCGCCAAATAGCAGTTCTTTGGATTACTCTGTTCGGGCTGGAAGAATGAGAGGCAGAGAAATTGCTGGGTTTTATATCTTTAAGTCATAAAATTGACAACCTAATGATATCCTTGTGATATTACGAGCGTGTCTATGGGCTTCGTTTACGTTTACTACTGGCTTTATAGTCTGAATGATTATTTGTAAGCCCGGTTTGAAAAAACACCTACCGCTTGCCGATATACGCTAAGTCCTGTGCTACCTTACCGTCAAAGTAGTCAAAACAATTAAGTAAGCATATTATATTTCCTAAATCCGGTCCCGCAACCATCATCCGAGATTCAGGGCAGACAGCCGCCTCCATAATGAAATAATGCTCGGTGTAATTCGATTGTAGTACGTCGCAGTACGTTTCCTTCGCTCCAAGTGTGATGAAGGAATGCCTAAAGTACTAGTAAACAGATATAGATATCATCTCATAAGTTCTCACTCTGTGGAAGACAAAATTGGAAACTTAATAAGCAAGCTCAATAAAATCATGATATCACATCTCTACTGCCGCAATAAAGTTTTATGCCATGTATAAACATATACTTAATCTATATACACAAACACTAAGTTATAATAAATTCGCGGTTATACAAAGTCGCAATATTTTAACATACACTGTGATGGAACTTTAGAGACGAGACATTTACAGAGCATTATATATTTAATGTCGATAATATTGCGACGTGGTTCAGAGGCTTAAAACGCGGTTTTGATTCCCGCGTCAACACAAGGGAGTTTGCTTGCTTGGGAGGAAAGAACGAAGCTTGTAATACTTTATTCTGTTTTGAATAGAAAACAAAGAGTCTAGGATCAAACTAATGTGGTATTGAGTCACGTTTTTGTTACTCTTTGTGACGGTTGCCGTAAGGTATCTGAATCGGTAAACTCAACAAATACGATCTGTTCCAAAAAGATACAATCAAAAATATTTAAGTTAAATATATTGTTTTAAAGCTCTTACCAAATAAGTATATAGCGAGATGTTCGCGTTATTGTTAAAAAATATGCTTTTAATATTTACAAATACCAAATAAAAGTTCAGACACGACAACGTCTGTCAGGTTAGCTAGTAAGTTAGGTTATGCTGATCTTTGTTCACTAAAATACTAAGACTCAAAAATATAACGTTGATCTTTTGTAATTTACTACTTTTTCTTAGATATCTCGTTTGCTGGAATCTAATTTATAGTTAGTGTTTGTCCAGGCATAGTGTTCAAGCTTACAATTGTCACAAAAGAGGTTTAAAGGTTAGGCCGTACAAGTTTCACGAGCAGACGGATAAACACACTCTCATGTTGATATTAATATATAGATGGATTTTAATATTATATTTAAATTGCAACTACTTAGCGATATACTACCTACATATAATACTAGTTGTGCCCGCGACTTCGTCCGCGTGGAATAGTTTTTTGGGGTACCTTTAACTTATATAACGAGGTCTTTACTTTAACTTATATAAACTTCGAATGTCATGTTTATTAATATCGAATCAATGGCCTGAAAAATAAGTTTCAAGTTTCTAGCTCTAAAAATAGTGATACTTCCATACAAATTTTTATCCCCTTTTTCGACCCCTTACAACCCTTATATCGAATAAAAAAATAGTCTATGTCCTTTCTCAAGGTCTAAAGATTGTCTGTACCAAATTTCATCAAAATCGATTGAGAGGTTGAAGCGGGAAAGCGTAACAGACAGACAAACAGACAGAGTTACTTTCGCCTCGAAATAGCGAAATAGTGAGACAGCGGTATCATATTTTCATGTAATTACTTTCTGAAAACGTGCTTGCGTGTATACTGCCACTATATTCTTAGAGAGTATTACATTTATTATTTCTTGAAATCGATGACAGGTTAGTTCGTTAAGTGGGTACCTACCACCATTAATAAATCAAAGGCGAGTTATTATATACGGAAAGTAGAAACGATACTACCGATAACGGCGAAGATAACGAAAATCGATATTACTAAGTCTTTATTACCAACAGTATGATTTTTTGAGTTGTTAAGAAAAATTAATATAATAGAATTTGTAAATATATAAAAAAATAATAAAATTATGTATTTAAAATAAAAGGGGTTAATAAACTTTATGTTTTTTATAACGTTTATGTGTCCTACAGATGACACTTCGCAAAAATTTCTAATATTCTCAAATAATAGTGTACCTACTCAATAGAGTAGAGTCTATAATAGGTTGACATTCTTTGACAGAAATAAGTATGCTGAACTGAAAATATCCACCGGATTTTAATCTCCAGATACAATTAGCTGTACTTATAAAGAGAATTTACACAGTTAAAATTTTTTTACCACTGTAAAAAGAATAACAATTTTGCTTTGGATATAATATCCACCACTATTTATTGCCTTTGTTTTTTTTTAACGAATATATAATATAATAATAATACATAAATGTGATATAGGATTATTAGGGAATAAAACGAAATGTATACATACATTACGTCTTAAAGGGATGATTGGGTTAGATTAGGCAGTTGTTGTTACCCTCATGATTAAAACATTTTGTATAAGCAAATGAAAGTGCTATGTTACTGTCCTCGGCGGTACTAGAATATTATCTTAAATATTACAATGTACCTTTCTGCAATAACGCAAAGCATTTAATGTAAAACAAGTCAAGTTTTCTTTTAGCGTTGGATCGGGCTTAAAGTTGGCTCAGTGAGCTTGGCTTGAACGTGCCCTAAGTTATAGATCACGCTGTTGTACTTTAACTTAGTACTCGTTAGTGAACATAAAGCGAAATATCATGAAAAGTGGTGCTTTTGACTAAACCGTTCTCAGTTTAGATAACGTTAGAACATTATTTTGTAATACAAATGCATGGGTATTGTTCGAAACTATTTTAAGTATGTAAATATACCATTTACGTTCGGATACCAAACTAGGATCACATCGTAGTAGGAAATAGGAATAATAGGAAATTCTACATAAAAGAAGGTCCATTTTACTAAACCCTATGGCGTAAATGGCTAACCTTTATATTTATGGCGAGTATTATTTGACATTCAAAATTAATATAAAGAAGAAGAAAGAGTAAGAGGAAGAGAATAATAGCATTATATTAAATTTTACACATCGTACTAACATTTCGCAAAAGTGTCATTACTATGAAACTTTTTTGAAGGTATTCGTAAATCGCCCCTTAGGAAGGTACAAAGGGGGTTCAAAGTTAGAATTTTTATTTCTGATTTTTAAAGTAATTTCAAGAAAATGTTATATTTGTAACAGTTCCTAATAATGATTATTGCCGATCCGTTTTTGTAAATTCAAAAAATTGGACGTTCATTGGCATAATATTATTATAAAGAGTTAGAATTAACTGTTTTTATTGTATTTATTATTCTAACGGGACCCGGAACCAAGCCCGCGGGACCTTGCTAGTTGCTATAATGTTCCAAATAAACATCACAAAACTGAGAAAAGTTACTTGAAAGTTATTTAGTCTCGAGACTAAGAAAATCTCCGCTATTAATAAAACATCTTCACGGAATAGAAATATTGATACCGCAGGACAGAGAAATCCACTGGTTGTTTTGTGGTTACTTCCACTGTTTTTGTGGCGTCAACCGTGGAAATTTGATGCTAAGTTACGTTGTGTGGGAGTGACCTCGATGTTTTAGGCGAGTCCCAGCAGTTTTTTTTACTAGTCTAAGTCGACAATATAAGTCGACATACGGTACTCATAGAGAAGCGATACAGTAGCCTATCACTTGAAGATCTTGTCACATTACTCAGTAATTTCACTAAGTTTTCACTTTAAACCGCAATATGAACACTGCTGATTCAGCTGTAGAAATAGTTAAGCAGCTATATAGTTGAGAGTGAGGTATCAATGCAGATGACCTGTGTATGACATCTATAAAAAATGACGCGATATATAGCTATATATAGTGATACAATATGACTAACCAAAACTTATAAATATGACAATTTAATATAAATGCCGCGTCTGTCTCTCATGTTGAATACTGAATTACCTACTCTTGTCTATTAGGGATTATTTCGTGTTACGTAATAAACAATTAGGTATAGTAGTCACAACCTTAAGACTTAAAAAACCGGCTTAAAAGTGGAGAAACTCAGATCACTAAAACTATGGTGTACATAGCCTAAAATTAGGCATTTTATGCATTAGGCAAATTATGCATTACGGAATAAGTTTCCACAAGGCTCGATATAAAGTAAAGTCTTCACGGACGAAGGCGCGTGCATAAAGATCGTAACATATAATATACCCAAGTAGCAAATACGTACCAACTATAACATACATAAGCAATATATAAGGCCAATAAAACCATAAATATAATAAAATTATACCCGCAGATGCATACCATCTGAAAATAAATTATGTTGCGTTGAATTTGTAACCAAAGTTAGATGTTTTTTTTACAATTCCCGCAAAGGTTGTGGTCAGCGTTGCGTTAACCCATTAAGTGGATTTGATAAGTAATTTTCGTCGTGCTTTGTACGGAGCTTGATTGTTTCGTAATATACTCATTGTCTGTAATGTTGTAGTGAAGAATGTAAATATATGTTGAGATTAATGTAGAAATTACTTGACCTTGACAAAGATCCGTGTACTTACTCCGTGAATTTCTGTCGCTTAACATAAGTGCTCGAGATTTGTGCTTCCGTTTGAAAATAAAGAGAGATGCAGAAAAGGCACCGGGATTAACAAAACAACATTATCTTTTTTTAACACAAACGTTTGTGAATTTATGATTATTATCGATGTTTGCTTATTACTCTTTACGCTAAGTACACATTCCTCTCAGATCTTTTGACTGCAGCTAACGTAATTCGCCAGAATTGCTAATAAGATCTGGATGAAGTTTGGCACAAAGGTTGATGATAGTATAGAACAATATATATATACTTCTTTTTATTCCAAAAATACGTGGGATAGATTTAACTTTTTATATTTCTGGATTTATTTCTCGGAATACCAAGAGATTTTCAGGAATGCGATAAAGGCTAAAGCTCATTAGCTGTCCTTAAGACACAACAGTCCTCAAGTCACAAAGTGAAACTTTGGGATGTCACGACCATTTATTACCACGACTTCGTATTATTTCACCTGTATAAATGCGTGTTATTACAATTTATTTTTAATAATGTTATTGATGATCGATATTATGGAACAGTTCACGAATCCAGACAAGTACTAGTAAGCGTAGCGTAAGATGTGAACACAAGGGAACAGCCTATGTAACTAAAACCGCAGCATCGCGTCGGGTATCTCTCAGAGACGTATGTCCAACATAATAATATTTATATTGACTAGCTTATTGTCGTGATTACTCGCACACACAATCAATATGCCGTGAGGTACCGGCAGAGTAAAATAGTACCTCCCACTGCACCAGTTGTCGTATGAGGTGTATAAGGTACCAGCACTGACAGATGGCGGTATATCCATCTGAAGCAGTGCTCAAGTGCAGAGTGCTCAAGGCACAGGCTGGAGTTGGGTAGCAGCATCCCGGTCGCAAAGGCTGCGCTCTGCTATCGCCAACACGTGTGCATGAACATAAAATAGTGAAGATGGATAAAAATATCACCTGCCTCCTTACAACTGTTATCATCATAGAAAGAACATAAGCCTCCCCAAGATAGGGTAAGACCGACAGTAAGGGCAGACGTGGTGGCAATCGCAGATTGCAACTTAAGCGACAAGTATGCTGCTGCTCATCCCCACCCTATAGTATTTAAGCTACGCTGTTTTTGACATGCCACCATCTACCGGTTCCGGTATCTTAGTCTCCTATTACCACACTTTGTACAGAATAAGGTACTTTTCTATTCCGCCGGTACCCCACAGCAAAGGACTATAATAAGTAAAAAAAGAAAGTAAAGCTGTTGAAAGAATAGTTTATTTTGTTGGTAGATTGATAAAGTGTTAGAAAATACAATTTTATTTTAAACGGCAATAAATCAATAACTGGTATTTTACCTACTTCATGATTGACCTATGCTGATATCTAATAAAGTAACCGTTTTGTGGGTTTCACCGTACCACTAAATAAAAATCGAACCCAAACTCCAAACCACTACTATCTGTCCATGAGTGGTAGTTTTAATATGAAATTCAAATATATAAATTGAGTTTGGATTCTGATCTTTCTAAATAAAATTGGATCATCATAATGAAACGCTCATAACTCTATAAAGATGAATCAAATTTGGTAAATATTTCTTGTGGAATTAGTAATTTGGTCCCCAAATTTGTAGTAAATAAGAATAATAGGAAGTATTTTTTTTTAATTTACTAAGTTAGTACCCGAATCGGGATATAAAACACACGTAAATGGGATCAAATTTTACTGTACACCCGAATAAAGTCGGGGCTGGCCGCTATATGTAATCCGCAAAACTGATTTATTAAAAAAAATACATTTAATGATCGACATATCGCTTATCGGTAAGTAATTGTACTTAAGATTGATATTAATTAAACCTCGTTTTAAAGCCGTTAAAAAAAGAGTTTTATAATGTATTTATGTTATGTTATATCTTAAACATATTGAACAATCGAACAAAAGAGACAAGGGTGTTTCAAATCACTTATTAAAGCAGGTCAAACGTGTTTTCTTTGTCAGAGTTTTTTCGATATGAAAATTTTTGCCCTTATGAATATTCGATGTAAATCATAAAATTTTTACAGTGAGAGAGCTTTGTAAATAAAATACGAGCGTAACTTTGGCTGGGTATCTCTAAAACAGGAGCATACAGTTTATTTTAAAATCATTCTGTAGTTTATGTTTATTATTTGTTTTGCCAAGAAAATTCAATTTGCCTTAACAGTTTGGTATATCTGCATTTATTATTTAATTGGTGATAGTTAGTTAACTGTTCGTTAATAATAAAAACACTTCGTTCTATCTAATCTATTAAAAATAAAGGATATATAGAAAGGAAAAACCGAAAACATTACAAATGACGAATTGCTTTTAACTTATTTTACAAATTAAAGTTAATGGTTTTGATGTTTTGCAAAATTTTGTTCTAATGTTCGTAGTACAACAAAACTAAATATTTGATTATTTGTTTGTTTGATTACGGTTTAATTGAAAATCTACTAAAATAGTTTAATTAATTTTTTTACCATTAGAATGCAACATCTACAAAGTAACATAGGCTGTATTTTATTTCGTAAAATCAATCTATTTATAGATTGATTTGACAAAAATTGGAATGAAATTAGGCAATATTTATATTATTGGGCGTTTGTAACAAACAGAATACTTAACTGATCAATAATTGTTGTCAACTAAATATTAAACTTAATAAACAAATTAAATCAAAAACTATAAAGAAGCTTTAAAGCTGTTGGCAACATTAACTGGATTTCATCAACCCTACAATCCCGCTTCTTACTGTTTCATGCTTTCATTAGCATACGGCGGAGCGGTCGACGCGCTACAAGTTTTAACCCAATTTATGCGAATACCCTACAGTGACATCTTGCGAATCTTATCATAAGAAAGTTGAATTTCTCCCTCAGTAAGTAGTGAGTTCTATTTCCAAATCATTATATAATTAAAGGCACACCAATGGTGTAGAGAAAGGCATCAATAGAGAAAAACCCACTGAAAATCAAAAAATGTATTTATTTTCCTCTGTTTCTGTATCATTTTTATCATCAAAGGTATATTTGCATTTAACCTACATAATTGTGTTTATTTTGTCTATTCTGTATCGTACTGTCATATCATGCATTATATTTTTTTTTCAAACTATGTACCTATGTGATCATAGTCAACAATTAGTTTATTTAAAGTTACATATAAACTACTTGTCTAAATGTACGTTAAGATTTAGTGTATGCATAAAAAAACATTTTTAAAAATATTTTTATCATAGAATATAAACTGAAAACAGACTATAGGTATTGTCAAGAATCGTTAAATATTCATACATTACCTCGTTAACTGATAATATTCAATTCGATTATAAGGCAAAATTAATAACTAATCACAAGTAAGTATAAAAGAACTACGAGTATGTGCTACTTCACAGATAATTCTTTATGTTTACCTCAGTTAAAAACGCTAGAGAATGTTTTTTAACCGTTATAGTAATCACTGTCTGGATAGTAATTATTAGCACGAAATATTAATCGTTAATTTTATCAGATCTCAAACCAGATAAATAATAATTTTACATTATCATTAGTGATAATGTATGTAACACGAAATCCCACTACACTTCATATTTATTAATATTAGTATCTTCCTTTGTTAGCGGTGCGTTGTTGTTCATATTTCTAACTTCCCTAGTAATATATCCATTACAATTGAATTGAATTGATTGAATTTCGTGGCAAGCGATAGCTTTATGCAATACTAGCAGGGCCCCACGGTTCTACCTGCGTAGTTCCCGTTTCCATCGGAGTACAATAATAAAATAAATTAAATTAATTGATTATAATGTAGCTTTCTATTTAAACTATCACCATATAAAAATTTGTCCCGGGTGGGGATTGAACTCATGACCTTTTGACGCACAAGATAGGAACACTACTGAATGCGCCAATGGACCCGTCATGTTCCGTTTGATCTATTTTTAATATTTTTGTTAATGAGCTCAATTATTCATACCATTAATTAGAGATTAAATTAATTAGAATACTATTTACATTGCTGATGCATATGGAAAACTAATTTAACTTCCAAAGAACAAAATATATTTTACTTTTTCTAATTAAATGAAATTTGAAGCAAGATAAAAAAAGCGTCTTAAATAGGTATTTATATTGTATTGTTGAAAATGGGTGTCAGTAAAGGGAAGCTGTTACTGTTTTTTTTTTATTTTATAGGTCAAATATCGTTTCTGCTATAGTATATAAGTGTCAATTATATTAAACCACGACAAAGTTTGCGGCCTCGAGTGTCCAAACATTATGCTAATGGCGGTCACGAACGAGATCGACAGGTTTGTAAAATAACACGCGAATCCACTTTCATTTTTATTCGGAGATCCGGCGCCGCCATTGTTGCTGTGGCGACAAAGGGAAGTGCATTCCGCTCGACGAGTGCGCTTTAATGTTGAGATCTTGACTTTTGATCGGATTATATCAGATATTTTGAAGTTGAACATTGTTCACTGTTGATAAAGAGTATATAATATAATATAAACGAAAGGAGAACAGTCACCTCTGTCAGTGTACGATTATTCCAAATCAAATCAGTTACTAATATAAATTAAAATTCTTATGTAAAACGACTAGGTATATTACGGTAATATACCTAGTCGTTTTACAAAAGAATTTTATTAAATTTTTATATTTTTCGTAGTTTATTCATTACAAACAAAGATAACATCTTTGTGTTTACATCACACATCATACATAATATATATGTATGATGTATAATATACAGGGATAAGACGGCAATATGTACATTGATTAATATACTACAAGCACTAGGCTTAGACCAAGAACAGGTTTGTTACTCAAGGCACCAAAGCTATATATTTCTTGAATATTAAAGTGACATATTAAATGAAAAAATATTGTAGATAGATCTTGTTGATTAAGGGTAAAGGTAAAATATTTACATTTAACATTTTCTCGTATTACTCCGAAAAAGATATTTCTCTAATTTTGAAGACAGGCTGGTTATTTTCGAAGCAAGGCGAGACATGACGAGGCTGTTTTATAACGCCGAAAGAAAGGGAAATTGTCAAGAATTAAAGGAGATATTCGTTTGATCCGTCGATGATTAAGGATTATCTTGGCACTCAGAAGCTCTTGATAAATTACCCGTCGATAAAATAATGTAAGTACGATATTATGATAACTTAAGAATTCTTGACAACGACTGCCATAGCCTATTTATTAGAATAATTTAGTTTTCCAATTGTCTTTGTTGGTGGAACTTTTAGAATTTTACGTCAACTGGCTTAACAACCATTTTACTTTCGTTATCAGACACTAATATTACTCATGTCTATTCCTCAGATTTACTATAAATTGCAAAGGTTACTAATTTAAAACATAGCATGTGCGATATATAATATATGTGCAGAAATAAATTCTCATATATTCATATGGTTCTTTGGCTTATACAATATTGGCGTTGCATCCCATAATTTCGATAATTTCATTCATTTTTAGGTCAGAAATCAATAGAATTTCCGTAGAACGTCCAATGGTATAGGTTTCTCCACGTTATTTCTAATAAGATCAGATATACGCGGCCTGCACCCAGCGCCATCGTGCGGTTCTGTTCAGATTGTGTGTCCGCTTTGTCAAGCCTTGTCGAAGAGCTTTAGCTGATTGGTGGATTTGGTGTAATTCACTATGCAGCCGATGTACTGCACCAAATAGCTGAAAGTGCCATGAGTTGCTAGCATGTGTGCTTGTTGACCCAGCAAGTAGCTTGAGATACATGTAAAGAGCAAGTGTACTGGAATGTAAGTATGACTTGCAGCTCCAGCATTGCCTTGAAAAGAGAGGGAATTGCCTCATCCAGTTTATCTGACAAAGAATCATATCGAGAGTAGTTGATTGCGACTACGACAAGTGAGCCTCTTTACAACTTTGATACCTCTCTGGAGAAGATATAGTGCATCGGTCCATACAGTGCTTGATTTTAGATAGCAATAGGCCTTAGACCATATGTAAGACCTGCCAAAGCTGGTGCGTGCATTGTATTGGTCTCGTAAGCGTCGCAAGGCTCTATAGAGATTGTGGCTTCCTCATATATAACCATAAGATTGGTGATAGGTGATATATGATCCACATCATAAAAGTAATCTTAGTTCTAACATAATTGTTTAACACTTATCGTGTTTGCTATCCGCATTATTAGTGGACGTCCTACGCTGTACGTGGCCTGAAACTCAAAACGTTACGGCCACTAAGGTTGTCATATCTGAAAACTAATGATCTCAATATTCAATTTCTATTGAATTTTTTACTAATCGTTGTGTAGTGTTAATTAAAAATAATGATATTCCGTATATGCGTTTCCGTGCAATATAGACAACCAATTTACGTTTGTTGAAAAAAAAAAATGACGTGAATCGAGCCGTCGAATTGTGGCCCATTCTGTCAATGGAGATGGATTATGCCGACGTCCGCTACAGAGTTGACAAATGACACGACGATGCGTCAACGAGATGTCGCAGCAACGATTGATTATTATTGGATTTAATCAGCACTATTGCAATAGCAAATTAAGCGAGGTCCCATTCAAGGGAACGGTCTGACTAATTCGCTTTATTATAGGGAATTGGGTCATTACACGAGCTTTCGTTGACAATACCGATACTATTAAGCTGGCTGCTAGAAGCCAATTGCGATACAATGCCTTGTATAACATCGCATACGTTATTAGGTTCCCATATTAAGGTTTCCTTTTCTCGTATCAAAACCAGTATCAACCAAAGTATCACGATTACCACACCTGGCACAAATATATTAACTTTTCAGTACATTTGTCGCTCTAAAACTAGTGCAGTCAAGTTTATAATTACGTGCATAATATTTATTTAACGACGTCACTTTTATGATAGCTGCATAATTTTGCTCTGTAATAAATAGTTTTATCTATGAATATAAGAATATGGCACAAATATAAGCAGTAATTCCAAAAACTGGACTATATCGACCCCCGGGTATCAACTTCAAACTAAAACAACGTTTGCACAACTTAAATAATGATTGTTACCGGTAAACATTTTAAGCTCGATCATGAATTTATTGATAAACAAATTTCTATTAATCATTCTCTTTGTGAAGTCCGTGTTTAAAAGACGACATGCGAAAAACACACATATAGAAACCTTCTCACAAGATTTGTTTTACACTATATACTCGTAGTTTGTAAATATTTTGCAGAGGATAAAGATTTTGTACATTGAAGTGAAAACAAGTATGAAATCTAACATCTTCAGATTAAGTGTTTTGTATTTCTGAACCCAAATCATTTTCTTGAATAGTAAATAAAATCTTCAGCAATTACTTTGCTCTTAAGTAGTCTGTAGTCTCAACTATAGACATAATGAAGTAAGATTAACGTTCAGTATTTAAATAACCGACTGATTTTACTCGTTCAGATCTAATTATGGAAGGCATGTTAAACGTCTGAGGGCCCTCCACGAATTTTGTAAGAAGGTATAGGAAACTTAATTTCCGCCTTATATTCGGGACCAGGTCGATGACAATTTCGCTGTCAGACCTAACATTTTGATATCTCTGAGCGGAAATATTTCAATGTTTTCGTAATATGAATATTCAATTTCTTTTTACCCTTATTCTACCCTTATATATACATATTTGATTTTAAGTTACAGAAACAGATGTCTTATATAAACAACAGTTGATATTATTATATAAATTAATCAATTTTATTGTTATTTTTTGTGCTTATACATTGTGACTCATCTATAGAAGACTATATTTTGACAGTTTGTTGCATATCTTGGTTCTAACTTAAAAGAAATTTTCATTGGAGACTGCTAATTACAAATAGAGCTTTACGAGAAAATCCCCAATATTGTGCTCTGAACATAACAAAGGAAGTTTTCCTTTGTTCTGGTTCTTTGAACTCCGATGTATGTATGATGAATAGGTAATTGTACGTTAACGCGCAATAATAGCTGCGATAATTATGCTAATGTAAATTACGTCTAACAAATGAAAGGTGAAAAAACTATACTTTGGATAAGCATTTATCTTAGTATTATATAGTTAGATAGCAAATAATTTTAACCAGTTTAAGGTTTACCTATTAAAATCGTGTGTTGAGTACCGAGTATCGATCTAGATCGAGTATCGAGATTGAGTATCGAAGAACGATTAATCAAGAAATCGATTTTAAGTACGACCACTTCTTGGATAGTTTTCTGCTAATGTAATGTATTTTTTATTCTTAACAATTGAAACCATGTACATTTTGGACCACAGACAACTGGTCCTATATGAAATCACTTGGGGTGGCCTATATCCAGCTGTGGGCATCCTAGGGCTGCAATGAAACATTAAATTTTATTTTGTTATATACAATTTCACAAAGTTATGTTTTCATGAGGCCGTAAGTAGACATAATATCGTAAATAAAGTCGCGCCCATCAATAAAGCGTGTATACTGTTATTTAGATGTATGAATAAAAAATATATATTTTTTAACATTTTGTATTTTTGTTATCTAATTTTCTGCCTTTTGTGAAGCTGTGCATATCTTTTAATGTTTAATAATGACTTGTAACATCATGGTTAGTAACCTAGTTCAAGTACAAATACCTAACATACGGTTCGGCCCTTACACCATGTTTGGTTTTCTAGGAACGAATGAAACATTCCCTGTATTCAGTGCTGGATAGATTAATAGCAGGGCAAAGGGCAAGCCGACAAAAGTTTCGTTGGTCATCAGTCGGTGAAAGTGTTGTACTGACCCGATCTCTCTCAATGCTGGTAACAATGGGAAGCATTTAGTTTAAGTACTGGTTAACTTCATAAAGATTTATGTATTCGGAATGATGAAGATACGATGTTTAGTTATTTGTTAACAATGTGGCTAACTGATGTTACATAAATTATGATTACGAAAGTACTTGCCATCTCATGAGGCTTTAAGATGGGCGTATTTTGCTTACCAAGACAACAGTTTTGGTGCAGTGTAGCTTTCTATCAGTCAAGTAAAACAAAACAAATCAGGTCATTTTAAGAATTTCCCAAAGAAGTTTATTGTATAATAGTGGCCTATATCTTTATAAATTACTAACTGTGCCCGCGACTTTGTCCGCGTGGAATTGTGACTTTAGGCACCATTTTTTCTTTCGAACTACAAACTTCCACACAGCGTACGCAACGAATGTAAATTTTTCGCCCGTTTATCCCACATTTTTAATCTATTCTCTGCTCCTTTTGGACGTAGCGTGATGTAATATAGCCTAAATATGCTAGTGTCTCTCTAGCTCCAGCTCTTCTAGTATATCTAGTATCTGCCAGTAAAAGTCTCGTCCAAGTCGGTCCAGCCATTTCAGAGATTAGTCGGAACAAACAGACAGATAGACAGACAAAAATTATAAAGAAATAAATTTTGGTATGTGGACCGTATATACATTCATATGCATGTAGTAGAAATCGGTTATTTTAATATGTATTACAAACAGACACTCCAATTTTGTTTATATATATAGGTAACCTATAATAGTAAGACATTATTGAATAGTTACGAATCTGTAATGTACCTAAATAATGCTTACTGCAATTTTATGATTCCTATTAACAGTCTATCCTATTATTTAGTGTTCTCGATTCTCTAAGCAAGGAGCAGATATGGATGAAAGTGAACGAGAGTAAACATCGAGTGACGGGTAAATTACGAGTTTATTTAGTAAACATCGCGCCTGGAGCTAAGTGGGATTATAGCGGTTTAAAACTGAATATAAACTTCATGCTTCTGTTTATTTCTGGTCATAATCTACTCTCGAAAATAATCATTGAGACTTATAGGAGTTTACCGTGCAATTTATCACTTGCTATTAATATTAGACAGAATATCAATCTCGAACTCTTTATTTACATAATTACGAGGAAGATTAATAGGGCGAATGGCGTGCATTGGGATTTATGCAAGTATCTTTATACTTTATATTTGCTATCTCAATTTTGCATAACATATCAGAGTATACATATCTAGACCATGCGGACCTGGTAACCGCCCGATGGACGGACCATCAGACCACGTTTTACCGGATACAACCTGGTCCGTACATCGAGCGGTTTATATGAAAAATATTTTTCTTTACATATAACAACAGGTTTACAACTTCTACGCTGACGGAATCTACAATTTCTTTACAATGTACTGTAAAAAAGTCGTGATGGCCCGCTATATTTAAACAAAATTATATTGAATTTTTAAAAGATAAAATTATAACAAAAATAATTATCATTGCATAACGTAAATAATTCATGTCGATTCTGACCGCGTTTCTGAAGTAGTGACTTATGATTTAATTTTTGTGTTATGATTAAATGCAATTTTTATTTGAGATGAGAGAACTCTATGCCTGTAATTTTGTTAGCGTAAACTTCACTTTACATTGCGTTCCTTCGGGAACTCTGTATTCCTGGAATCAATATAGTCCTCAAGATTTTACATTGCAAATTCCATACAGACCCGTTCGGTCGTTTAATCGTAAAAAGATAACAAATTGACACACTTTTGCATTTATAATATATGTGCGGATAAAATATAGTTAATATACACGTCTCCGGGCGTCGAAAATGTAAATAGAATTAAGTGGTCCGTTCTAAATAACGTAATGACTGATACGACACCGCACACAAACAGAGTGACATTAAAACGAAAGCCGAGTAACATGCCCGTACACTATATGATATAACAGAACTGGTGTTTGTGATTATTATAAGTGATGTGGCTGGCTGTGGTCGGCGCCAGAGCGGCCTTGGAGAAAGTCAGTATCTGCGTTTCACCTCAGATTTGCGCGGTTGATCTCTAGTAATGACGTAACAGAGATATCTCCTTTTATGGACTTCGAAAAGTGGACATTCGATATGTTACCGACTTACCCTAATATGTGAAAGTTACTGTTGAGTTTTGTAAACGGTAGCGGTAGTGTTTATGCCCGATGTTTTTTTTTATTGGAGACGCGTATATCAATCGTTTAAGTTAGTGTGAGAGTTCAAGTGACCTTGACATTGAGGTTTGATCACTTTTATTGTGTTTTAGATAAGTCACAACTCATATATATTTATTTCGAGAATCAGATGGTAATTGTATTAAGTGCAGCTGTTTCAATTTTGACAAACACCGTGCGATACATATAGAGGTTGCAGTCTAATATAATTATGTGGTATACAAGAGTATAATACGAATACACAGTAAATTTTTCGTACTGTTAGTATGCCGGTTTTTTTATTATATACGACTTTATGTTGTACATTGTAAATGAACGGATCGAAACACAATTTTGTTTTAGTTTTTATGTAACTATCCAAAGGTTGCCAAGAATAAATGGCACAGAGCGATAATGAAGCCAATTGTACTTTATAATGTACATATATTTTATATAGTATATAAATATTTCACGTAAAACCAAGTAAGGTCCTCAGAAAGCAGTTGTTGCCTTCCAGCCCGTTTATCGGATTTTAACATAACTACAAGTAGTATTTAGTATATATACTCGTATATATATACATGATATTTATTTAAGTATTTATGATATATGGATGTATAGTATTTAAGAAATAAAATAAAATGATAAATTAAGTTACTCAATTTTGGTAATTTGGCAATTTTGTCTCGCTAACAAACACAAGGTTTTAAGCATTCTATATTGGTTTTTAAATAAATTACGTTACACCAAAAAGAGATAAATATTCAACTTTAAATTTTTAGTACAGCAAGTGGAATTATAACAGAGCAATTTTGTTTAAATATATTCACTGCGGATTAGTAAGTGGAAGTGTGGGCCCGCAATGGTACAGCGCACTTGGTACGCAGAGCCAATGGCCGGTAGAGTCATACGATTCTGAAATGGAGACCATGTATCGGCAAGCGCAGCGTAGGGCGTCCACCCGAAAGATGGTCAGACGAAGACTAACACCACAAGAATCGCGCTGGACACAGGCCGCATACAACCGGTCTTATTGGAGATTACTTAGGGAGGCTTATGTCCAGCAGTGGACGTCTTATGGCTGATATAAAGATGATGATATTTACAACTTAATTAAGCACATGTAATTATGTCATACATCGTGGTTAATACATGGAATATATCTTACAAACTGAAATATAATAAGTGGAGAGAAATTGCGCGAGCCGCAAGCCTTATTCGTTCTTATTAAAATTTCAAAACTCTTTCTAAGGCTTATGTAGGGATGGATATGCTTTGCTCTTCTGCATAATATTAGGATCAGTCTGAGTAAATCTCTATATAGTAGAGGCGCATTAAACAGAAAGGATTAAAGAAATACAGCAAGGGTAAGTCTACTTATGCAAATGATCAATCTCGGGATAAGTAGGAAGTTTTGCAGTAAAAAAGTAAATCTCCTTTCTAAATTAAACGATCCTCTAGGTAAATGTTCAGTTAAGATAAACCTTAACGTTTCACTCCTGAATTGCATTTTAGTGAAAATATTAGGTCAAAAAGCAAAAGAAAGTGGATCGAACAATTTTGTGTAAACGTGACTTTATCGTTATAAAGTTAACTTTAAATCGTGGTTTTTATTATGTTTTAATTTTTATACATTTATATTTTTATGCTCACTTTTTTGGCTTATTTATAGAAATCAATATTAAGATTAGTTAATCTTGAAAATGTGTCAAAATAATTAAACAGTAGTTTTAGGACCGCAGAACGTCCACAGCTGGACAAAAGCCTGTTCAAAACAAGGGTTGGTTTTAATAGATCAACCAAGGCTAAATAAATCATTTGATTGCCCATTGGATTTCAATTAAGATTTAAAATAAGTGGATTATTTCATGAAAGCAACTTCTATTACGATTACATTGCACATCATAATTTTTTTAGGGGATATATATATTTTTTTACTTTATGTTACTTATTTGGCAAGTAAACCAATAGCGTGCGTACGATTTAAAATAGAATAACGGTGTCCCACGGTATGAAAACAAAGAAATGTTGTATCTATTATGCCTTCCCTACTTTTAGTGATTGATTGACTATTTTTCTTTTTACATCTCATACCTGATTGGAATTTTGGAATGGGTAACTTAAAGCTTTTCTGTGACAAATATAATGATATAATTTTTAATACTCAGACACAACAAACACAAATGTTCATCACGTATTGTAATAATAATGCTTTTCCCGGATAGAGATCCTATCCTACAACCCGGGGCGCATACATGAAGAATCAGAGCATACAATTTCGGGCATTGTTGTTTAGCGGAATTATGAAGGTTCGAATGAGCTACAAGAACGAAGAACATTCCATACTTAAAACCGTTAATAAATACTTTAAAATGTTGTATTTTTTATAAACGCCAACTTCAGCCAGTGTTCAAAATTATAAATTAATTAATGCCTTAAATAATATATAAGCCTTTGATTTTTTTTCTTTTTTATTAGATCGGATCGTCAATCAAGCATTTTAGTAAGCATCACAGCAGCTTATAGATACTCGTAAGGATAACACTAGCACGTTGTCAACCTTGTGACTTAAAGATATTATGTCACATTACCAAGTAATTTCACTGCTTGCAAACCGGAACACAGCAATGAACACTGCTATTTGGCGGTAGAAATAGGTGACAGAGTGGTACCAATACAGATGATCTTTGTATTAGGTCTACTTTATGTGAATGTTCTCATCGATGTTAAAATAATATAAAAACATCGAACCGAATGTTCACAGCTCTTTTGCAGGTCGTTTATCTCGGCAGTATTTTCTCGCATCTTTATCTTCGTCGAGGACGGGAATTGGTAGGTAGATGTGAGATTACTTTGTATATGACTCCATTCCCTCTTGTCGAATACCGGGCACAGCTATATGTATGAAGCTGTTTATATCTAACTAACAATAAATGTCATTGGAATTTAGTGAACAAAAACGGTTGTTTTTGCATTTAAATACGCAGTCTACACGTACATTGTATATGCTGGGAGAACTAAATACCTAAACTGACTAAAATTTGTTACTTTTAACACATTTATTTCCAAAAAACGATTTGAAATATAAATACCAATGGTTGCAAAGCTATTAATTACTTTATCAAAGGGGACAAATGATTAATTTACTCAGCTTAAAAAGCTGGCATCTCTTTGCTTAATATTAAGGAAATCGCATCTGTTAAGTTGTAGAGAGTAAGGTTCTACATTTATTGAATTAGCAAGTTAAAGTGGCAGTGGACAGAGTATACATCGCGCAGTTTAGATGCCGATGGAGTTCTTATTTTATACGGGATAGATTCAAACATAAATTCACCATATACATATTGGTCCTAAGTGTGGATTGAACGTTGACGCATAGGGTAGGATTACTACTATCTGCGCTTGCAGGTCTGTCAAAATTTGCAACGTAGTAAGTACATCCGACCATACGGTCAGTCCATTTGACTAGAACCATAGAATTTCTCTAGATGAAAGCCGTATGCAACCGATTCTATTGGAAATCATTTGGGTAAGTTTATTGGACATCTATAAGATAATGATATTGATGATAACCACAGCGCCGGTAGCTATACATTTTGGCTAAATTGTCCGTACTATAGATAGTACCTGTTAACATGACGTTGTCTATAACATTATTATAGTTAACGTTAGGCGGCCGAGTACCTTTTGTGAATAGGAAGAACGCAGGTAAATTGTCAGTGGGAACACAATGTTGCGCAACAGAAAAAGTATAGCGCACAATGATGAAACATCAAAAGATAATTGTTCTTATTATTCTGTCTACGTTGGTATGGCCGTGACGTGACCGAAAAGGTAAATTGTGTTTGTAGTGGTCATACACTAGACTAGTATTTTATGCTACAAGATTTCTTTATGGCTGACTTGATTTGATGTTACATCTTATCTTAGGAGTAATTTGTATTTGCATATCAGATTTTTGCGTGCAAAAAATGAACGTATCGTATGATTTTTAAAATATAAGGGAAGAATGAATTGATGTTTTGTTGAAACATTATATTTGTGTACAGCTTCATATTTGTGCAAGTCTATTTATGTTGCTTACCTTCTTATTAAACACAATCTCAACGATAGAGCATAACTTTGATGATGAAAACGTGGTACTTAATAATTTATGTTATTATTCTTAAAGAAATTTTATTGTACAATTTCCTTATAATAAAATCGCAAAAAAGATTTTATATTTTATTTATTACCTAACGGAAATCGTTCTCAATAATGACCGATGTAAAAAAAATATACTTATCGTTATTTTTTGATATTTTGGCCACTGATATACTAAAATTCTGTATTCTAATGTGATCACGCACTATTATGATAGAAGTCTTATTATGCTATAAAGTTTGCCCAGAATTGTTAAAATTATATTAGTATACATCTACGGTGTGAAATAGTCGTCTCTTTCGAAGATATTTATTTGAATACAAACATGAACGCGTTCTCTATAAAGAAATTCACATATGTACCGACTTCCAAGACGTTCGATCAAACAGTGTCGGAATATATCAATCTCAGTGTGTGTGTATATATAGGTATACAATTTTGTATGTTTTATAGACACACGAAACAAGCAGAATTACATTAATATTTAAAGTATGTATATACTTACTTAAAATCGATTAATCATAAATGAAACAACATCAAAGAATATTCAATTTTCTTAAGCCTGTGAATTCTATTCGAACTATTCCAGTACTGATTTAAGTAGACTTTTGTATTAAGCCCGGCTTATTAAATCCAACGTAGGTAATAATTTTATTTTTATGACACCATTTAGAAGTTGTGATGCAAAAGTTATATTTTTGTACAAAGACTTTTATATTACCTACTTGTACTGTACTTGGATTAAGAGGAACGCAATGGATGTATAGTTACATTTATTGCCTTCGTTAATTGCTCCATTGGATTTTCATATTATGCGGGCGTCATTTGTTTTTGTGGTCTTATAATTCTGCGGTACCACACCGTCCATTAAAGCAGTGACGGGCCTAAATTAGAGAACCGGTTATATTACGTTTGCTTCCGGAATTGACATATGATTGACCGGAACGCGATTTATTATTTAAATTTAATTAGTTAAATAAATATGCAAGGGTAATTAAAAATATTTATTATCTTTACATAAATGCGTTCCTCAGTTTTGGGTTTAAAATTTCGTTACGAATACTTTATAACTATTTATTATACTATCTGATACTTATTAGCGCGTCTTATTATGTGTTATATCAACTATCCATTTAAATGTTATATACTTATATTCTAAAAAAACATCTAAATGCCTGTACGATTAGGGCATCTTTTACCTGTTACGGAAATGGAGTCAGGAGGATTTTATTGGATTACAGTGTGTGTATTATTTAATACTCCTATTGAATTTTTTAATATTTTTAATAAAATATTTATTTTTTTATTTTTCGGGCCAAATTTTGTTATTCGTCACAACCACTTTCTTCATTTTTTTTGTTACTTCACAGAACCAAGGATTGTATTTTTGAGTTATATTTGTTATTAATTGAATCAGAATTTAGAAATGTTACCTTCACGCACTTCTGTGAACAAGAAAGACATTGCTACAATAAGGTTTTCTTCTAGTAGCAAAAGTAATTAAGAAAGAAAATACGTCTTAAGACTTATTTTATATTTAAATTAAGTCTATATACTATTCTTTATCACAACAGTAAATAATAAATAATATTACGATTAAGTAACTATATTGCTTACTCCTTTTTTTATCTGCATAATTATAAGATACTTCAAAACTTTACTACAATTTTTTTCTTGTCCAACAGTGGTCATTCGTGAAAATTGGTTTAAAAATAAAATTGATTTCAACAACCAATTTGTCCAGTTGGGTAACAAACCCACGATCTTTGGTGCACAAGATAGGATCACTAGCACCTACTCCATCGAAATTATTGTTGTTAATGAATTTTCGAACGATGTCAGGGGCACCAAGGAACTACTCTTATGTATGTATGATAAGTCAGAGTGAACCTTACTCAACCAACGTTCTCTCAGGATATTACATCTTTCACAACAACTATTGCTTCCTGGCTTTCGTTTATTCGCTGGTGAAGGCTATACTGAGTATATATTTATTACGGATGTCATTTTCCAATTACTTAAATTGCAGCAGGTAGCATTTATGAAATGTATTATAATATACGAGTAACCCTCCCCAGTTTTGCACGCGTACTGACCTAGTATACATATATATATATACCTAGTATTTTTACGTGAATATACATATATCACATATCATGTTTCTTGCTATCGAAAAGGTGTTGACTTACATACCTTATAACCATATTGTTCGTATACCCAATAGTTTCAGATGAATTTTCGCCCGTGTACTTTAAGGGTTTGGAATGAGTTCCTTGCATAGGTTTTCCCAGACATTGTTTAGGGTTCTTTAAAAAAGAAGTATAGAGCTTTTTACACGATCAGCAACTCGTGAATGATGCCTGGGTGTTGTATACATCTATAATCTAGCCACCCCTGTTGTGGTATTAAAAATTAAGTCAAAACATGGCTTTCTTTTTGAAGAAAAGCTGATCGATCTGTCGACTGTCAAGTAGAAAGATTTTTTTTAATATTTTCTTTTAATGTTCCAGGTGCAAGCGGTGGCGGGTGGCGGGTGACTGCGCTGGCGCGGCAGCGGAGCGTGGTCGCGAGATGAGCGGCGCGCTGTATGCGCAGCCGCCGCTGTCTGCCGCTGAGGCGCTCTCCTCGCTCCTGTGGCAGCCGTACGAGTGCCGCTCGCCGCCCCTCGCGCGCTCCCGCACCGATGGCGCCCTGGTCGCCGGCGGGGGGGTCGCCGCGGCCTCGTGCGCTTCCCAGTCGCCGAGCGGCGGTCGTCATGCGCGCGCGTCGTACCGCGCGAACACTCCCCGCCACGAGATGCGGCTGCCCGTACCGGCGCCCGCCCCGCTGCGCAAGTCGGACTCGGTCTCGGTGCGCGTTCCGGGCGAGCCGAGCCGACAAAACGTGTCCAGTGTGAACATAGTGCAGGTGCAGGATGCGCCGCCGAGTTGTAATGTGAACAGTGCCGTGCAGACAGAGAGGGAGAGGAGTGTTGCGACCGCGGAGTGCCAGACGGAGGAGCCGGCGCGGCGGCGGCGCGGCCGGCGTGCGCGGGCGCCGCGCGTGCCCGAGCTACTTGAAAGTGTACCTCCACCGCCGTACAGCACGCTGCCGCCGCCAGCGCATCCAGCGCATCCGGTGCATCCAGTGCATCCTGCGCATCCCGCGCATCCAGCGCACCCAGCACTGCCGGCGCACCCAGTTCCGGTTCCCATTCATCCCCCGCCGGCACCCATCATAGCGCCGCACCCACCGGCGCCGCGATATCCCTTCCAGTCGATCCCACTCAGGTGCGCTACCATATAAATCACAAAAACAATGGAACATAAATTTGTACTAACAGTTTATGCACCGATTGACATTAAGTAGAAACGTCTGCTCGTTCTGTTTGTCGGTCATACGACGCTTGTGGATTTGGAGAAAGGCGTCTCGCACTATTGTGAGAAGTATATTGCCATCAACTTTGCATAGAGCTAAAGAGACCATACTATGAAAGAACTCTACAAAATTACCCTTCTTGTTTAGTATGGCAGGTTGCCGTTTTCACGTGTGATTTCACTGCGACGTTCGTTGAAGTCTTTTGTGCGGCAGCTCTGTAATTATTCAACTTTACAATTAAACATGAAATGAGTGATGTAATGTTAGTTTGTATGCCTCTTTTATGCATTACATAGACTAAACATTGTGTTGGAAGTAATGAATTGACGTTGCGTAACCATATTCACCTCGTGCATTACCGGACATGAGTCTAATGTGCACTATTATGTTACAATATACATTATATTGCACATTTGTTTTACGACAAATTTAAAGTGTCACTTAACCACTTAACTTGTTGGTACAAAAGGAATGCATTGTTGTTTCGCGTCAGTTTATAAAAACAGAAAGTTAAAAAGTGGAGCCTATGTGTCGTGACCTTGAATGGAAGCTTTCGAATAGATTAACATTTTAATGTATTATTAATTTATATCGTCTTAAAGCATAAAAATATGTAAAATTAATATTTGTGTGGTGAGAACATGCATACATATATTTCAGAAATAAATTTTGGTTCGTTTTATCATCGATCATTAATACTGGCAGTTAAAATTACATACTATGATTATATGATTTTCAAATGAGAAGGCGTAAAAATATAATAATTAGGACCGGTATCATGAAACTTGGGAGGAACAATATATTCTATGTTGATTATTACCATAGTTCAAATGAAATAGATGTGAATTTAACAATAAAATAATAAAAAATAGTTTCTTTACTAGAGAAACAGTTTAATTTAAGTTAAAGGACAGTGTCACAAATGCCATAATTTATATGTTTTTGATTTTATAAAATTCAAAGCGCAATAGTAGAAGTAATTGCTTTGGTCACGCCAGCCAATGAATACGAGGACGGCCTTGTTATGTAAGTCGATTGTCTTACATATTTACATGGCAAGGCCGTCTAACTGGGCACGATATTTTTCGTAATATCACTATAAAAACATCGACGTAGGTTTCGATACAAACTTTTTTGTAAGATTGTTACAAAAATATGTGTAAGCACGCATTCTTTTGGCAAAACAGGCGTTAATTTGGAACACAGCATTATTAAAATTATTTACATCTTAATTAACCGCTAATGTCTAAGAAATTTTGCTATGTAACAGAATTGAGTAAATAATTAATTAATAAGAAAAAAACCTAAACTAGCTTCTGCGTTTTTTTTTACTAGGTCGGCTTACAAGCGTACAGTCCGCGTCACAGCGGCCTATAAACGCTCGTAATATTATCAGGATATATCTAAAGCGCATGTCAAACCTTGTGACTTGAGAATATTATGTCACATTACCCAGTAATTTAATTGCCTCTTTCACCCTTTAAACCAGGCACATAGAACATTTAACAGTGCGAACACTGCTGCCAAGTGGCAGTAGGAATAGGTGAGAGTGATGTAGGTACCTATGCATTCCCTTTGTATGAGGTCTGCGAAAACTTCACTTTATATCGAACCTTGCTTAATTGAAACTATGTTTAGTTAGCAATAGAATTCAAGATATGCATATGGCAGCATCGACATTAATTTACAAGCCAAGCCCTAAAACCGTAACAAATGTAGACAAATCAAAATATAAATTACTAGTAACACTTGTCGAAGTCGTAAAATTAATTAAAGTGGTGTCAGCTGAATTAGACAGTATTAAAACTTCATTATTAAGGAGGATAGGAAGAGTGCAGTTTGTTATCAATTCAGGAAAATAATTGTATTTCCACCTTTAATGAGATGCTAAATGATACGCGTCATTATAATAACATATAATTTTGTTTGTTTACTAATCACTTACATGATTTTAATATACTAGAACCATCAGATGCACATAATTAAACAGGTCTCACGCTTAGTGGACTAATGTAGTTCAGAACTGGTTCCTCTGTCGGCCATATAGTGGAAAGTGGTGCTTCAGACGGGTCGGCTTAGATACCGTCGGGCAAAAAATTTAAATAGTACGAGACTTCTGAACAGCTAATTCTATTAAGTCAAGAAATTACCTCGACTAAATGAGAAGAAGAAATTATCACAACTAAATAAGATGATACTTAACAAACTTACTCAGTTTGATGTAACCTTGATTTTCAATTCATGAGTACATGAAGCATTTGGAGCGTTAATTTAATAATATTTGACAATTATACTTATATTAACATTGCCCGCGACTTCGTCCGCATGGAATAGTAAAACTTATTTAATCTTTAATTCTGTTAATTTCATAAAGGTACCTATATAATTATGATATGTAATAAATGTATATTTTGGAATAAGTGTTTTATGTTTTTTATTAAAACTTAACGTCTTTTTATTCTATAATCATTTACAATTTACGAAAAAATGGTAAAATTACGGTTTGCTATTAAATATAAAATATAAAATCTAAGCCGTAGATGTGGTGATTGATGTGATTTTATACTTGCATTAGCATTATTAAACTAATCTTGAATTAACCATAAATTTGGCTTGTAAGTGGTCTCTGAACCATTATGTTTAATAATGGTTTAAATGGTACTTTTTATCGAAAATGGTATATTTTACGTCAAGAAACCTAGTGCTTGCGGAGCCGCAAACCAGCTTAAATTGATCAAATTACAAATCTTGTGTAAATCGGTCGCGAAGCCATAAAAATGTGGCCTTTGCCAATATAAATATTTCACATACGTTACGGTCGGGATCGATTGCACTGTGCGAATGTTAAGAACTTGAGCAATTTAATGTTGCAAAGAATCATCTAATTTTATAAATGTCTATATTAACCAATGCAGTAGTTCTTAAGTTGAATAAAGGGCCTGAATGAATTTTGAAGTCTGTATTATTTAAAAAATGTTCATTAGCAAGAACTATTATTCTGATCTATCGCTATTCACATCGTTCAATAAATACCATTAAATTTGTAACAGAACTACAATAAATTAGTGGTTTAAAGTTGAAATGTGTGGAGTCGGCATCAAAGTATCTCGACCGATACTCTCATTACGTTTCGCTGCGTCCCACATATTAACAAGTTCCGTGTAGGTCGACGCACGCACTGCGCCGGTGTGGCCCGGTACACATCTCGCTTTATCACGCGAACGCTCCTTGTGTCTGTGACATTGTCGCTCTAAATTGGTTCACGTACCAATGATTTAATGTTAAAAACAATGCACACGACAGATTAGAAGTCATGGACACTGCTATTGTTCGAAGCGTTCAAAGCAATCATATTTTTTATAGCGCGATGAGAACGTAAACTATTATGTTTGTCTATAGAAATAATATGTTGCCTACTAATTTGTAGTACGAGAGAAAACTCGTGAAGCTCGTACCGGTTTTAGTGGTTTGAATATAAAAGTTGCAATTTATCTACGAAATGATAATACACTTTCTTTATGTTCGATGATATAAATGTAAGGAAGTTATAATTTAGATTGAAATCTTAGAGTTGTAAAACTATCGTTGTCTAGGAGGTCTAGACTGAAATTTCACCTACGTAGAATTTCAACCGGCTCGATGCTACTTAATTAGAATTATACAGTATTTAATAGTAAATAAATAATAATCCAAGTTTATTGAACAATTCCTCCTTTCTATAGATATATTTTCTTTTGTATTGCTCATAGATTTGTAAATAAATCAAGAATTTTTAATTTATGAATCTTGTCAAATTGAAACGTAAGATGTAAACGTTCTATTATAAGTCACAACGCGTAAGTGAGGCCACGACGACGATTAAACGTTAGTTTTACATCTGACGCACTTAATTTTGTGGCGCAATCGAATTTCGCGTTGGGTGTAAACAGTGTTGTCCTCCAAACGTGGTTTGTCGGTCAACATCGCCGACGTTTACGAAACCGTTCTGTATGCGCGCTTAGATTTATACCTCAGTTTAGCTCATCCGCACAGAATTTTGCATGGTAATAGATCTGCATTCAACTGTTAATTTGAAGCCTCCATTCATGAACCATTGTTATGTGGTATTCGGTTTCAATATCTTGATAGAGCTGGTGTTAACGCTTCTACGATGTTAAATTCACACAAGATGTGTGAATTTAACCTGAGTCCCAGGTAAGTTATTTAAAGCACTTAACTTACGGACATCAGACAATATTCTGATGCTATATGTTTTGGCCATTCTTTTATATTGTTTGACATACATTTTATTCTTACAATCCTATTAGTAGTTTTATTTTAAAATAAGTAATGATGAAATGCAGGAATGTCACGAAGAAGTCAAGACAAAGAAATAAAAAAGAAAATTATACATTATTAATCACCGAAACTCGTCCGTCCCTTATGGATGTTCTATTCCAAGATTCCTCACTTCCTTGAACGTTGCTTACAAATATACTGGCACCTCGAGCTCTGGCATCGTGCCAACATCCTAATGGCTCGGGACTAGCGCCAAAGCCGCCAGAAAATCTTCTATATTGGAAACTAAACTTGTAACTAAAAGTGGATTGACTTAGCCCTTACTTTGAATGGCTGCAACAATAAGTTCGTGCTGTACTAAATGTTTGTTCAGGAGTAGTGATACGATTTGAACACTTACTCTATTTTACTAGCCAAGTCGATTGAAGTGAGCGTTAAGAATGGGACCCTAATTTAGAAGATGGTTTTATCTAAGCTGTAACGAAAAAGAAATCAGTTCTGATTAGTTACCTAAATATTGTTATAGGTATCTAAGATTTCACGTTTAAGACTTGAGATCAACTCGTAGACTTTATGATGAACACTTGTTATCATCATCATTTATATAAAGAATAGAGGGAAAGAAGGGGTAATATACAAGCCTACATGATAGTAAGCGTCACTGCAGCCTTAAGACGCTTGTAATATCACAAAGATATCACTAGCATGTTGCCAACCTTATGATTTAAAGATATTATATCACATTACCCAGTAATCTCCCAGAAAAATATATGTCAAAATTAGATTAAATAAAAACGACTAGATCTTTTCTTATTACACTTTAGATTAGAATAAAATTATTTTGCTTACGTTTCTGTACTTAAATGTTAAAAAATATTTTTCAGATTAAAATATAGGTGTGAGTACAGAATGCAAGTCTAAGATTGCCGCGTGGCTCTCTAAGGCTTGGCTTTGCAGCCAATTATGACCGCCTTCGGCATGCCCCGGCGATCCAATTTGCGGGAGCATTGTACGTCTGTCCGGGGCAACTTCAGTCTTTATGTCGTAGTCAAATGTCATTGTCCATGGCAGAACTATCACAAAAACTCTAAAACTTACAATTTGAAACTATGTGTCTTAGGCATTTATTGCTATATTTTGAGAGAAAGATTACGTACGTCCTACATATTTTATTAAGACCAGCTTTCCCCCTGCGTCTTTATCTCTCCATGAAAGTTACTCCATGAAAAAATCTTTGTCGCTCCCTGATAGTTAAACTGTGCACAAATTCATGCAGATTTCATAGAGCCAGATCTATCCTACGGGAACATGTTTTTGGGATAAAATGTAGCCTATATTACTCCAGACTATCTTACCTTTACTCTACATCCAGATTTGTTAAGCAAGAAAAAGTAGGAAACATAAGTCCATACATCCATAGATTTGCATTTATAATTCAATTAAGGATGTGAATTTAATGTATTAAACATATTTGTGAGGGAAAACCTTACTGTAATATTTTCTTTATTGTTGAGTTTTAAATTTATACTTAATGGTTCGTGTGTGCGCCGCTGTTTCTTGCGAAATATTGACACACATTCTCTATTGTTATTATCAGACAATTCGACTCTTACATTTTATACTCACTAGCGCAATTGCTGTAAGTATAATTTAACACTTAGGCGCAACTATATTTGTCATCGAATTAGTATTATGCTATATTTTCTTACGAAATAGCTAGTGCATTCTTAGCGCGTCGTCATCATTATGACCTGCCGATATATGTCTATTCATAACATCACTTATGTTATGAATAGACATATATAGGCGAGATATCTTAAAATAGAGTTCGATTAATGTATGAGATGTCATTTGAATTGATTATATAACAAAAATATATTACTGTTATGTTACTTAGTACTTAAAAATATCACTGCCTTTCACCCATAAAGCTAGAACAAAGTTTGATCACTTAGCGGCAGAAATAGTTTAAGATTAGTTAATAGATAATAGAAAAAGTTACCAAAAACAGTGCACACGAGGTAGCCTTTATACATAGGTTATCTGCATTTGTACTTCACTCTAACCTATTTCTACTGCTAAATAGCAGTGTTCGCATTGCTGTTTTCTGGCTGGGAGGGTCAGAGATGCAGTGAAATAACTGAGTAATGTGAAGAAAAAACTTTATGTTACGAGGTTGGCAGATCGTTAGTCTATAGCCTATAGATACAAGCGTCTATAGGCTGCGGGGACGCTTGTTATCACGCGGATTGTAAAAAAAGTGTGACAGTGGACTATAAGCAGATCCTTTATAAAAGGACAATTTCAGGTGTTGTTATGTTTGAATGTAACTTGAAAAGTCGATTTATTCATAGCAAAAATAATCAAAATATTATTGATCATTTTTCAGACTCCAATCGTAATAAAGATAATGTCAACGTATCGAATCTAAAACTCACGGCTAATTGTTGAAAGTATGATACTGCAAACATCCAAGGACTTCTAGTTTATAGTAAATAGAGCATTTTTTTGTGTCCAGAGGTAGGCTGTTAATAATTTAATGTTTGATCGTTCCACTCGTCTAGGCAAGTGCCCCTAGAGACTGTCTTAAGTGAACTATTGTTTAATTTTGTAAGGCTTGAAAGAGTCTGAACTTAAAGAGTAATTATTATTTAGTATGAATTAATAAGCTGCAATTCTTTATGTAATTACAGAAACTCGTATAGATTTCCATAGCGAAATTTCTGATAAAGTCACTCAATATATTGCTTATATTAACTACTAAGCATGCTTTAATAGTAATCTTTGGTAAACACAGGCGTAATAAGGTAATTATAATTAAACAATAAGAAAAGAGATATTTTTTTATTTATCAACTACGAAAATAATATTTCCTAATAATCTAATGTTTATTTTATTCTCGCGGAACAGAGAATGGTTGACGATGAGTTATTTAATCGATTCAGAGAATCGCCACCGTCATTTCTATAGATTGTGATTAAAATTAAGTGTACAGGAGATCTGTATAAAAAGATGTAAACTTCGTTGAGACGTGATCTGATTATTGGGATCTAGTACCCATTATGTTCCACCGAGGCTCGGTTAGGATTCAAGCGGACCGCGATGAGTGTCGTGACTGGCTGACGGTGAAAGTCAGGTGTCGAAATGTAGGCACACCTTCAATACCCAAGGCAAGTGAGTCCAGTTCACGCTTTGTCAACTATAATTGAGTTTGCTGATAGAACTCGGCGTGCTTTTGTCTGACTGAAAAAAAAACTGTCATGGGAAGGGACACGAGACAATAAATAAAGACCGTTTTCTAAAATTAAGATATATCAACCATTGTTCCTATGTTTAATATCTAGATCAGTATCTAGATAATAAACATGACAGTTCATGTTCAAATAATTTTATATAATCAAAATAGAACACAAGTAAAAAGAAGGAAATACCTTTTTTTAAAAGTCGGTATCAATCGATCGGAAATAGAAAAATATAACTTAGTATTTATTAATAACAACTTATAAATAGAACCCCAGCATCGACAGTACATATGTGTTAAACGCACTGTCGGTCATTTCTTTTACATTCACTTTGAACGTTTTTGTCAAAGGTGTAGAATTCGTCACGCATTTTCTCAAGACGACAATCAAATATCCCAGTCAAGATTGAAGAGATTCGTCATGCTGACAAACATATTATATTATATGTTTTAAGGAGTGATTTATTTTAAAGTTTTTAGTATTGTTGAGAAATATATATGTTATCAGTAAAGATAAAAGTGACACAAATAAAAAAAGACATTTGAAATGAATAAGATTAGTTCATTAACAAAATATCTCTCTTTCCACAACTACAGAATTAACAATCAAAGCTTCCCTTAGCTTCGATTAATTCTGGGTTAATGTTTTTAGATCTGTTCGATTGTATTTATACAATCAACTAACTACATGTTAATATAATTTAAGTTAAAATATAGCATGCTCATACCATCCGGGATAATGAGGTAATCAAAATAGCTAATTAATTTGTCGTGATATTCACCGTCAGTGGCTTTACGATACACTAATTAGCGACAGCAAATTGACAAAGCTAATTAAATTTAGTATTGTTTTTGTTAAATCAATTCAATGGTTGGAACGTCCTTTCATAAATTTACAAAAACATTCATTATTCTTTACAAAAAAAAAGCACGAAAAAAATAAACACAGAAACTGGAAACGATATTACTGCATGAACGGTTTTGTTATTTCACGTTTTACGTTGAAATAACAAAACTTTTCACAACTGATGTTAGGTTTTTTTGCAGTAGTTCTGTGACTGTATTAAAAATCGAGTGATCTAGAAAACAACCTTTCATATTTTTGTAACATATTGCCATTAAAACCGCGTGTGGAGAATTTGTGGTCTACTTTGAATCGTTACAATATGACAGACAAAGCAATTGTTGCGCAATTAAGCCGTAGAATGAATAGAGATAGCTAACAAATGTAGCGATACGATCCACGTAACCAAACGCATTTGGTGTTATTCAGCCTTACTCAAGGTATAGGTTTATTACACAATAATACATTAAACACTTTCATTCAGTTATCTAAGTTCTTCGTTAACAAAACATTAATGGTGACACGAATTTTTAAGTGTCTAACACATTTAGTAACTGCATGGTCTCGAATTACGCAATTGAAAGGCTGTGTTTTGTTTTACTACACCAAATTTTTTTGGTTGATTTGTAATTCTAGCATTTTACTTTTTATTTTATAATTTACACATCGAGAGAAGTTGAGGTGATAGGAAAACGACCATGCTACGCATTTTTTTTTGTAAATAGGGAAATTGGGTCTGTAAATTAAAAATTATTAAATATTTGTTAATTTTGGTATGGTAGTTAAAAATAAACATAGACAGAGTGAGAAACTTGTCTAAAAGTGGCTGCATAAATGATGAAGTCATCGATATGCCGCTAAAATAAACCCAGCTCATGTGATTAATAATATGTGGGCTGTGAACAGTCTATACGAAGGCATTGTAATACCATGTCACTCTTTTTTCATAACGTAAAAGCGTCGAAAGTCCTCCTACGTGATATCTTTGACTGCCATTCGCTAAGGTCATTATGCAAATGCCGGTCGTTCTCCATAATGACGGGTCAGCGACAGAATCGCATCGAAATCGTCAGTGGTAATGTTTCTGAACTATGACCTTTGCGATTGTCTTCAATAGAAAATATAGATCCATTTGTGAGACCAATCTTCGACATTAATTGTATAATCTGATCAATAGATATTTGTTGATTTATTACAAACTAATGTCACAAATATATAAACAAAATGTCACTTTCATCGCTTCTGGTAACATTGGAATGTTTTTGATAATTTCAATGATCATCATCATATTCCGTTTTGACATATATACACCGTGCAAACTCAATTGGGCACTGATTTATAGTATTAATTAGTTAGATAGTTGCTTCATGAGTGACACGGTAATATATAAAATAATACGAAAGTATTTGGTGTTGATATCACTAAGTACTTATTGTTGTTTAAAATATTAAAGCTTAATTTAAATATTATCTTTAATGATTTTGATAATTCAGTCTGACCAGTTAGATTGCCGCAAATGATTTACAAGGGGAGTAATAACGGAGAAATTTCTTCCGAGTTGTAGGAGCGAGCGAAAGCTGATGACGCGGCTAGAGAGCATCGATAGACACGACACGATTTTGGCTTGGCATGTTTTGTTGAGATTTTCATTAACAGAAATATGTATCGATTAAACCTTAAATTTGACCAATAAATTAGATATTTCAAATTTACTTTCAGAAAATATATTTGTGTAGTTTAGTAAGTTTTTAAGTTTTTCATAGCAATCTATATTTAATTATGACCATTAAGTTCTTTTTTGTGTTTCAGTATTGTCAATAATCTGTATAACGAAAGATAATTAAGAAACACAATTAAAAAGAAAATTATTTAAATACTTTTATTTTGTTTGATTTCCTGAATCATATTTTTTTAATTAAGGTACAAGGTGTCTTTGATATGCGGAGAAGTGTGCTTTAAACAAAATAACCGAAAGACTACTGAAAGCGTGATAGCAGTCTTGATTTTTGGCTTTACGTTTCTAAACGTGTATGGGATTACGTGTGGCCGCGTTGAATCAAAGTTCACTAAACCTCGTATTGATTACAAGGTAAAAGTTGAGAAGTCGACTGCCACCCACCACGCACGTATTACATGTAACTTTTTTATTTGACCCCCTACCCAATAAATGTGGTTTAAGTCTTATTCAACTTTTCCCTTTTTGTCCTATTCTCACAACACTTCTCGATTTAAAGATATATCTCGAATGTACGATAAATTATTAGCGTATTATGATTATTATTTGGTTAATGTAATAAACTTTACATTATAAGCGTTAGCAGCTGAAGCTTAGTCGGTCGGTGAATGCGACTTGAACATTGCTTGCCTGATACTATGCAATATTTCATTTAAAAGACCGAAGACTGCAAACTACTTTGATATTTATATAGACTGTAAACATTTAACTGTTCTCTAATATGATCTTGAAACAGCTAAAAATGTAAAAGTATGACAATGAATTGAATCCGGCTGCTTGACATTTTGTATCGTGGCCTCGCCGTGACTGACCCGTTCGCACTTTACATTCAAAACTATTGGTCTGTTATCATAGCTCTTTTCAATGAAACAGTAAGGCCCATTTTTCTTTGTTTAAAATATGAGTGTTTTCCAACTATGTCTATTCAATACGGTCTTTCTATGGACAATTTGTTTCTGTGTCGAAATTTTGTTATAGGTTTTCGACGTTATGGGCACTTTGTAGTTGCGAAAACTGAACAAAGGTCAGTGGCCAAGTGCTGTTGAATGCATACAGCTAATATAACTTTAATAAGTCATTAAGTTAGCCCTATCTCAAATGTAATAGCTTTTAATTGAAATCAATACTGTATTTTCCAACTTGAACACAATAGAGTGATTGAATAGTTCAATAGATCTAATAAAGTACCTCGTTAAAATAATTGTTCAAAACTCTGATTTCACAATGTGACTATTATTGGTATAATAAAAACTGAATTCAATTAAAATACAATTGCACTATCTTAGAATAATTACGAGTAAAATACGTTGTCATACTATACAATTAAATTGAATAGCAAATTTACAATATCAACGAAAAAAGTATACACGCACGCATTGGTTAATTTAAAAAACATACAGAAGAAAGAACAATTGGTGTCCATATTTCAATACTCAATTAACTAATGGATGTACAAATATTAGTTTTAGAGTTAAAGCCCTTTTCATTTGTGTTCAAGTCGAATGTAAACATTTTCCTCGTGAAAACTGGATTCAAAACTACAAAACAGAATTCCGATAACGCGGCACCATTGAAGCGAGGAAATAAATTGTAAATGGGAAAATAGATGGATATACGTTTTATAAAACGAACCAGAAAATATTAGCCAGCGTCAAGACATACCGTTTGATTGAAAGGCAATGAGGGATTCAAAACCTTACTTTGTTATATGATGGAAAAAATCTCATGATCGATACCCTTTTTAAATTCTACTGTTACTAAAATGTCCTCTGTTTCTATTACGTTGTTCCTGTATTGAGAGATTTATCAATTTTTCGATTAATTAAACAGTAACTGAATTTGGATTTGTTAATTTTATTTTGGGATATTTCATATAAACATTTAATGAATGCAAGGTTAACAAAAAGTCAATACCGATAAAATGAGAGAATAATGATAATCCTTCGACTTTCGGTGAAAACGTAACGTTGAAAGAAATTGGGCTCTCATTGTCATTTATCTATCTATTCATAAATAGGTTCTTTGTAATGTCTAGAATTTCTTTTGTAGCAGCTTTGGCTTTGCATCGGAGTTTTATTTTGATTGGATTTTATCCTTCGCAAAAGGATTTAGAGTTTTTAAGTCTTTGCCAGCGTTATAATTAGATAAAGTATAGTAAGTACACTTTAGTATCTTGTCACAACAACGTTTACTATTGATTATATTGTATTGTACTCGTTGACTGTTACTCATCTATGACAAAGTTCTAAAGTCTAAATCTACTTTTGATGCCAATCGTGCATTTATTTTAATCCTAAACAAACAGTAATAGAAATATCAAGGTAAGTAAAACTTATTAAAAAATTGACTTCCAGACATGCATTGTGTATTTTTTGTGGGCAACCAAAATTTAATTTACACAGAATCATTTCAAGTAACCCAAATTTCGAATCTCAAATATTACTCGTCGATATTTCATAACATAGTAGGTTTACGATCTCCTGCTGGGTTTAGTAGATAGCCGTATAAAAGGATGCCATACCAAAAAAATCCCTTATCTCTGTGGCCAGAGTGGGAATGGACGATAATAATCATAGAGCTCGCGTCCATTCGCATCCCTATGGAGCAATGATATACCCCTACTTCAATGTCAAACCAGACTATCACTTCTATAGTCTGTGTTATAAGGGTGAAAATCACGTGCATTTTCATAACAGGACCGTGACACACGAAACTTGTTTTGAATTTCAACCCTCCGGAAATATAAGAGGGGATTGCCGGTTGACAGTTATCACTGCTCCAATTAAATTTCTATTGTGATCTTTAATGGGGATTTTATTCAAATTTATTAGATGGCTCGTGTCATGTAAATGCAGATCATAGTTAGATATTTTATTAATAGTTAAAATACATGTAAATAACCTGGATGCATTAAGTGAATAATTATTAAGTTTGACTCAGATTTAACTTATCGGTTCCCTGTGTAGTTCATTTTACAAGAACGTCAAGTAGTTTTTGCGTTTATTTGTTACTAATGCTCAATAATATAAATTTTGTCTTATTTAATTTTATTTTAGGTGTTTTGAGTTTGGTTTTATAAAATATTATTAATAATGATGAAAGAATTATTAAAATTGATTTGATTTTGTGTTAAATAGCGTACAAGAAATATTTTACAAATTTTTTGAGTTTAATTAATATATTCTCTACCAAGTTAAGAAATATTTTGTTAAACTCGAGTCAAGTGGAAATAAAAACTTTATATATTATTGAACTGAATAAGTTCAGCAAAAGTTTAACGATGCATTTAATAGGGTAAAACTAGCTTTGGGAACATTGTCGAACAATCCAAATACAAAATTTCCCAGCGTAGCTTTGACACGTGGCTGTTTTATTACAAAAGGCTGTTTGTACGCGCCGTGGGATAAAAAATAATTATTTAATGTGTCACGAGAAGTGGTTATAGTTTGTAAAATATGAGATATATATCGTAATATATAAAAGAGATTTTTTAACTTTTTGTGAACTTGATAGAAACATTTGTGCTATATTAAAATTAATACTAAATTTATAGCTTTTGATTAAGTACCTATACAGCCGAGTACAGACTGTATATAGTAGCACTGTTTTCTTGTGTAAATTTTAATTCACGATTAAAATTCAAAGGTTGAACTTTGAGTTTATGTAAAACAGTGTTACAAATAAACATGCTAATGACTCGACGACGGTCACCGACGTTGCTAATATTTATTGAATCCATTCGTTTTCCTCGGGGTAAACGGATCACAAATAGGTCGAATTCGAATACAATAACAGGATAAAATCAGGAAAATAACACTATATATAATTTAAATATTTCACAGAGTTATTGTTTAATTAGTAGAATAGTTCCAATTTTACATGACTCATCTTTATGGTTCGTTTCGTATTTCTTACAACGACTTTTTCCTAACACAACACGCCAGGCAACCAGCATTTGTCTTAAAACACCTTGGGATTCGTTTATTGTAAATATAGTTTGTTTTAAACTTTATTTGTTGTAAACCAGGATAATATATAGTATTGATAATTAAGTAGGTATTCTGTAATTTGATATTTTTACGTAATTTAAGTCTAACGATGTGTCTCTGCTGCATTTTATATTCAAAACTGTCAGGTAAAAAAATACTCACCAATTTCTACCGCTCAAGCCACTAGCATTGTTCGCATTGCTTTGTTCTGGTTTGAAGGATCAGAGAGGCAGTGAAACTATTGGGCAATGTTACATAATATCTTCAATATGTTGGCAATGCGCTAGTGATATCCTATAGGCTGCAGTTTGGCTTAGGTACTTTCATGTGGACTGTAAGATGTTGAGCTGATCTAATGAATAAAAAAATAAAACCATCGTATGTGTGGTGTGTCTAATTTACTTCTTAGTTATTTAAAACCATACGCCAGATAACCCAGCTTTAAGGTAAAATAAATAAAATAGCCACATTGCCATATAACGCTACTTTGATTACAGTGTAATTTTAGGTCACTAAATTCTAATTAAAGTAGGTCAACCTGTTAAAGTATAGGTTTATATTTTAGACTAACAGCTCAAGTTCACCCGAGTAGTCCCCTATTTCCGTTAGAATAACAATTAGTCAAAGAAGACTAAGCTACTTCTTATAAAATCAATTATCTGCTAGTAAAAATAAATTTCGGTTAAAATGGATCCGGCTGTTTTTGAGTTTACCTCAGCCAAACAAACGAAAAGGCTTTTGAAAAAGAAAACCATATTAACCCACTTACAAATGAAAAATTCCTCTGATAAGAATCCCCTAATGACAATTGACATTTGAGTCACACAACTAATTCTGATTATAAAATTATTATTATGTGTCTAGGCATTGCTTTAATCCAGCAGCTAACAATTCGAATGCTGTCGAAATTAGACTTCGGTTAGAACAGTCTCGTTAATTGAATTCTAAACTTGAACACACTCGACCTCATTTGGGAGCCACAAAAGTTAATTAATTCAGTTGGTCTGTGTGGTCGCAGTGCACTCGTATGTGACAACGGTGCTAGACTGTTGTTACATTTTATATATGTGCATACTTAAATCTAAAATATAACCTCTTTATAACTAGTTTGGAAAGTTCAATTTATTGATAGTACAAATAATGACGATTCAGAACATTAAAAAAAATTCCAATTGTTGTAGAAAATATGTCAAGGTGATACAAATGTAAAAAGGCATTTGTTCTCAGTCATGTTTCTCTATCAATCTTTCGTTAGGTTATATATTAAAGACAGAAAATCTAACTTTATATAGTAGAGAAGTGTTCATCTATTTCTCAGTCTTTTGTTGTTTTTCACAGAAATGTCATCTGAAATAAGGAAGACTCACTGAATAATCATTTGTCTGCCATTTTCCTCCTTAAATATTAATAAAAGAAGCAGTTGTTGTTATATTGTGTTTCTTTATAATCTTCTACGTCTGTTTTCTTTTGAATTGACTGCTAACATCAAAAAGACATTAAAAGGAAATTCTGTACAATCTTGCTGTAACGCGTGATTACACTAATAATAAAACTTCCATATATGAGTATACTCATCTAGGTGGATATCAGTTTGCGCTCGAGACAGAATAAGTTATCCCTATAATGTTGGTAACAACATAAATAATTTATTCCTTGCTCCCCACACACGATTTTATTCTCGACCAAGTTAAGACAAGCAAATACATATATGGGTTCAGGGATCGTTGCTCACGGGTGAAGTCTTGGATAACTTGAGCTATTTCCTCGCGTCGAACACAAACATCGCGTAATTCTGCGAATAGGGGTTGGTCTCGATTTACATTGCTCTGTTTTACTTAGGCTTATTAGTTATCCTGTTTAGTACGTAAGCAATTTGATTAATGTTTACTTATTTTATGTATGTTGTTGCTGTATTGTTGATTTGTTAGGGAGAACATAAACTTGATAGTGTAAATTTGTCTAGCAATTTAGTGTTTGTATTCTGTCTGTAGATACACGTAGGTACTAATATAAAACGGATAGGAGTAATACTTTTACATTTAATTACTTTAACTTTTCGGGGCAGAAATTTCTCTATAATAAATTATTAATTTTATAGACCTTTCATTCCGCTAAATATGTTTGCTTAATAAATCTGAAAATGGCGCTTTTAAGATTGTATGTATGCCATGGAGTTATTAAAAACCAAGAAATTCGAGCGGAAAATAATTTGATAATTTTAACAACTTGCTTTATTTGATTGTTTTTAATCAGGGTTAATTTAAAATACATCTGTAAATTAGAAAGCCAGTATTTAAAATTTTATAAACTAGGGCCCACCTACGTCTGCGTACACATGTGTTTAAAATTGATGTCCATATGCCAATGTAAAATCAACCATATATATTAGTTGATCAATGCAAACTTTTGTGCTTATATTATTGCGGTATTGTAGACGGATCAGTAATAAACATTGTTAGATTTTCCTTCCTAACCACAAAAATTAATCGACATTATTCCACACAATATAGAATAAGAATAGATAATGATAAAGAAGTATATCTGACGTGAAAAAGAAAACTGTATTTAAGTAACTCAGAAATATAAAAACAACAAGAGTAAGTGATGATTTACTTTGTGCTATGGAAATCATGTAGTGAGTGTAGGTAATCAACATAACATATGCATACGAAAATAAAAATAGTGAGTTGTTCGTTTTTTAAACTGCACACGGTACGCGCGTAATAAAAGCTAGTAAATAAAAAAGAATAAGCAAGAGAAACACAAATATGGAAACATTTCGGCAATTGTTCGTGTAGTAGGTAGGTTCTTGGAAGAACATGTTTGTTCCCGACTTTGATTTACGTTCCCGAATAATCGAAGAGTGAGGTTCATACGAGTTCGCGTACCCGACCACCCCTCATATATTTCATCTTACAGGATTTTGTATCAATGGGTCCTAATGGCGTGAACAGATCCTTTGTACCCCCACCCTCATCCAATTTGGGAGAGTCAATGTCCGAATTAAGCAGCGCATATTGGGTATAACACCTCTGCCAGAAAAAGGTTTTCTGCATAAATGCTTAGGATACTTTAACAATACTGAAATAATAAACAAACTCAGTATTCTTAAACGATTTTTATAAATTTATAAACATTAACCACATTTTAAAGATCATTCGCTAGTAAATATTTTATAATCTATATAAATCTTTATCTATGAGACCTTGTACGTTTTTAACAGTTTAAACTGAAACCGTCAAAAGTTGATATTTCTGAATCTACACAAAAATATAATATAGGACTAGAAAATAACAGTCTTCTGTCGTACGCCATTTGTTCATATACTAGTTTTATTAGAGTCTTATTCTGTGTGATGGAAAAAGAATAACGAATAGTGTAATAAGAGATCGATGTAGTGTAAAAGATGATGTTGTGACAACAATAGAGAAAGGAATGTTGAGATGATTTAGACATGTAGAAAGGATGTATGAAAGTAAAATGACTGCACAAATCTATAGAGCGGAAGTGAATGGAAGAGTTGGTATAGGACGATCTAGGCGAATATAGCTCAACCAGGTAGAAGAGATACTAAAGAAGGACTGGGTCAGAAGAACCTAGAATAAACGAGTGTATGAAAGTACTAATACGAGAAAGGGAAACAAGAGAGGTATACCAAGATCGTAACAAGTGGAGATCCATAGTATCTATCCCGTTGGGACACATGCACTTACATACACATATGTATGTATCTAAGTAAACCCAATTAGAATGACAGCTAAAAATAAAATATGAATGACTAGCCATACTTACGCGGTTTTATTTATATATAAAACCTTTATTGACCTATGACACAAATAACTCTGCCCCTCTAAACAATCAAGGTATTGTAAGCTAAACAATTGAATTATTAAAATTTTGTTTTATGTAACTCACTGAATTTTACTCATATGCAACTTATTTTTGCTAGGATGATGTTTCCACACAAATAATGATTTAAATTTTGCAGACATTTTCAAGGTAACTTGTGGTTCACCTCGCTCTGTTTACATAAATAATCATAAAATACTAATGCATTAATATCACCGAGTCATCTCCGTAAGTTATTATTAATGAAATATATTTTTCTACAATAAATTATATTTTGTTATTAAATTATTATTTATTACTAATCTTATGAAATGTGCAATTTAAATATGGATACAACTGTACGATACTCAGTTAATTGAAATATACAGTTAATACATGGCCATTAACGAATGGCCTTGAAGTAAAAAAATTGTGAAGTCAATTTAACTGTGTTTTGGAACCCAAAAACCTTATTTCAAAATATTTTATTTTTTGTTTGTGTTTAACTACGTCAACGAAAAACGGATCATCAATATATATTTTTTTTAAATATGTACCTATTTGAATGCATAACGCAAATGACGCAATATAACGCATTTAACTCTAAATCACTATATTTAAATAAATTTATTTTAGTATATGTACTGATAATAACAACTTATAATTTATTATTAAAAGGTAATTGACATACAGTGATAATCTAACTGGTTAAAATACGTAACGATATAAAAATATAAATTAGAAGGAAAAAAGATAAAACACAAATTAATGTACTGATCAAACAATGTACGATAAAGCGCGTTCTGACGGTTCGACATTTAACGTAATTGAGCAAAAGATAAAGCTAAAGTGACGTGAAAAGAGAAACCAGAACAAAACCAGGCCAGCACACAAAGATCAAAATCGTTCGCTCGTCGTTTACCGACGATACCTTGCCACAAACATCAAGTTTCTTTTAACGACCTATATAATAAATAATATTGGCCCGCCTTAATTTTTTCAAAAATTATACCGAATGGTGAGAGAGCTGTTATACTGCATTATTTCTATAAAATATCAAATTTTATTTGTTCATGGACCTACTTGTAAACACATGCACAAAACCTGCACCTATTTTTTCAAAATTGTACAATAGATATTAATCTTTAAGTGTGAGTTATTGAGTTTAAATTTGATTGTGATACTTCTAAAGGTTGATCTGTTGCTTGGCGTACACTAATAATATGGTATTAGCCGGTGACATTTATTTGACCAAAATTCAACTGTTTACAGTAACATCGTATAATTATTGGGTAAAGTAAAAAATTAATTGCATGTCATTTTTAGAAAAAATTTAATTAATTTAAAAATATGTGTTTAAAAACTTCTTTCATAAAATCATTACCAACTATAGCGCAATCAAGAGAAAGTCAATGCCCCCCTCTTATTTATTGCCCTCTTTTATTTACTTTTAATAAATAATGTTAACTTCATGTTCATGTATCGTAGTGTTCGGTAAACATAGTAAAATCACGTGGTGCGTGTGGACTGACCGGTAGAAAGTAGCTTACCTCTTAAGCCACTCTTCATTCAACCATATCGAACAGGTTGTGACTCGTTTTACTCACACACGTAAAACTCAACGCAGAATCCCAAAGAGTACGCTACAGAATGCACACACACGGGCGCGCTACATGAACTTGCACCAGTATGAGCGCAGGTCAGCTTGGCGCATCATTTTTTTCGAGGTAACTGGTTTTAGTAACGATAACAAAGGGCATGACTCAGAATAGGGTGTACGGAGGATATAAGTAGCAATATTATTGACTATTCTGAGCTTTAAACTGGCACTTTGCTTTATTTTATTTAACATCGAACTGGCTGATTGTCATTTGTTTTAATATCCAGTAAGCATTAACGTAACTACTCAATGCATATCAGTGTCTTGATGGAGGTGTTTATTAATCGAAGCGAATTAGTCTTCTATACCTACGCACATGGCACGATTCACTATTGTACTAAAACTTTCTAAGCTATTGTACCCCGCTTGCGTACATCTCTACGAAATGCCCCGTGTGACATTGTGTGTCTGTGCATTGATTTATCGCTTTACTGACCTGTGTGTGGTTCTGTATCGTTCGTCATTTGTGGGACCTCTACCTGCTATTGAAATGCGCCCCTTGATACGGTCTTTGAAAATACAACAATATCTTTATTCAACAGGAAATTTGGTTTTGAAGTTCGCCTCGGATTTATAGTTGCATGCTCGATCAGACTTGCTAAAGCTCTGTAGTATTCTAAATCGAAACTTCAAACGGTTTCATTGATGTATTGTAATGGGAATTTTAAGCATAGTTGGCGGTATTTATAACGTTTACTTGTAAATTTAAATTTGTGGAATAAATACGAAATCAACGGTAATTTAGAACTACTTTTACTAACAGCTTAAAAACGAGGTTTTGTAAAACTGTTATGACAATAATTTATAATAAATCACGCAAAAAAAACTATAGTAGACACAAACAGATCTAGTGCAATACCCCGACAACAGATATATTCTATTATTTAACAACATAGAGATACTACTAATAATGTACCAAATCATTATTGGATGACGTGAATCTTTGATCAATAATATCTCCTCAACGTTAACAAAGGTAGCCATATTGAAATTCGAATGCTGAACGTTAATTTAACTTATAGTATTACTAAACTATTAAATCATGCGAAGAACACCGAAATAGCTGGAAGCTTAGTTAGTATCGGTAATTGCCCAAAATATAACTCACCCAAACCACTCCCTATAATTCAGAGTCGGGGTAAATCGACTAAGTCCCCAATACAATCCCTAGGAAATTTGATTATATCTGTTGGGTATTGGTTTGTTCGATATGCATTATTGTGCTGTCCCGAACCCTGAGATTGTTTACTGTATCAACACAATAGCCGTCTACCTGACTATGTCATAAACAATCTTCAAGTGATATTCACTGCAATAATGGCCTTTACCGGCGCTTCTATTCACACAGTTATTTTAGTTTATAGTTTACCCAAGGTTAACTAAAACCTCGAGGACAAAGCAAGATTACAATTTGAAGTGCTTATGCAATTAGTTGGCATTGTGTGTTGAGTGCTTGTACTTGTGTTTTAATGTCAAATTATTTTTGTAACGTGAAAAATATGTCGTTCACAAACTTTAAAGATATAAATAACCTAACAAATAATATATTACACGCAAAACAAATGTAGGAAACGATTACACTTATTTCCTATTTGCCAATTATCCTAAAACTTGCTTCTCGTGCATGTACTCATTCGCGTCGCTGTCGTCTGACACCAACATTTATCCTTTTCGAACACGTGCCCATGAAGACAAGTAGAAAGGGATGTAAGATTTAAGTGGCCTACGCATACTACACACATCGTGGGAACCGATGAAAATAAGGCTTCTGCCATACCATTCGTTTATGATTGGCTTTTGTTCTTAACTGATGTACGTTTTTGTTGTTTCTGCGGGTCACTTGTATTTATCGGAGCGACAGTCTCAAATACCTGTAGAATTCTTTGTGATAAATAACAAATATTGAATTTTGGGTGTCTGTTAACTAGCCGTCGCTCGCAGCTTAGGATGCATGAATATCTGGATACTAACAATCTATCAAGTACGAATGATCACCAAACGCGTGTATACTTATGCATAGTTTTACTATCAGTCTAATTTATCGGTCTAGGTAGAAATACTTACTTGCTCGCTGTCTCTAAGTCATGATCTTGCATTCGTCGCAAATTATATAATTATATACTTAGCGTTCTTAAGCTATATTTAGAAGAATATCACTTTAGAAGTTATTTTACAGTATTACTCCTTTATATAAAGCTTGATAAGAGCGACATACCTATATCAATGTAGTGGAGTCACACGAGTTATTTATCTTCACATTATGGTATTTGAAACCATAATATATTGATTTCAGGTCAGGTACCCGCAGAGTAGAATAGTACCTCTCCCTTTACCGAGTGTCCTAAGAGACGACTAAGGTACAAAGACTGATAGATGATGGTATATCCATCCAAAACAGTGTGGTTCATGTGGTTCAAATGCATAGGGCAGGTAGCCGCATTCCTGTCTGGAAAGCTGCACTCTGCGATTGCCAACACGCATGCCCAGCGCGGCAATTATGGGCAAAATTCCTCTTTTCTTGGGGAGGCCTGTGTCTAGCAGTACACTTCCAATGGCTGATATGATGATGAAGATTGTTTACATGAGGAAGATTTCACATCAAAAAATGTATTAACTACTATTTGGCAGTATTTCTAATCAAACTATATTTAAAGGACTGTATTATAGTAAAACTAGTTTTTCAAATTCACAAATTAAAAATGGCTCGGTTCTAGTAAAACCGCGGTAGGCGGTAATCGATTCGTAATGACTTTTTAATATGGCCAGATAACACAGTTTTAAACACTGAGCGGTGTGACATAACAAGAAATGTATCTGTAACATTATGTAAATAGTTTTCTTTCTCGGCTGTTACGAAATAGCGAAGAATGGACGGGGGCAAGCCGGTGGAACGAGCACGCGTGGCTAGTCGTCGTATAATAAACCATTCTACACGCCTTTTTCGTCGGGGTTGATCCGCTGAAGAGTTATCAAATTATAAGATAATAATCAAATTTACAAAAAAAATGTGTTGAATCATTTGATTTCGAGTAAATTTTAAACTGAGAAGATAAATAAAAGGAGGACTGAGAGGATAAATATTCTTTCATCATATCATCATCATTATAACAGCCATTGGAAGTCTACTGCTGGATATAGGCCTCCCTAAAAAAAGAGGGGAGTGTGACCATAATTGCCAAGCTGAGCAAACGTGTTGGCAATCGCTCAGCGTAGCTTTCGCGATGGAGATGCCCATCCCCGCCCTGTGCATTTGAGCTACGTTGCTTCGGATGGATACACAGCCATCTGTCGGTTCTGGTACCTCAGTCGCCTCTTACGACATCTGGTACAGGGGAAGGTGCTATTATACTCTACCGTTACATCACGGCTAGTTATTCCTTGCTCATAAATAAAAACAAACGTTAGGCTTTCCTATAAAAACAAATAAAATTGAAGTGTCTGTTTGTAAATACAAATCCACTATTCACTAAATGCATACGGAAATTAACACGTGAAAATTTGGGTGTTGTCTGTCTGTTTGTTCCGGCTACTCTTAACAGATAGCTGTTATAAGGGGTAACTTAGGCCTATTTTATAATTTATTATTTTCACGAGAATGGAAACTACGATTAAAACCGCGGAGCGCTGCCAGTTGTAAATTTGAATAGTTGATCTTAATATGAATTAATTTGGATTTTTATCATATTCAAATAATTTCTTTTCCTTTAATAGATATTTATAAAAAATATTTACCAAATGTCTACTGGATCTAATTGCGTTAAATGAATTTTATTTCGCAAATGACTGAGTAGGAAGTGTTACTATTGATGTTCATCGAAATATGTCGCGAAACAATACGCGCCGCTTTTATGAAAGAACTTTCATTTACCGCTATAGTAAATGCTGGCGTTACTCATGTAAACAATAGAATCAGAGCGTGCATAGCAACATTACGAGTCGCAACATAGTACAAAGAGAACGGTACATTTAAAGAAATTATATGGACACTGCAAATTAATTACATAAAGTTTTGTAAACGGGTACCTCACGGCTAAAGTTATTAATAAATAAAACCACACAACATATCAGTCCTGACTCCACGAGAAGTCGCTTGAATTTGCGTTTATTTTACGGACATCAGAAAACAGAGAGATCACAAATATACGACTTAAATACATATATTTGACACCGAGGTACACAACAAATACAAATATCAACTTATAAATATTTGTTGTACCACTAAATAGGATTACTAAAATCTGCGCCGTCGGGCACCGTCGGACCCCCGCTAATGGTGAATGTTATTCGAACCAAAAATTAAATGGAGTCAACGTCATCTCACCACCCAGGGTGCCCGCTGCTAGACATGGGTCTCTTGAGGTGATTTGGAAATTGGATATGCATTTTTGCACATAATAGCCACTCTAGGCAAACGTAGATAAAATGGCAGTCGCTTAGCGCGGCACCGGCACGGGGAATGCAGCTGCCCATGTTTGTCCTAATATATTAAGGCTACGCTATTTTAGATGGATATTTGTCACCTTTTAACGACATCTGGCACAAAGAGAGGTCCTATTGTACTCTTTAATTTGGAATAGAACAATATAAACTAAAGACAATGACAAATACCGATATCAAATATCAGACTTTAATTGGTAAATATAAAATAATATCACCATATAAACTAATTTGCAATGCAATACTTACGTTTAGTCAACTAAAGATAAACTACTACTTACAACAATTGTACTACGATAAAACGCTAGATGAGACGCGAGTGCCCGCACAGACTGTGAGTCAAACCGGTACGGGGGTCGACGCACGCCCACCTGGTGCCACTTGCGACTGAGGCTCTTAAAATTGGGACACGGTACACTGACTGATTGTGTTGTACCGTCATACTTTTATTCGATAGCAAAACAGCAGTGACAAAAACAAAGATTTACCACTTATATGTATGATGTAAATGGTTGTACATCATCTTTAAAAAAAATCGCGGATGTAGGGACACAGTCCATAACATTGTCAATTTATACACAGTGAATTTCTGCGTAAATTGGTTTTATTCTATGAAATAATTATATAATCTGACGTAAATCAATTCAATTTCAAATATCGAAGTAATCTACAAATTTTACACTTGATACGAAGTCTTCATGCAAAAGCACTAGAGTCGTAATTTGTATGAGTTATTTTCAACTGCACTTTCTATCTTGAAGAAATAATTGGCATATCTGCTTAAATTACGAAGCTGTATAATTCTATCAATGTAAGTGAGACAGCAACTAATTGTGTTTTGGTCTAGATTATATCATAGTTTTAAATTCTTGGTTGGTTGCTTTTTAATGTCAGAGATTTTATGAAGTCGCTTAATTACACAGATTAACAACTTAGGTACATAATTTTTTTATATCTATTCTTGAGATTGTATGTGAAGTAAACTATGGGCACTGCGAAACTAAAAACATGATCAATCTGTTTTGTTACACGGCTGTTTAATAAGTACGAATATACTAAAGATTAGGTTATATGACATGAAATAATTATTTATTTTAAGCATTTATTCTTAGAAAAAACAAATTACTTGTTAAAAAATGTATAAATTCAAATCATCCTATATATTGTGAAAAATACTGTTTGCCATCATAAAAGAAGCAATTGTAACTACACGAGAAATGGATACTAATTTACTAGTAATTAGATGTATTATTAAAGTATTCCCTCTAAAAACAGATCTTGTATTAAACTTGTTCAATATTATTGAACTAAATAACGAACTACCAAAATGTAACATGATACTGAGGTTTACACAGTTTCTGCCATAGCATTAATTGTGTCGCACCGTGAGATGCCACCGTGAGAAAGCACCGCCATAATACAGTAGCCTAAAAGTGAGAGCAACCGATCACGTTTAAATCTCAATTTAGCAGTCCATTTACGAGACTTCTCTTCTCTTTCTCACCATGCAAAATATCTTCAGGTGTAATAAAGATAGCAATCTGGTAACCTGAAAGAAAAGATCACGTCTTAAATTGTCTCGGATATGCAATGAGATCACGAAGCCTAATTAACTTTTTCACAATATTGAAAAAAGTTAACAGAAAATAATTAAATGTTTTTTTGGATAACGAATCTAAATAGTCTAAAAACGTTTTGTTAAAAGACCTTTTTAAATATATTCTACTATTTCATGCGCAGTATAGCCAGTTAATGTTTTTTTATTTATTTTTGATAAAATTTGTACGCTAATTACATTCGACCTGGAATGTCGTTTAACGATGAAAATACAAATTGACTTTGTTTGTTTCAGGTTTGTGTTTACGAGAGTACATCACGATTACTTTTATTAAACATTCGGTGAGTTGTAAGGGGTGTTTTTATTTTGATGGCGCCTGATTAGAATTTCGAGATTCTCTGTTACTGGTCATATATATCTATATATTGTTAAATATCGGTGGTCTTATAAAATATGTGACATAATTAATTGATGTTAAATCGGAATGAAAATTATAAAATAATATTTTTTTAGTTTTCTTTGTTACAATTTAACCTTAAAACTACTCGACCAGTTATGTTAATTTTCACCCTGAGAAAGCTACATCTTTAACAGGTAAAAAAACGGGTTAAACCGTGAAAAACTACTAGTGGAACTAATACCCATAACGTAGAATCTGTTGTTATTAATGCAATATCAGTGTAAGTCCTTATTAAAAAAAATGTTACAGTATTTATGAAAATATTTATAAAGTAAATAAGTAAGGAAAATATATAATTTGTTAAGCAGTAGCTTTTAAAACATGAATCGATCAATATAAAACACTGAGCTTAGACCAACTATGACATTTTAATCGAAAAAAATATATAAATGTGTATCTATACATCAAGCCAATACTTTCCAACAAAAACCTTTTAAAAGAATATTGTGAATACATAATAATGTAAAATTCAGCTAAGTTAATACTTTCCTAAAGGAGTAGCGTAGATTAACAATTTACGTCTGTTATATTAGAAAGCAACAAATAAAATTAAAATACAGAAGAAAAAATATGGTTCCTACTTTTTAGAGAACGATTGAGCCGGTATCTGTTAAGTATACAAACTCTTCTGATAGACGACTACCACATTTATGTACTCTTAAGGTCCTAATGACCAACCCTTAGGTCGAGTTTAACATTGTTATAATGTTTGTATGTAAAGTAGAAATACTTTACATACAAATAGGGAAAATAGGGAAAATAAAAACATAAAAAAGAATGTTTTCCTTAATCGATTTGAGGAAGGCGAATTTCAATATGGTATTTTTAGTCTTTGGTCTTTCTTTTTACTATGGTGTTTGTCAGTGATTTTAATGTTTCATTGATTTTTTCCTTGTAGTCAGAAAATTTCAATTTCGGCTATATTTCGATTGTGAAGGTTGGATAATTGTTTATATGTTCATAGTGACTGTGTAGTATAGTAGTAGTTTTGACACTTTGTTCTTTCCATTCGTAAATAATCAATTTTTACAATTGTGTGATTTAGGTATACACTTTATAGAAATAGCGCATCGTTTAGAATTTTCAAAAGCGAGGTCACAACCTAGAGCTTCTATGCACAAAGTAAAAGTAGTTTGAATCATAATTAACCCGTCCATTGCTTGAATTGACGCCCTCTTGCGTGTTGACTTGACGTAGGTATTAGAGAACAATTAGTGTTAACATTCTGAGTTTATTTAGATTTTGTGCAGATTTCACACTTGATCTTTTTTGTAAAAGACTAGAATATGTTTGGTGGTTTTAAGGTAATAAACCTTAACGCAATACCCTAGAAAAAGTGGATGCTATATCCGGATTTGCGCTCTCAAAGTAATGACTGCTTATAATAAGCCATGCTACTAGTAGGTATAAAATAACATAGGTTATTTTAAACTTACAAATGCTTTTAGAGATTGTATGCAAAGAAAATGTTGAATAATATATAAGATAACTTATTCAAGGTGTCAGGTGGAACGCAAAACTACATCTTTTCCAGGCCGGAGGACTGTTTTATGGTGGGGCTACCGAAACCTTAACAGATATGTTTAATTTTTAATAGCGTTCTTTTTGTGCTGAAAAATTAGCACTATTCAGAAACACAAGAAGACAATGTAATTACGAACCTAAATGTCAAACTTTACAAGTTCTAAGCAACGAATAAAGAAGAAATAATTACTTAATTACATTCAGGGATATTGTGCATAGAAAATGTGTACTATGGACATAATTTGCATGTTTGACGTTTAGCAAAAAATTAACGTTACCGATAGCTATCTCCGCACGAGATACCTTGCTAAATGTTCTACTGGCTCGATAGTGGTAACAATACTTTCATGTTCTGTATAATAGCAGTGAGAGTAAGACTGATGTAATCCAGTTAGAAAGGATAAGACACACACCGGGAAGCAGATGAGATTGTTTCTATACGTTCGTTTTTTGGGTATCAATTAACAAATATAAAAGATTATAGTGCTTCCTAGAGAAACTGGGCAGGCAAGAGTATGGCCAACGGTTCAGGGAAGCAAAAATGGTGTAAATAGATGTTAGTTGCGGAAATCTGCCCAAGTTACATCTACGTTTATTTACATGTCACAATAAGCAAAACCGCATGAAACATTCAAAAGCAGAATAATTCAATTTATATACATAAAATTATTGACTGAAAAAAAATCAGGTTTTCTGAATACGTTTGGTAATGTTCTATAACTTATTTTATATTAAAGTTGAGCTTTTATGAAATACTAACGATCCTTTCCCGAGCGTTACTTTACAGCGTGATATTTTCGTGTTATTTTACCTTCGAGCGTGCTACCCCAAAACGTCGAGTGCCAAATGCAAAACTTGCCTTATCGTTCAAAATAAACAAAGAATATGATTTACGTGTAGTGTTACGTAAATCGGAACGCGCGCCCGCCATAGCAATGATTACAATAAGAAGAAAGCAGAGCCGTTTCCAAGATGGGCCAAGCCTCCGGAGTCACGTACGGGTTGACGGTTTATTCCGCTTTCCAGTTTTCATCAAGTGAATAATAAATAACGAACACATTTTGCTTCCATCGCCAGAGTACGTTTTGTCTGAATGCGTACCATTTTGCTGACACTCCGCGGTTCGTTGGTGGGAAATCGTACGGAAATGTGGGCTTTCTGCAAAGAATACTTTGACACGGCCACAATTTCTTTACTATACAGTTAAGTTTGTATCGGCTATGTCTTGTCTCTTCAGCTACACTTAAATAAAGTTTGTATGGTTTTAGCTCGCTGTATTATTTTACATTGGTCTCTGGTAGTTTGTGATATTATCTTATTTTCAAGTCCTACAAATACAAGCAAAAGTTTAAGGATGTTTGTTTTTGGTCAAAACTAAACGATTTAATATTAACTGCGCATTATCATTACAGCCATTCAAAATCCACTGCTGAGATAGGCCTCCCCTAGAAAGGGTAAATTTTGCCCATAATTGCCGCGCTGGGCAAGCGTGTTGAATAGCAGATCGAAGCGTTCGTGACAGGGATGATGCTGATATACGGCCCATTCGGATATACGGCACATTCGGATATACGGCCGTCTGTAGATTCTGGTACCCATCTTTTACGGCACCTGATACTGGTGAAGATACTGTTCTGCTCTGTCGATACCTTACGGTACGAAATTGCTCACACATTAAATTATTAAATTAGTTTTACAGAGACAGTGGTAACTAATATTAATTAAATTTTGGTAATGGTAATACTGTTTTAAAAAAAAATTTTGGTAATGGTAATACTATTTGAAGAATAAGTTCCAAATACATTTTGCCCACTATTGTGTACAATCGTTATCAAATGAGGAATATAAAAGATTATCGCTAGACATTCGCTTGCTTGTAGAACTTGATGAATTCTTTTTTTTGGGAGGTACCTAATGCGTATAACGGCCGTCCCTTTTTTATTTCTTCACATCGCCTAATCAGAACGGAGGATGGTATAAAGGGCTTCATATGTGCGTCATTAAAGGAATCCGGGGCAGGGTTTTGGAATGTGCCCGCGCGGGTGGCGGGCCAATTACCTCCGTATACCTGCGATGTTTTACAATCCGATCACTCTATAAATCTAGCAGAAATTAAAAGTATCAATTTTCATTTCTTTCAGTGATTCAATAAACTTTCTTTAGATATTTGAGATTCATAATTTGGTAATAGTAGTAATAAACACTGTAGCTCCACTACAATATTCCATTTGTGCTTAATAGTGAATTATTGTAACATAAAAAATCTATGCGCATTTGAAACTTTAACTACTTTCTGGAAATCAGTGTACAATGTAAATTGTTTATACTATTTTGATTTATCAAAAGCAATTATCTCTTTTTTTTATAGCTCGTAAAACTGTTTTGAACATTTGCCTTATTATTCCAAGAGAGCTTACCAAAGGGTAATGTTGTTTATAAAATGCTTTATGAAATATTCACCGTCAACTCCACGGCTCATGGTAATGGCAAACATTCTCTTGACGTAACTATTCGGGCGTCTTATAAGCACATTCGTCGAAGACTGTGAATATTTTACGCGCCGACATGAACGAGGGAAGCGTTTGCAAAGGCGTCGCAAATCCCCACGGATCCAATTTACTTGTAAACGATGACCAACCTTGCACTCTTATTTCGAATTTGCTAAAAACCGATAAAGGAATCCCAACGAAGAGATCCCACTGATACGGCACTGTACGCAATTTATCAAATGGTTGCGGTTACGTTCGTCTCTGAATCGACTCTAGAAAGTTCGATAAATTGCGTGCACAATTTCTCTGATGTTTGCTAGCGTTTCGGCTGATTTATTTGTTACTTCTGTTTTTGACGTGGTTCCTTGCTAAATGTCAAAGGAAATATAGATGTTGACGCAATTCATAAGCGAAGTCCGAAACAGAATTAATCCGCTTGTAAATAAATGAGCCGCATAAAAAGGATGAAATGATTGCACATTGTGCATCGAGTAGGTCAATGCACATGTAAAATAAAAATAGAAAGGCTCTTTAATGACGTTGACTAACACTGAAAAAAGCGTGTTACATGCGGACGGATTTTATAGCCCCGATAAGAATATAATTTCAACATCGGCAGCTGTACAAAACATAGGAAGCAAGTCTTTGTTGGTGCGCATCAAATTACCATATCGCTTGTGATGATTGAAATCTAACTGTAGTGATTTTATTGAGCAACATTTTTCCTTCACAATGATATTTTGAATTTATTACGGTTAAAATTGTGCGCGCATTAAAGAAGTAGTTTTTTTGTGTTCCAAGCAGAGTTATATCATTCACCTTGATCGCAATATGTGTTCCTGCCGTTTTTACCCTTTATTACGTTCATCAGTTTCTTTGTTAGTATTAACCAAGGTATTGACTGACACAATATTGACAATGAAGTCGATCAAACCATCTGGATGTCGTTTCCTGCGCTCGATTCCATTACATGAGCAAACACTAAAAGTATTATTACAGATATCATTAAGGTATTAGATCTGTCTATGATAGATTTTATGGCGTGTGTTTTGTATAAAGTTTCGGGCAGCTGTTTTATCGACGGAAGTCGGGCCTTCATTGTTGGCAGCCGCACTAGGTCATATTCAATAACGTTCCGTCGCAGCTTTAATTAATTGTGGGATATAATATTAGTCTCCATTATGTTCCGGGAATGTAAGACAGTGTTTGTTTTACGGGCTACAATGCTACATACATTATAGCTCAAAGTGAATTAATTTTGCACTTTAAGAGTATTCAGTTTCCAGTTACTAATTCATTTTACGAACCACTGGTTGTGACTTCTATTGTTCTAATAAGATTTTGAGCGTTTCTCCGCATTGAGAATTTCTATGAGAGTCTATGAATAATTAATGTCTGTAGTGTTGGTACATTAAGTTTGATAAAGGAATCAGTAAAATTATCAATTTATCCAGTATCGCAGGTATTAACACGTTTCATAGCAACAGTATCGAATAGCATTTTATCTGTCTATACTTCGAGTGTAGGTTCTTAGTCGGCGAGTGAAAGGCAAACTGCAGCCCACGGACGTAGAGTCAACCGAAGTTCTTGTCAACGCAAAATTAGACCTTATTATTTACACAACACTGTACATTATAAAATTGAGATAGATCTGGAAAATACTCGCAGATGCTAAATTGTTTTAGTTTATCCGGTTTGTCTCTAATCTGTAGCTGTAATACCAACAATGATAATTAAATTGCTTTTTGTAGCTCCTCATATTTTATTACGGTAAATTGGACAAAAGATTACTCAAAGTTCAATTGATTGAAACGATTAGTTTTCAAAATTTGGTGTTAATGTTTTACTTTTAGGTATGTCAAAGACGTTTCTAAAAATGTACGGCAATACAAACCGTAATAGCCTCGAACCGGGTTTAAAGCGGATGGCTGCAGTCACAGAGCGATCACGCGAAACAATTTGTAAGCAAAAACCGTGAAATTGTAATTTTTGAATTTCCAGCGAACTGCCAATGAAAAAAAAATGCTGGGCCTTTTGGATAACTGTTGCGAGACAATATCGTAGCGGGACACGCTCGCAATCTAAAAGATTCTCATTTAAGCCTTATTAAAAGTATTCACTCTACGTAATTAAAATAAAGTCTATTAGAATCTGAAGCCTAAACAGGTTTTATTAATAAGACAGCGTATTTGGGAATTATGTTGTACGTTTTCTTCAAGTTTTTATATATTGTGTATATTTGTTATTTTCATATTAATACAGTAACGTACGATCATACTTTTGCATCATTGCATGCATAGACATGTATTATACATATAGGCCTTTCCCTTGAATCACTCTATATATACAAAAAGGCGCATTAAAATCCGTTGCCTAGTTTTCAAGATCTTAGGATACTTAGAAGGATACTTAGCGACAGACAGAAAGCAACTTTGTTTCATACTACGTAGTGATAATGCACACAATATCTTATACGTTGACTTGACTCCGAGCTAACTAGTTTAAAGCACTTGTGTCACGGATATAAATCAGAGAAATTGCAATCATAATATTTTAATACGTATATGAACTGAAGCAAATGTTTATCCCTTGGCGCACAAGATAGGTACAGTTTTCTATCCATATACTTTTACTTTTAAAAGTTGTGTAGTTACGGCAGAGTAAAATTTTACCTCGCTCTGTACCAGGTCTCGTAAGAGGTGAAGGTACCAGAACAGACAGATGGCGGTACGTCCACCTAAATCAGTGTAGCTCAAATGCACTGGGCGGGGATGGGCAGCACAATCCCCATCGCGGAAGCTACGCTCTGCGATTGCCAAAACGCTTGCCCAGAGCGGCAAATAGGGGTAAAATTCCGCCTTTGTCCAGCAGTGGACTTCTAATGGCTGATATGATGATAGTTTTACTGCTAGTTTTAAACTACGCATGATCGTACGATATGCAAGCCTTAGTTGTTACTAAACTTAAAATCAAAGTCAAATATCTTTATTTAAATAGGCACTTTTAAATCGTCAAAACCACAAAAACAATCTATGAGTATAGATTTGCTAATTACAATTATACACAAAGGACCGATGACCCTGATAACCAGTGTTATAAGAGTAATTTAAACAAATAACTCATTGAGTGTCCTACTTTAATCTACATTAGAAACCGTTTAAGGTGATCACGCTTAATACGATTTCTCGTATAATACGCAACTTTACGCCAGTCCCTACTATTTAAGAAATATTTTCATACATTTCTTAACGCTTAATACGATTCATCATCCCGTTTAATACGCCCGATCAAAGCTAGGATAACGTTACTGACGTCGTGTTGGAAGTAGAAAAGAAGAACCCGAAATACTGCGGAGTTGTCCTGGTTATTCTTCCATTGACGGTAATGTAGCACCCTATGAAATTCAATCAATTGAAGATATTGAGAATGTAAACAGCACACCAAACGAGGCCCTAAGTGATAATGATAAAGACGAAGATGAGTCAACTCCGGTTTTGTTAACCGCCTAGGCATTATCAGCTGTTAATTTTATTTAAGACGTTTTATGTAGCATCTGTGGATCAAAGCGAATACGCACTGCAAAAGTTAAATTAAGTTGAAAATCTGTTAATTGCTAATTCATCAAAATCTTTCAGTCAAACCAAAATAAGTGATTATTTTAAGTAATATTATTATACACATTTAATAAATGTATAATTTAACACCTATCCAACGCACCAAAATTACAACAAAATACATAATAATATGTAGTACGTTTCCCTATCCCGCATAATAAGCTTTCCGCGTTCTTGGTAGGGTCCCTGAAAAATCGTTTTAAGCGGGTTTTACTTTTACTTTTAGCGGGTTTAGTCTACCGGCACCAGACCGGTCTTATAACTAAGTTTATAGCAGGTTCATTACGTGAGCCACCAGGAAAGATTCTACAAGAAAAACTGATGGTGGTAAGGGTTCCGATAACTCCTAATAGTAGTTATTATTGGAACCCATACCGGCGTCGACGTAAACAAACTGTTATCTTAATCGTAAATGGTCAATTCAATCCCAAGCAGTTTCATCATTAATATAATCTTTCATGCATTAATAAGCCTCAGGAATAAGTTTATTTTTAAGGAAATTCTTAAATTTGTTTGTAATTTAACTCGGGATTTTATAATAAAATCTTCACTGTTATTTCCTTTGAAAGAATTACTTATTTTTGGAGTCTAGCAATGGGAACAACAAGCTAGAAATTTATTACTAGTATTAATATTATGTATGTCACTATTTTTATAATTTTTTTTTATATATTTGTGAACATAAATAATATTTTCTTAGACATACTGTCTGAGATTGTAATTTTTAGTCGATGGAATATTAAAAATACCTCTAAATAATTAGGAACATATATTACTGAAGAGAATAAACATAACTTAAACCAAAAAATGGACTTTATAATGTATAGAAAGCATTAGGCAAAATTAAAACAAGAACAATTTTGTTTGTCGGTAAGTCCGCACGAAGTGAGCCACCTGCCAACACTACTTCCTCGTGAATATATTATTCAAACACGATAACTGGCTGAGAACATTCACCGGACAGTTATTGCAAGTTAAACATTTTCCTATTACAATAAAGCAAAATCCAAATATATTTTGGATTTGTTTGTCCGCATGATATGAGGCACATTAGAACGTGTAATAACTACAAATGAATAGTTGATTTCAATCTATTCTCAGATCGTATTGAAAGTATCAACATTGTATGAGTAAAAAAAGTGTGTAACAGCTATTATTGCTCAAGTAACATCCATAAGGTCCACGAACTTTCTGACGGTGGCCGGGCCGATGCCTCGTGAGAGAGTAATGATTTGTTGGTTCCCGAAGCTACACACCATTCTTTTGTGACTAGCTCTAACTCGCAAAAGTATTTCTCGACGAACATTGCAATAGGAGAACTTTTAGCGGAAAATACGAGCCAAGTTTCCTTTACCTTGACTAGGAAAAAATCTCTGTCTCTCGACGGCTATACGCCCAGACACGATACAATTTGCATGTTTCGCTTTCTGGCTTTATTTTATTTTAAAGGGTGAAATAAGATTGTATTACGCAAGCAGAATATTCAATTTGAGATGTTTTTAGATTTTTGCGTCATCGAATGCTTAGAGAATGAGTCATTTAAAATAGCACAATCTCAGTCCCTATACATTTCAAGAAATGTCATTAAAATTATGTTTTAAATTCAAATATCTGCGAATTGAAAAACTGGACATTTGTAACATGTACCTACATCATAAAACATTATAATTTAATTTAGCGTTTGTTTTATTGGATATTTTAGTCTTCTATTTTTATTACCTGCTCGGAATAATTCTGCTAATCTACTTTGATTGGCAAGTTCTCAAACTTTCAACCGTTTTAATTAGTTATAAAGCAAAGGCATTGCTTACCTAAACAACCTCGACTCGGATCGTTTTAATGTCCTTACTGGTAAACTGGACACTGGTACATCTTTTATCGGCGGTTAGAGGGGAGATTTCGAGTGCCCGTTAATATTTAAGTATATACCTGAATTGTGCGAAGTCGGCTTCTCTTTACGACGAGCAAACCAATAAATTGGTTTGAATATGACTATGCTGCGTCTAGTTAGGAGAGCTTTAAGGTAACTGCAAAGTACAACTAATATCGGTTACATAAATGAAATATTTGCTGCTGTCAAGAAAGTTCTTGTGGGAAATATAACGACCGCCGAGGAACTAGGCAGCGCTGTTTAAACAAAGTTGGAGCGGAGTTTTCATTTGGTTCCACTCAGTGGTCGGACTCAGTTTTTCGCCTAATTACTGTAACCATATTGCAGTTAAATAATTAAGTTAGCTGGCTATTTTGTGAGGAAAAATATTTGCCAATTATATCGTCAAAGAACTTTTAAACGGCTTTATGTTAAGCTCTGCCTAGCTATGGCTATTGTTTGTTGATAAAATTGAAGCTTATGAAATAAATAGTAGCACAATTTAGTGACACATGCCCATATTACGGGTATGAAAACACAATTCCAACGTGAATGCCGGTGCAAGACTTCTCTTCAAATAGTCATTAGAAATAAGCAATGTTTATTTCCTTAGCAATCAACACCCGATCTTAAAAGATACTCCGACTTAATCACTTGCCGACATTTACAAGAAAAGTTCGTTTCTATATTTACAGTCCTCACTTAGCCGGGCTCAGCAGAGATTGTCTGTGGAGTGAAATATTATTAGAGTCGCCGAAGCGCCGTAGGGCTGAAATAATATAAACGCGACGAAGTGTATAAAGTGTGCGGTGTGATAAATCACATTGGGGAAGGTTTTCCTCGAGATGTTTCGAAAGTTGTACGTAACTTTTATTCGATTTTATATGTTCTTTACCACATGCCAGAATAGGGAGATGATATTGGTTTTATTTTATATGAGTATTGTTAAATTGTTCAACATATAATAATATTACTGCTTAGTTATATATATATAAATTTAGCTAATTAACTTAAACATTATTGAAACTAATCGACAAAAATACACATTATTTCGCTTTGACAGTTTTTTTTCTTTTTCGGTAATGACTTAAATTTTACCAAATGAAAACCACTAACCGTGAGATACAGAGTAAAATGATACCCTCCTGAAAATGGTGTCGTTAGAGAAATGGTGATATACCCTCCCGAAATAGCAACAAGGCAGTTAGCTCAAATGCAACAGGGCAGAGATGGGCAGCAGCATTTCTGTCGTGATCGTGCCCTGCGATTGCTATCATGCCTGCCCAGCAAGGCAAATATGCAAAATGTTCTCTTTCTTGGTGAGGCCCATCGTTTAACGGCTGCTATTATGATAATTATTCAAAAACTATTATTTTATACATTGAATTATTCTCTAACTGTTTCATTACAACTATGATAAAAAGACATCGTTTTACGATCAAGCAAGAGAAAATAAATAAAATATCAATTGTAAAAATTGCTCATCATTGCTCTAATTTCTTGTATGACATTCATTTACATCAAAAGTGGCGGTGATGAGAAAATTGTTATGCGCAAAGTGATAAATGACGACAAATCACGTTCATTTCAGTCTATTTTATGACGAGCAGATGTGTCTCGCCTTAGCAACTGTTCAAATAAGTGAGTTTTATTGAGATCCTTTGATGTCTTCTAAAAGCAATTTTCTCGTGTTTACGTTCCATATATAGGGCGATATAAGCGTCGAATACTCACCTACTTCCAGTTCCCTGTTAGTATGCGGTTAAATATGGTGAAAATTATGTTTCTTTTCCTTTTACTGCTTGTTATTTTTTGTAACTTAATACTCTTTGAGCCCGAGGATACGCTATTTCATCATAAGTCTTTGTTATTAATTTTCCTGGAAACTTTTTATTTATCATTGTGACGAATTAGTGAGCTCTCTTCGTTACTTTGTATTTCAGTGTTACTATGGTTTAAAATATAAGGTTTATAGAGTACCTTACTTACTGAGTACCAAGGAAAGCGCTTTTCTGATTCTATTGATGTTTTATATTTTTATATATTATCATATCTTTTAGTAAATCTGAAATCTTTGCATCGTGTTTATCTCGTAATGTCAGTTGTCAATGTTAAATTTGGCGAAAAAATCATAGCCTAAAATAAAGGGATTATTCACATTCTATTGAAACAACAGATTAATTGGATTCAAGTTCCCTACTCATTATTATCAATATACACACAATTTTGCTTCTCGTAATTAGTAAATGAAAACATTAATTACTACATAATTTAGAATATTAAATGTTTTATCGAGAATTACCTTATTCACTTTTCTTTACCTTATTCTCCGTTTTTATATTATCATAAAGATTCAAATAATCTTGGTAGAATTCATTAATAATGCTGTCATGTTTAAGTATAAAATTGTAATATTTCACACTAACACCTTTACGTCAAAGAAGTGAGGGTAGAAATACGTCATACAAATCCCCTCAAAAATAATACAAATCGTGTGTCTACAGAGTGAATCAACGGTTGATCCCGTAGTTGATGTTATGGAACGTCGTACAAATAAGGAGCTCGGAACGAGCAAACAAATTACCGACTGCCGCCGCATCTCAAACTTGGTAGCGTAATCGCTTGATTGATTTGTTGAACTGAGCTCATTTTATAATCTTCTATGGGACGGAATTGTTTGGCTTTCTAGAGCGATTTTTGTAAGATTCAACTTTACACTGTTTTGGGCACTGGGCCCGATTGTGCAGACGTTGGTAATCCTATCTTATGCGCCAAAAGTCTTGGGCTGTTAAATATATACTTAAGTGTTATATTTGTGATATTTTTATTATTTGATGTCCATTATACAAGTGCCATAAGCAACTTAGGTCAAAATCAGGTAAATGTATGAGGTGTTGTGTATATTGATATAACTTTAAGTCTTACTCCATAACTTTTATATAAAATAAACAATATACAGAAGATTTCAAATATATCAGGGCTTCGAATTGAACATTTTTAAGCATATCAACGTTAAAAGTTTATCCCACTATATAATGTTGTCTTATAGACCTAATTGAATCTTGAATTTTGTAGTATAAACTTCCGAGAACTTCCACATCGATCACTCACTGTCAACTGTTTATTCTAGAATATAAATTGGCTGCTGGTTGAATGCCTATTTATTTAAGCCGCTCTTAATTGGTTTTATCTTTTGTAATTGAATAAGATGTACCCATTAGTTCTTTCATCTCGATTTTACGCACTATAAATGATAGCAATTCTTTATTGTGACATAATTGGGTCGCTAGCTGAATTCGTTAAGAAAGAGTAAAATATTGCATCCCTTCTTGTCTAATAAAATAACCGAGCCGCCGGAGAAATTTTTAATCAAAATGGATAGAAATATTTAGGACCTAAATGAACGAGGACTTTATAAATTTAACTACATATAAGCTTTGTCTATAGGTCTAATAGGGAACTACATGCTTTTTTTTAGGTAATCACGCCAATTGTACATCAATTTATTAAAAATATAGGCGCTTTACGAAAGGTAAAAATGTCTAGATAAGTTAATTAGATATAAATATAATGAATTTTCTTCTATTGAATATTACTCTATATTCTTTTTTATTTGTATGAAGAATTTAAAATGATGGCCTAAGTTTGAATTTGTTCGATCCTTATCGTATAGGCTAATGCAAGGAAAAACTACTTAACAAAAAATTAAATTTTTGAGAAACGCAGGCACGTCGAGGTGACGTCTAGCGCATGTGGTTTTAATGGGCTGCACTCAAACGCAGGGATGCTCTATTTCCTCACAACTCTATTCCGCTAAGTACATATATAGGGAACTGGAGGAGCGAGCCAAATGTTCCCGTGCTATATGCATTCGCAAAACCAACTAGCGTAATTAGTAATGCTTTGTAAAGACATAACGAAGTATCGAATTTCGCCGGCAAATTCTCATTTAGTAGTATTATGACGGAAGAATATGTCACTATGAGCTAATAACTTAATTTTTGAACTAGCAAGAACAACACTTAACGAAACCGTTTCTAATTAAGACTGAGTATATGGCTTGAACATAGATAATTAAACTGTGTAGGATAGTTTTATTTCTATAAATTTTCTTTTAACAGCTAGATTGGGGTATTTGAATATATATGTACATATGTATGTATAATTCCGTCTATTTTCCACCAAAATTAATCTGTAGTTACTATTAATTTCCGTTAACATTGATCATTGACATTCTTCATCCATTTTAATTAATTTCTTCATAACGAAGCACTTGTTAAAAGTAAACTGCATCAGTCCCTTTCTTAGAAAGTATTTAATTTGGTCAGAGCGTCCTTAAAGCCCTGCCTTTCCCAACAGCACTTTTTATAAAACTTATTAATAATTATACTTGCGATCAAGTATTTCCAATATATTTATATATTTTAATTTCGCGTATATTCTATTATTAACAAATATTACATACCCATAAAGCACAAATTTCCTATTAGAACTCGTACCAAATGGAGACTCTTTAAACAATTTTTAAATGGCTATTCAAAATATTTTCCTGCGAACAAATTCCCCCTGTTGTTTATTAATCTAAGTTGAGTGACGTCAAGTTTATTATGAAATGCCCTTTCGAGTCTATTTTAGGGTTTAAAAGCTTGGCATTTGGAGAAATTATTTTTATCTCAGCATTTACCTGCCTGCCTGCAGCTCATCAACTTTTTGAACTTGACCTTTTTAATTTTATTTTAGTACACCGCAAGATGTAAAATACTTCAGTAAAATATTATTAAAGCGTATAAATACCAACAGCGCAAAAATACGAGTAATATGAACTATGAAATTTAAACGAAATAATGGTTTGACGAATGGAAATGGAAAAAACGGTACATGAAAAGTTTTCATGAAAAAAAACATCGTTTCAAATTTGGTGTATGCTGACAATTAAAAAAGGTTACGTAACACCGACCATCAAACTTCACCTGACTCGAAAACTGACACGACGCCGAATTCGATTAGTGTTCGAAAATAACGCGGAAAAATAAAGTGTGCCCGAAACTAATCTAGTCCCACGACTTTAGTGGTGATGACGGTACATACCTTGATCAGGCATTCCTATACACTTTTTAGTAAGCCCCGCGCGGAACGGAATTGTGCTTTTGATTTTTTACTCATCCATAGAAGCTGCTATGCCAATAAAACTGACTTTTTAAATTTGTTCCTTGTGGCCTCATTTTAAGGTTAACTTTTCCTTCACATTACTAATACGCGTGAAGAAATGTGACCTACCGGTACCGAAATTTTATTTACAATAAATACCACAGGCAATTTGGTATGAAATAGGAAGAAATATAACAAAACATTATATTTTTTCCTATTTTGAATAGCATTTAAACACATTTTCATCAGAAATGGTCATTATTACGTTATGTTTACGGACGGCAATCTTAGAGGGCAGCTAGAATCATTTCTGTGACCATCGCCACAGAGTAGGTAAGCCAGAAGTTTCCTTCAAAACGTAGTATTTAAATTAAACAATCCTGCGTCTTCCGCTGTGTATATATCAAATGGCCAATCTTAGACCTGCCTGCTAGTATTTGTGACGGCTTGTTAGTCTAATTATTTTTTAGTTAGTCTAACTTATTAGGTATGATATTAAAATAGGCTTATATAGAATTAAGTCTACATTTAGCGTGAAATAGTGACAAGCATATAAAAGGATGCTTGGATATTCTGCTTGGCATATAAACTTTCCTGTATATAATATAAGTAGGTTTATACCATGAATGCACGACCGTTATATATATAACGGTCATGCATTCATACATTGTGCATTCATATGTTGTGCAATAGCACAACATAGGGATACTGCCGAATTCGAAATAAGGCATGTCAAATTTAATTAAAAGGAGGTACCATTCTACTTAGCCGTAGGTTGTTGGCAGAGTAGAATAATACATATACCTCCCCCTATACCAGGTGTCGTAACAAGTGACTGAGGTACCGGAACCAACAGATGGCGCCACGATCTCGTCGCCAAGTTACGCTCTGTGGTTACACCAGCAATTACTGGCAAAATTATCAAATCTTTGAGGAGGCCATTGTCCAGCAATGGTTTTTATACAGCTGCTATGATGATGATGATGAAGTTCAATTCGATTATGTTTGGGTGTCAACCCGAACGTTGCGGCGTATTACATAGGCCGTAAAACACATGCTTATTCAGATTGCAAGTATTGGACTGTTAATTGGGCCGCGATAAAATGGGAAATAGTAAAATGGTTGTCGAGTTGGGGAAATCTGTCAATCTAACTAATTTATGAATATTTCTATCTGTTCTATATCTGGGTTTTATTTATATGTATTTAATTATTTTAATCGTAATACCTCTGTTATATCTGTAACACAAGTGCTTTAGGCTATCTCCAGTCTATTGGAAGCGAACTATCTGCGTCTATCAAATCTGTGGTTCCGCTTATCTTTGTGAACGCTTCATCGCGTTCATTGCAACGTTAAACGTTTATAATAGGTAAGTAACGACGAGTCGCGCTGGTCATTCAAGCCAACTCATTGTCCATGGTTACGGTAGATTTGATAATTCCTTGATTACGTTTAAATGTCTATTGGTTAGAATATTACGAAACACATTAGCAGCCGTTTAGGTCGGTAATATTTTACGAATTACCTTTAGTTTTTAAAGGCTGTAGTTGTATTAGTTTCTTGTAATATTTCAATATTTTGTATTTGGCTTTCATTAACATACAAGTATGTTATCTGATGTAAATAAAATCTGATGTCAATTAGTGTGACTGAAGGAATCAATCAGTAAACTTAAATCTTTACATATGAAAAATTTCAGGTCATGGTGCTTTTCTGCCGGGATGAATTTCTAAATATCAGAACCGTTTTTTTATATTTTTTTTTTGTTAATAAGTACAATTTGATCCAATTTGAGAGACAGGAGTGATTTCTCAATTTATAGTACAATTGTGTTTTTTATGATAAACATATATATTATATAAACATAGTACATAGACAGGACAATGACAATTTCACCCGAAAAAATATGGTAATAAAATATATATAGCCTATGTTACTCGTTGTCAATGTCATTGTATTAGTAAATGCTTTTGATCGAGCCATTTTCTTTATAACATAAGTATGATAGATACATATATTAATGTTTTCTTCTTAAATATTTAATAAATTTATGATAAGTGGCATTTGTTGTAAGTACAACAAAAAGTATTTGTGCTCTTGTTTAGGAGAAACGAGTTAAGCTAAAGTTGTCTTAAAAAGGCGTTGCAGGTTATTTCATAGACACAATCAACTTAGGCAACTAACCTATTTACTTTAAGTCTCAATAAAAATGTACGTTACTTAACGTAGATATATTGAACGAAAATGCCACAAAGCAATCATGGCTAGATTCCCATCCCTTACGTACACTCGATGTCTCAGGAAGTGGTCTCCTCAAATCTCCCGGTATGACTAATTTTAATCGGTGAACGAGGGAACGACCGTATATTTTTGGTTGACGCTATTAGAGGGCGCTACTTTAGGGCTGACGGCGATGCATATTTGTATTAATTGTATAATGCTTAATTAACTTTTTCTCTTAATTATGCTTCCACACTTTGGGTAGAGACCCAATTAGCTTTTATACGAAACTTATCATGTGCTTGGACTACTTTTGATCTCGGGAAAGCTCCCGTGGGATGCATTCCTGTTGCGGATGAAAAGCTAGTTCTTAATATCTTTATATAATTATGTTATCAGCCAAACGTGATTTCAGGTCAAACTAAGATTGTCTAAGCTAAACTAGTTCTTTCTATACGCGATTGGGTTAACTGAAAAACTAGTTCTAACTTGGAAAACCGTGTTTTATTTACTTAACTGTCGCTTTCAGGATTAATTAATTTGGCCTAGGCTAAACTGGTTTATTCTATCGGACTTACGACAAATGGGTTTTGCTAAGGTTAAACTAGTTAGTTTAATCTTATTGCGATTAATAAAAACTAGTTTAGCCTAGGCAAACCTAGTTTGTCCTGAAATCAACTTTGGCCGGTAACATATAAACAAATTTCGTGTTAGTCCTAGTGATAAAAATCGGTCCAGTAGTTGTGTTATATTTTCACAATAAGTCTTCTATTCGAAACACACATGGAAACTTCACTTCTACCAGATGTCCGCGACTAATTTATGAACGACATCGACGTTTCAAATAACGTTGCTTCTTCCTTCTACAGATTAATCTTTTCATTTGTACGATTTGTTTTATTTAATTTGTATTTTTCTTAGATTTAGCTTAGCTATAAATTATTTTAATTTTTGAAGAAATGTCTGTTCTTTTATACAATATAGAAGCATTAAACTTATTTGCAACAATTTACTTTCAACTAAATTGTTATAAATAAATTGCAAAATAAGATATCGTTAACTAGAGTTAAACATTTTTCATCAACTAGTTAATTAATAAAATTAAATAATCTTATTTGCAGATTAATTAATCTCTACGTAGTATAAGATTAAGTCGCTTCAATTTTTGAATTTCAATGCATTTTCAGCAATAGATAGAATTATGCCAGAAGAAAATACATAATTTTTTATATAGATTACATTATAGTACAGAAAACCTAAAAGGTGTTAGAATACCATACAAATAATGTAATGTATTAAGAAACATATTTTTTTTCATTAGACACATGTATTTATATAAAAATTCATTAACTTTCTCATTAATGCATTACTCGAAAGTTCTTCCACGAACGTTAACTCTCCCTGGCCGCGAGTTCAAAAGTAGTATTGTACAAAACAAACAAATGTTGCCAGTAAGTCAGTTTTCCACCCCCATAGAACAAGTTTTAGTCCCAACGACGTATGATAAATGGCAACCCTTGAACAATGGGGAATTTTGAACTACTCCTGAAGTTTAATTGAACGGCCGCGGGACAGACCTACTGTGTAACTCTAACCTATTCATAATGTGCATGTTGAAGTGTGAAATATAATTTGTTATCGCATTGGATAGACCTCATACAAAGGCATTGGGACATCTCACCTATACTACCGAAAAATAGGAGTGTTCACATTGACGTTACAGTTTGAAGCGCGACAGAGGCAGTGAAATTTCTGAGTACTGTGATATAATACCTTTAAGTCATCAGGTTGGCAACTCGCTAGTGACATCCTTGAGAAATTACGAACGGTTCTAGGCTGCGGTGACATTTTTAAGTAATCTTTAAAAATGTTAAATATGTTAATTGCATTTTTTTGTTTTTCAAATTAAAATATACATTTTTAATCCCTAAGAAATTATATTTAATATAATATTTACATAGTAGGTATTTGAATTTTGAATGACAAAACATTATATGCAAGGCTGACGAAATCGCTCTATGCAATGAGACCACCTATTGTACCAGTTCATTTATCAATTAATGCTTTTAATTATTTTCCAAAAATAAAAATAAACTGGTTTGTCTGTCCCATTCACACGGTTGCGTGTTTTAAATGAATAAGTCTAAACAAATGCTGATGGATTCCTTATGAAAATATTATTTCTTCTTTTAGCTATAAAATAGAATCCGTTACCAATCAGAAGTTGTTGGAAAAACTTTCTATTATTTTTTACAAATTTGAATTAAATAGAATTGTGTTACAGTTTTAAATTGAATAGCATTACATCAACGAATTGATACTATATACTTGCACTATGGTGCGTTTTAGAACTTTAGGTACAAAGATTGTATTGTATTGCGCTTACACAGTCCTCAACTCCTCTTAAATAATTATACAGCGGAGTGACAACCCTAGTAACTCCTGTGTTCTACCCTGAACTCCTTATACAATATTCATTGGAAGTGCTTACGCTAATTTGTTTGTGCTTTTTAATGTTTGAGTTTGTTATGAATTAGTTAGATAATCCCTTAAACTTATGTATAATCCTAAAATTACTCAAAGTGCTATTTGTTTAATAATTTACTTTAATATTACAAAAAAAGCTCATGTCATGATTTCAATTATGCAGATTTGCTATGTAATTGAAATAAATTGTATAAGGCCGTTTAAATAAAGCTTGCTAAGAACGAAGAAAGTCTGTAATAGGGTCTGTGTAGGAAAGTCTGTAATAATTTCTTATAATTGCTCTTGACATTACAAATGATAGGCCTGATGGCGTAGACGGTAGTGATCCTAATTTGTGCGCCAAGGGTTATGGGTTTGATCCCTACTTAGGACATATATATATATATAAATTATTATAAAAAAAAGGTTTATATAAAATCAACCTGAAATTAAGACAAAAATTAATTATCTTATTTAAAAGCAATTACGTATGATAGCTGTAATTCTAATCAAACTATATCAAAAGAATTATAGCACTTTATTTAACTAGAGGTTTAAATGAAGGTTTGTATGAAGGGAAAATATGCCGAGAGCGTTATTGGAAACAGAGATTAGGGATGTAAAGTTTTGATGGTCCACTTAGTGGAACGGCAAGGGATAGGGTTGAAAACCATGATTAATGCAGCTTGGTCAAATTATTTTATGTGTATTGAGTCATCAATCCTGTGAAGGCCGAGTTTTGGAGTTTCAAATGTGACAAAAATGTATCTGTATTGGGTTTGCGTGTTTGCAGTCTATGCTGGTCTAGGAGTCTAGGTACCATGTACAAGTCAAATGAATTTTTTTATATGAATTACGTAAAGCATATCAAATAATGTTGTTAATACATTTAAATGACCTTATATCCATCCGCAATAGTGTACCTCAAATGCACAGGGCAGCAGCATCCAACACGGCAATAATGGCTTAACTTCCCCCTATCTTGAGGAGTACTATGTTCAGCGGAGGACTCCAATGGCTGGTATGATAATGATAGTCAATTAGGAATTAATTATTTGTCTGATCGTCCATAGCATAGCTCAGACTATTTGTAGTAAAAACTGTTATTACATTTAAACATACATATATCGTGACGATGAAGGGGTGAAATAAAATTTTGAACCATACTCTTTATTGTGTTTAACCAGACATGGAAGTTTGCGAGCTTTTTTCTTGTCAGTCCCATAAAATGTCAGTGGGCAAGTCTAGCAAAAAGATTGTGAGTTTGTTGAAACAATCTTGCGATTAGTTGCATTTCCTTAATGAAATATTGAAATTGAAGTTTTAGTGAAATGAGAAAGTTTGTGAGTACCTATAGATATGTGTCTGTTTGTTTATTATACTTTCACGCCAAAATGGCTGACAGATCTAGATGGAATTTGGCACAGAGATTATTAATAATCTGGAGTAACACATAAGTTGATTTTAATTCCGATTATTTTCTCTATAGAATCTGCATGAATTTTTGCACAGTTTAGTTGCCGTTCGATATAGACGGAATAACGAGTGGTTCTCAGGGATGAGATGAATCATGTTGGACACGTGATTTTTATATTTATGTAGTCAGGTTAATAGAAAAGTTCATCTATAAAGATTGTCGATTGTAGTACGTTGCTATCTTGTGCGCCAAAGGTCATAGGTTCGATCCCCACCCAGGACAAATACCGTATTTATGATGAATTTGTATTCTCTTCTGTGTCTGGGTGCTATTTATATATATCCAATCTAATATAGTTGTAGTTCCTCTGTTGTGTGATATCCGTAGCTCAAGTGCTTAAAGCTACTCACCTCGGAGTCAGGTCAACGTATGTCACGTGAATTAATAACTTTTATTCGATGGAAGCGTTTTGTTCTAGTTAAACAAAATATTGCTAATATCTTTGCGTATCACCATTATGGAGACTGGAAGCGCATTTTCTTAATTAAAAGAACGCTCTGTTTAAGAAATAATGACGTGAAACTAAAGCGACGTACGAACTCGCGTTGAAGAAGTAGAATGTAACTCAATTTGTTAAACTGCTGCAAAAGACCTGCATACATATTACAACTTAACACTTCGTTAACTCGATACTAAGTAATTTACGTGAACCTATGGTGCTTACAAGCTACCAGCTTATATTGGAGCTGAGAGTTTTCGGGTGAATTTATAATGGTTATTCTTTCAAGGGGACAGTAAAATCGTGTTTCATTATGCAATAAAAACTTTTTTGACCTGTAAAGTTAACTGTTCCTTTATGATTCAGTGAGTTGGTATACTGTGATTACACGGGTTCAGGTCTCTTATTTATTTATAGATGAAGTGATTCTATATTTATTTGCTGGATAAACGAGTGGGTGAGTTTACTGTTTTTATAAAGAATATTGTTGATCTACCTTTCTATAGTATGCAAAAAAGGCAAAAACTAAAATAATACTCTCAAAATCAGGGATTTAGTTAACATTGCCATGGCCAATTATATAATTTTTTGGATAGAAGAGCTGGACCTAAAAATCAGGGATGTAATAACTGGACCTAAAGATGCAAAATAGTATTGACTTTGTTCTTTTCAATTTTTAATTGAATTTGTGGAATTATTTAATCACAAATTAACTGTCAATTTAAGATTTAGAAACATTAAACCTGTAGTAAAAAATAACGTGATTCTTTCCTGATCTTATTATATTAGAAAACAGTACAAAGACTTAAATTAATAAAAAAATTTAACCGAGTTTCTATTGTCGAGTGTATTAAAATTAAGTCATTTCATTGCATCTTTGAAAATGTTTATTTTTTTTTGCAATGTTATACGTATTTTTAGCTAATAAAATAGTTTTTATATAATGAAATTTGGGATTGGGATAAGATAAAGGAATATTATCCCATTTTTATTCTGAAAGCTTTGTTTGCTTTCGTTTATTTGTTTATAATAATTAATTCTATACTATAGTTTTGTGCGACTTTTCTCTATTTAGTGTTACTTGGGTATACTTACTTAATAAAACTCCTGCAATATAAGTAGTTTTCTCTTTAAGCCTTTGTCGTCTGATACGTTAAAAATAATCTAACCTACGGAAACCGTTTACTTTACCTAGATAAAAAATAACCTAAGTGCTATACTAACCTCTTTTTCAAATTCAAATTTCTTCTAGATGCGTTCAATATATTAAAAACACTCAAAAATCTTTATAAAATTTAACGTTTATAATCTTAATATAGAGTTCAAATTCAAAAATCTAAATTGTTAAGTTGTGATTTGCTAAAGAAAACCCGTCCCAAACTCCTTAGAAACTTTCTGCGAAAGTTTTTCTAACCCATAACCATATGGTATAAAAAGGTCACATATTCGGACCAATGGAAAAATAATTGCTTAACTTCTGTAAATAGCAGCGTTATAGCGATCGTGATTTACCCGACTAGTTTCTGACCGTACCTGGTAAATGTGTCATGGCGATGAAGCGAGGCTATCTGCTTAGTATTAAATATATTAATGCTTGCAAAAACAAGAGTTTGATATTATCCTGTGATTGCAACTAAAAAGGGCAATTCATCGTACGTAATATATTCAAAACAGTGATTGGAATCATGCTATAAAATGTAAATAATAAACAATATGCACTCATGTTTATTTTGATAGGACTATCTACTGATGCAAATATTTTGTCTCGGACGCGGAACGCCCCAAGGTTAGTTCTCTATCTCCTTTTGTTTGAGATTTTTAGGTTTGAATTTCTCTAGTTTATCTGTTGTACCAAAGGTTCACATAGAGGATTTGACTTTGTTTTTTATTAAACATGTATTCACTAAGTAGTAAAAATCATTAAACTTAAAGCTTAAAAGCATATATGGAATAAGTGCATACTTACAAAGAAACTTTTACTAATTTAGTAATTAAGCTCCGGCAGGCGCAATTGTCAGAGTCAGTACTGTCATTTTCTTAACTGTAGGGACTGATTTATAAGATCATTGCTACTTTAGCTAGGAGAGACAATATTCGAAACCGCCAAAGTGTACATTGAATAAGTTCACTACGCAAAAAAATTCACTTTAAGATAAAAACAATTACAGACCACAATTAAAATCTAGTTATTTACAAGTAAAAAACCACCCAGACCGTATGCAGATAACCTCCTAAGTTCTTTAAGTTATCATACGTTGAACTATTTGCAAATAAAAGTTATAATTACTTCGCATCGTGTTGTAGTTTCACGGATTTTCCAGACAACGATACAAAGTTTTAATAGAACCATAAACTAGACGTTTATGAAACTACACTCAGACATTTCAATGTGACCGTTTATAAAGACTCGGTAGGGGTTAGCTAAGCCAATAAGACAATGAGTTACAAACACAGCAAGACAGCTGTCTGGCTTAATAAAGTCCTAGAAGCGGCGAGACAGGTAAATCCAGGTCAACTCGCTATGCACCTGCATTCGATCGATGGTTGCTCGCTCACTTTCTTAGTCAGCTTTTTAAAATATTGTCTCGGTTCTGCCGTGTCTTTCTCTTCATTTAGCGTAGAATATTGAGTAAAGCTTTTATGCGAACTTATTATTCACTTAGAAGACCCGTGTAATGCAGGGAAATGTTTCTAGGCACAGTAAACCGAATCAAAATATTGTAGATAAAATTGTTCTTTATTTATTGCTTTACATTTAACTGCCTTTGTATGAAGTCGTTTCTACTGGTTTTATGTTGTTTACGACTAATAAAACTTACGAAGCGATTAAAATAATTTATTGCATCTGAATTGATTACATGCTAAAACAGCTATATTTTCCGATCATCCACACTACTCTCGACCGAACATAAGCGCAAACACGAATGTATTCAATGCAAACTGTTTTCAATAGAATACAAGCAACGAGCTAATAAAACCCGGTACGAAGTTCAAGCGGAGGATATTGTATCGTATCGTTTATCTTCCCTTCCTTATACGGCCTCATTTATAGAAAAACTATGAACCGAACATTTTAGACTCTATACCCTTACAAAAAAGACTATCAACCTGTACCTTGAACGCAAACCGGTTACATGAACGTCGAAAGCACACAATTGTTCCCAATAATTACTGGCCAAGCTCACACGAAGGCTTTCTATTCTATAAAATTATACCTTACAAGTTCTCAAACGATTTATTCCGAGTTTTTCCCTAGAGTTGAAAAGAACAACGCACTATAGCTTTATAGCATTTCGAAAGAAATCGATTATTTTTTACTGCAGCAATACTAATTCTAGCAGTAGTTTTTATGGCTGTGGCGCAGAGGTAATGTGTGGGGCTGCGATGAAAAATTATAAAACTTAAAAAAAAATAAGTAGAAGAAAACGAACACAAAGCTTGATGAAGTTTAAATTATTTTTAAATAGGTATTATTAATAAAATAAACATTAAACCGGGTCGGGTTGACTTTTACCCTCCCAGCAAATAACGATCAAAGTAAATACACTTTCAATTACTGCCTATTTCTGGAAGGGTTTTAGTTTTATCGGTTTGTACGGTCTATGAATTTCGATACCCATAAACTTAGTTAATTATGCCAACTCGCATTTCGTCGGGCCGTCGACGTTGCCATTCTCTGTGTGCTTAAGGACTTATGACGGACCTCCCCTTGGACAACTAGCACATCTTGACCCCGTCGGTTTGTTAAGTCCTAAGTCAACATCGAACAATGCGGTTTAAAACAGATAATGCTGTCTTTACAAATGTTTGCTCATATGACAGCTATCTTTGTTTAAATATTATAAAAAGTTACATCTTATGTTACAACAGGCGTTCTTGGTATAATATTGTTTTAACTGCAATAAATACAATATATTCAACCCAATATATTCTAAAACTTGAATTGTTATTCATATAAAGCCTCTGTTGTTATAAACAAGTCCTGAGTGTTTTATAATTTCTAGATTAGGATCAAATGCACGTAATCTATATCATCATTATATCAGCCATTGGAACTCCAGTGCTGGACATAGACCTCCCCAAGAAAGAGAAATTTTGCCCATAACTGCAGGGCTGGGCAAGCGTGGTGGATATTGCAGAGTGCACCGACCTTTGCGCCAACTGTTTTAGTAGATTAGTCGTTTCTTACGATAACTCGCACATGAAATGTACTATTCTTCTCTGCAGGCACCCCATGGCCATATTGTAAAGAGGAAGTAGTTGATTGTTTGTTTATTTAGTACGATTTAACTTAAAATCTAAACGAGAAGTTTTAATAATTCTTTATAACCATTAGATGACTAAATTCACCAAGTAACATAGTCTTTATAATATTTCATAAAAATATTAATTAAAATTCTCAGGAACGACGCGCGTGAAACCACGGTCCGTTGCTTGGTCAGTGGGAGACCACAATGTCTATACGCCTTATGCGTATATATTAGTAAAAGGTAACTATACGTTTGTAAATCTCATGTTTGTTGCCAAAAACCATACATATCTACAATACTAAAATCAACTTTTACATTCAAAACATGTTTTTGTCACTAAAGCATCAACTATGGTACATAATTTGTGCTCAGTCCGCTAGATTTTATTTCAAAAATGAGCGAAAACTGAACAAAAACGAGCTGAGCGTAATTTAAGCGGAAGGACGGCCGGCAGACAATGCGGCCCATTTACAGCGAAAAGGATTTACTGTGACGCGACCCACTTCTTTCAACTATTGAAATTCTTACTACGTCATCGTGGTTCGCATTAACGAGAGCTGATTTTATAAAGAAAAAAATATGAATTCCGGCCTTGTTCTTGAGTGGTGTACACTCGTTATATTTTTAAAACATCTAAATATTTAGAAGCACAGACAATTGTATGTACCTACATACTTTTAGTTATTTTAAGGTAGCAGCTTATTTATTTTAGAATTAAATATGGTATGGTGCATTATATATAATGCTGTAAACACCAAAAATAGCAAAACTGATGCAGTATATACTAATGTTTATTCCCGCTCTGTTTTGCATTTGATGCTGTTTTGTTATATCGCCACCTGTCCATTTCAGTACCTTACAGAATTTGTGGGTGTTAATTACAATTATATAAAAATATCTCCTTAGCTAAAAATAAACAGAAACTAAAAGAAAATAAACAGAACTAAAGCTAAAATTAAACAGAAACTATTAAAAAAGTAAAAAAAGCAAAAATTATTATTTTATATATCAGTTGAGCATAATATATTTATTGCCTTTTCAATCAAAAATTTGTCCCTGAAATAACAAAAACTTATAACTGTTTTGTTCTAAGTTTTAGAAAAAAGAAAGTGGCTTAATTTAATTAGTAGAAAAACTTTTCTCAGTGAAACTCACAAGTCACGGTGTCAAATTACTCTAAACATAGTTCGAAAGGTTAATCCGTAGCTTTGGCAATTCGGACTGGTGCGACGTAGAACTATTTTAATAAAAACAGATGATCCGTTCAGTACAAAATATTTGCTGTCAGGTTCTTATATTTCGGTACAACTTTTCCGCTAGATACATACGAGTACGAGTCTTTGTGCGAGAGCGCTAAGTTTCACTTTGAATATTGTGGCGCTCATCTGATCTTATTTATTTGTGGTAGTAGAGACTTGTTTACGTAATTGCCGTGTACCGTTGATCCGGGACACACTTGGCCTGGTTCTAACACGGTATTGTCTCACTTTACAATCTGTGTATACTTTTTATGCCTTTAAACACAAAGTCAGCGGATTTGCGGTGTTTCGATACGGATTACTTCCTTTGAAAGATGTATGAAGGTTTTGAAGATACCATCTATTGTTATCATATCGTAATAAGTTGGTAGTCGGACTATAGTATTTTATGTACTGCGTAGTTATGTCGTAAAAATTAAATCATTGATGAGGGAACATTAATATTATATTCTTGTAACAAAATATCATTTATTTTTAAGCATTGTGTCTTTACTGCTAAGATAAGGTTTATATGGTTTGTGCATGACTTTCAGTAACCTTGTAGTAACTCTTTGACGTTTGACATCTGTCATATTTGTAAAAAAATCTCAATGGTGGTCCGGCTCCAATCTCGTAATGTCTAAGAGAGTTTCCTCCGCCGAACTAACGGGCGAACTAGTAGGCATAGGGTTGCTCGTTAATAAGTGACCTAGCCTACTCCTACGGTTATGTTAAAATAAACGACAACAACGAGACGAAAACGAGACAATATATATACAAAATAGATAAACGTTACATACATATTTTTATAAATAAACGCAACACATACATATGAAAACAAATATAAAATAACGTACATCAGAAATAGGGTTATAAAGTTAGAGAAGTAGCATCAGTAAATAAAGTAGGAAAAGGAGTAAGTGTTTCAGGATAAATTTGTTTGGGGATTGCTTAATATTCAACGGTACATATATATATGTACCTTCCTGAAACTAAATTTAAATTACCTTGGCACTTCGTTATATTTTTGTGTAGCATTTGTTTATCAAACACTGCATGCAATCAAGCCAGCAGCATCAATTAAACGAAACAATTACTCAAATCGTTCCATTGTACTGCGCACCGCGTCGCTACTACGTGAGGCGCATGCGATATGGATGTTTATGTCGACTATTACAATTAGTATGCAAGATTTTTAATGAGTTCTCTTTTAACATTATAAAACATAATTTAGTATAAAACGGAGGGTTCCTTACCGATCTTATTTATAAAAATTTGCATCATTTTAATCAGACCCAACAAATTACGATATACGCTTTCTTGGAGATATCTTTGTGGTGACACGTAGTAATTATACAGAAAGACCCGGTGGCGCAGGTGGTAGTGATCCCTTGAATATTCTTATAATGAATATTTGTGTTTGTTCTGCGTCTGGGCATTAAATTTGTAATACATCGCGCTCATAAAGGTTCCACAATCCCTTATACACATATATATATATATATATATATAGGTCAGAAACTTTAAACATATATAGTTAAGGTCGAATGAAGACGATTTCGGTGCATTCATATATATATATATGGGAAATGCACTGAAATCATCTTTATCCTACAAAATACCAGTACAGGTGATTGAGATAGCTTAGGATGTATACCTAATCCATACCTCACCAAAGTAGTCTGCTCTATCCGCTAAAACTAGTACTCCTATGGTATTTGGATATTCCGTCTTCCAGATCTAGAATTATTTTATTAAGCCCCACTAATTTGTCCTCCTGAGTCGATAACGTCATAGCGCTCTGCAAAATTAGACTTTTACGTTTGCAAACGGGCCTTTTAATAAATTAGGTACCTTACTATGTATAAACAGGAAATTGGACAAATTTCTTCAGATCGGTCAACCTTAGTTCCACATCACGTTTTGCAAGCCCATATCGATATAAATACTTTCATATCTGTAACTACTGTATGACATCTGATTACAGTAATATAGAGATACTAAAACCGTCCTCAAGGCGCTCTCATCATAAATATGGGTGGTTTACCTAATTTTCCGTCAAACTAAAATCTTTATTATAGATTTATAAATAAATTATATAAATTAAAAGAAATATTGTTGTTTCTGAAGGCAGTTTGTGTACATTTTTTGTAGTTCTTTTTGTCTTCGAAATCAGGATTTTGAAAAGACTTTTACTTTACTCGTATTTTACGAAAAGATAAATTATATCGTGCCAAAAATAAAACTCAAGTCGCGCGTTTTAGCTGGTCTAGTTGCTAGCTAGCATAATATAGAAGTGAAAATCTTAGCAATTAATATAGCAGTTGACTGCTTTATCTATTTATAAAAAGACATTGAAGCATAATAAGTTATTTTAGATGTTACAACGTTATCAGGCCGCTTTAGTTCATATAGCTCAGTCGGGATTCACATTGGAATATCACTAACAACAGTTAGATTGCGAGTTTAAGTAGTGGGTACAAAGAGCAGCTTAGTGTGCTACTATCTAGCTACATCTGTGTATCTAGAGCTAGCATGTAGACGGCATAAATATAATGTATGCAAACTTGCTAGAGGGCGTAACTGCCGTATGATTTCAGAGAGCACGGCACAAGTTTTGAAACATGACTTAAACTCGGACAAGGTCCTCGTACACTGACAGAAAAATAAATTTATTTTGTTATTCGCAGTGCATCCAGACTTTATGCTATTGTAGTTTAAATCCCGTTCTTAGGTCTTTGATGTATAAACAACAATCAGCTAATACAACATCCATACACATTTCCCGTTGATTCCGTACAAACCTGTCCCTGATAATTACAAAAAACACAAAAACATTTATTCATTTAATTTTATGCTGTCATGCCAGTACTTGTAATTCAACGATACATTTTTGTTTATAAACAAGATTAACTAAAACATTTGTAATTTGGTTACTGCTTTGCATATGTATAATTTAACTGAGTTGTTTATTGATTGGTTCTTGCGACTCCGTTTGTATGGAAATTTTGTTGTGTTAGTACTAGCGACCTCATGTTATATGATCAATGTAGGTGATGACTATAACTTTGATTATATTTTAACAATACATTTTTCTGGATTAAAACGTAGCGTAGGTTTTTCCCAAAATATAATTTAACTCTGTGCTAGGTTTCATACATTTAAAACCTTTTATATTTTCTGCGCGTATTGTGTAGCAAACATCTAACTTAACTAAATGTACAATGTAATTAAATGTTTAAAATGACTTTTTTTTAAATTTCAGGTACTGAACTGCAAATTAATGGGTAACAATTTACTAATCTTCTTTCCGCTGAAGACTACACAATTCCGTTGACCCTCGTAAATAGAGAAAAACGAAAATAAGTGTAATATCAATGCAGGGCTGTGTGATGGTTTTTCAAAACAACAACTTACGTTTATTTAAAAAATGCTCTGTAGATATTAATGTTTTCCGCTGTTTTATACATTCACTGAAAGGCGCCAGACTAGATCTAATCATTAAAGAAGATAATTCTAAATAAATTAATAATGTAAAACATCTATTACCGTATTATTCTTATATTTTAGAACAAAATCAAATTTAAGTCTTGTCATTATAATCAATAAATCGTAGATTTAGCAAACATTCGGACTTCTAAGGCTGGACAAATTCGATTTAATTTTTCGATTCAAATATCCTAGGGAACAAACTGTGTCAAAACCAGTTACTATTCTAAACTAAACAAAACCATCAATTATTTTAAACATTTATTTACACAAATTGGAGTGTAGTAGAAATTGTAATGAGTGCGTTAAATGCAATTGCTATTCTGAATACCTACATTTTCCATTTTTCGTGAAGTCCTTCATTATCGTTCAAAGGTGTTCAATTATCTATTATGGGAAAATAATACTGTTTTCTTAGTAGCTCCCTCCATAAAATACAATACAATAAAAGAAAAATGTCAAGTTTGTTATAATTATAATATACACTTTCCTATACCGTTTAATTCTAATCTTCGTTCATGAACTGTAACAGCACTGCTGATTTAATATGCTCGTATATTATTGTACAATCGCAATGTGTACTTGCAATAACCGTTATTGCTATCACTAATTGCCATACTTAAGGAGACGTCATTAGATGCTATCTACAGAACTACAAACCTTGCCCTGATTCGGAGGCGATTGCGATCGATTCTCTATTAAAATGCCGATGCCGTCGCGGTACCTAATAAGGAAGTGTGAGGACGCAGCGCCCTGTACAATATAATAGGTGAAGGCCGGAGTCCGTTGTTTATCATTCCATTACAACGGACGTGACAAAATATATCTGTCATAATTTCATTGGGAATTGCCTTCGCACTAATTTTATCGATAAAAGTTATCATTAATTTTAACGATATCGTTATTAGTGAACTCGTCCCTGTCAGCTTGGCCAAGCAATTAAGCTTTTATAGTAATTGGCTAACGCAATGTACCTTGATATATCTTCAATATTGATTTGCTTGACTACATTTTTTTTATTTAAAAACAGCAACTTATTCAATGGTCTTAGCAATTATTGCAGAAAAGTATTTTACCTTAAAATTTTGTAGCAGTGCAATTCGTATTCTTTCCGCAATAAACAAAATTAAAGTCATAAAATTTTAATAAAGGGATTGACCTAAATTTTATTCTTTGCCAAGTTTTAGCAATGAACGAATGATGTTCGTCAAAAATATTTACCGAATAACTTCTAAACTATTATAGTAGATAAAATAACACTCCAAATCTAACAAAAAAACATCTTTAAAAATGAAATGTTGGTAGGACTTTCAATGTCATATCTGTTTATAATATTTAAATATCTCTGTAAAATGCTGCAACCAACATTTTATTAATAAAATTTAAGATGGAAAGAGGTACGCACGTCTCTCCATTACACTCGTGTAAACGAAATGTTTTACTTTTATTTAATTTATTATCAATTCTACATATAAAATTATATATCTATATACTTTCTTATTAACAACTTTTTATATTGAAATATCTAACATCTAAACTTATATTATAAAAAGAAATAATTTGTAGTTTCGTTTGTAATAAATAGACAGAAATACTACTTACCGATATTGCAAATTCTTTCTATAAGTGAAAGTAAAATTGTACTGGAGTAATACATTATATTTCCAAAAAAATTATGAAAGTGTTATGTATGTAACTAATAAACTCAGATAATAATAGACTTATTACTAAATTACACACACTTTTTTACTACATACGAGTATTAGTGAATTGTGTTGGCATATTTTTACGGAAAAGGAAAAGGCGCTTATAAAATAGATGCAAAAGTGAAAGAAAGTGAGTTTAAATATGTCAGTAGCTTAATCCATACTAATATTATAAACGTAATTGTTTCTGTCTGTCTGTTATGCCGCGACGGCTTGACCAGGGTAAAAAACCTAATCCTATGGACCTGGAGACCGCGAGACGCGTTACAAATTGTAGGTAAATGAAGGTTCATCTTTATCATAATAGCAACCATTGAAAGTCCACTACTAGACAAAGGCTGCCCCAAGATTACGTGAATTTTGCCTAAAATTGCCACGCTGGGCAGGCGTTGTGGCAAACGCAGAGCGTAGCCTCGTAGCCCCATCCCCATCCTGTAGCTTTTGAGCTACGCTGTTTCGGGTGGATATACCGCTATCTGAAGGTTCTGGTTCCTCAATCTTCTCTGATAACTCCTAGACCAGGGGAAGATACTATTCTTTTCTGCCGGTACCCCAATGTATAAGGTAGGATAGTTAATTATAAGTGGTATTACCTACTGGGTAGTAGATTGGTATTACTGACTGGTTGTTAAATAGCTATTATGTGACGCTAGTTTCGATTATACGCCAAGCCTTCGAGATAATACGCAATACAGATCGGTCATTACTCGATCATTGGCCAATGGATCCCAGTTCTGAGCGTTTAACGCATCGACATTTCCAATCTATTTTATTGGATCATGATCTATTCATACATATTTAAACATACTTATTGAAATGCTAAATGATTTCACGCAATTGTTTTTGATGCTATTTAAAAAACAACGTACCTCAAATTCAATGAAATCTTTGAAATATATTATGTATATCGTTATTATTTGTTAGTCATAATATTGAAACTTTATATACTTTTGAATAATACAATTAAAACGTATTTGTGCTCAAACTGTTCAATAACAATCAACCGTTTAAAGCACTAATGAATATTGTAAGAATGACACAATAAGAGGTACTCGGTCCTCCTATAGCGACTTATTTTAAACCATTATTATTGTTATTATGAAACATGTTTAATATAAGAAGCTATCACTCAAGCTGCAATGTCCTGACAGGGCCATCTTATGTGATATTTTAACATTATTATAAGAAAATAAAATAAATTAATATGAATAAATAGAGGGCACAAGATTAAAAAATGTTAACCTTTATTATGTTATTTTTGTTTAACGCTTAAAGCACTTGTGTTATGGATCAGACAACAAAGGAAACACTAATATAATAATTGAATACGTATTTAACACCAGAAAGACAAAGTAAACTATATTATATTCATCATGTAAATGAATATTTTTCCTTTGCGTACAAGGTAGGATCACTACAACGGCGTAAACGGTCCCGTCAAAATATATATGGGGAAAAATAAGTTTCTTATAAAAATATACATTTTTATATATCTAAACTATAAACATATCACGCATACCTGAAGAATACCAAAGGCTAGCACGAACAAATCTAGGTATTTTTTTACAACACGTCTCTAAATCCTCCTTGATTAATGTTTTCCAAAAGGCTTTGATGTAAACCTTTCATCATCTGCGAAATCTGTGCGGTTCGCATTCTGAGTAAATACTAATACAAATGTTCAGAAAAATCTGCCATTACGATATTCTAAAAAGAATATCGAGAATTTGTTTCCATGGCAAATATGTGATATTTTAATGTATACTACTAATATTATAAATGCGAAAGTAACTCTATCTGTCTGTCTGTCTGTTACGCTTTCCCGCTTAAACCTCTCAACTGATTTTAATTAAATTGGGCACAGATAATCTTTAGACCTTTAGAAAGGACATAGGCTGCTTTTTAATTCGAAATAAGGGTTGTATGGGGTTGAAAAGGGGGATGAAAATCTTTATGGAAGTATCGCTATTTTTAGAGCTAGAAACTTGAAACATATTTTTCAGGCCATTGATTCGATATAAATAAACATGACATTTAAAGTTTATAGTAAGTTAATTTATAAAACTTATACCCCAAAACTGTTCCACGCGAACGAAGTCGTGGGCACAGCTAGTAAATACATAAATACAACTTAAGTTTACAAACATACTTTGATTTTATCTTAAAAAGTAGTAGTATTAAAATGAAAGTACTATCAAATTGGTCTATAGCGTGCATTGGAACATCATACTAGCGAAGTCATGAAATAATAAAGTCTTACAAATAACTTTAATAGTTTAAACAGCTAGTTGGGAAAGTCAAAAAACGTCGCACTTCAGAAATGTCATAGCAATAAGAACACATTAAACTTGTTTTAATTTCACATATTAACCTGCAATCGAGGCGCCTGAGTCAAGCAACAAAGTTGCATTGGCTTAACTCAGCTCTGTTAGATACAAACCCTAGGTCTCTATCAGTGAGGCAAGAGCCGTGCACGCCGCTCAGTCACGAATATTTCGAAACACACTAATGCAACCACTCGCGGTAAGCTCGAATAGCCTTTGTGCTAGTTCCCTACCGGTTCAAATAATTCATTTAGTCTTGATCTTCTTTTGTCGGGTTTGGGGTTTACAACAGCGGCGTCTATACTGGACACTAACAGAACCTCATAGATACCGTGAATAGTACCTGGTATGTTGAAATACTAAAATTTGCCGTGAGGAAGCGGCGAAGTAGAACAGTACCTGTCACTGCACCAGGTGTGGTAAGACACGACCAAAGTACCAGAACCGACAGGTGGCAGTATATCCATATGAAACATTGCAGCTCAAATGCACGGTGGGTATGGGATGGGCAGTAGCATCCCCGTCGCGAAAGCTGCGTTCTGCGATTACCAAACACGCTTGCCCAGTGCGGCAATTATGGGCAAAAGAGCCTCCTTGCCTATGTCCAGCAGTGGACTTTCAATGGCTGGTATGATGATGTAAGTAAATTGATTTTGTAAGCATACCATGCTGTTGGTGCAGCTTTAGATTGGTACGTTTTCGAGGAATACGACATATTTTACTTTAAATATAGCATTCTTGTTCACTGGTAAGTAATCATGTGCTGTAAATTGTAGTGTCGGTTAGCAGCAATCAGTAGTTTTCCAATACAGTGGTAAAACAAATGACAGAACTATAGTAGTAAGTATAGTTAAAGGCTTACTTTATTACAAATATTTGAAATTAAATCAGTAAATTCCGTTGTTTTGAAATTTTTTGGTCCTAGATTCACATTTTTGTAAATATGGCCAGGAAATCGTGTCTCATGACTAATATACCAATTTTTTGTACATAACACCAATAATTAATTAGATACAAAGTACCAAACATATAACTAGATATAGATTCCATTTAGACATACACCTTAGATACAACAAATTCTCATCTTCATCATATCAGCCCTTGAAACTGCTGGGTATAGAAAGCCTAGAAAGGGAAAATTTGCCCATATTTGCCGCGCCGGGCAAGCGTGTTGGCAATTGTAGATCGCAGCTTTCGCGATGAAGATACTGCAAAAAAAATCCAAACAGTAACTGTACTGTATGATAGATCAAAACTTGTCAGATTGGAATCAGTATACCTTTCTTTCTCTATTTTATACGTTGAAATAACTAGTTATAAAGTTCTTTAATGTTTATCAAAAAATCTATCACTTTCGTAGTTTACGAACTTCTAGAGTTACGAGGTCAATGTTTTGCGAGGGATCCTTTTTAATTACAATTGATCAATTAATTGTTGCTAATGTACAGCGGTTTATATCAAATTGAAAGTTAATTTAGATTCACCTTCGAAGAAAATTAGTCAGAAAAAAAATTTTTTTTTTAAAGATGTTATTGTAGTTAGTATTTGGATAGATGCCATTTAAGCTAGCATAATTAGTTGTAAGGCTACTGAAATATTATTCGACATAATGGTGAAAATAAATGTATTTTAGGCACAGCAGGCATCATAAAATCAACAGTGGCTTTATAGCTGTTTCGTTGCGACCAAACATCCAGTTTTCTTTCAGCAAAATTTAATGGGTTCGGTTTATATATGGAATGCATTTACGACCTTATGTGCAAACATAAAATTTACGAGGCACTAGGCTGACCTTTGACGATCTGCGAACATGTACTGGCAGTTTTTCAACTACCGAAATTACAAATACAGTTTTGCAAATTATCGACAATTCAGCGTGTGCTAATAACTGTTGAGGCAAGGCTAATTTGAACTCGTGCGTGAATGTGTTGTGTGTAGGTCAAAGTTAAAATAATTACTATATTTACATAAAACCTTAAATGTAAACAAAATTTTATATGAGGTAGACCTCACGCAAAATGTGGTCTGCATTGGTACCTCACTCACCTATTTCTATTGCCAAATAGCAGTGTTCGCATTGCTGTGTTCTCGGTCTGAAAGGTGTGAGGCAGTAAATGTAGTGGGTAATGTGGCATAATATCTTCAACGTACAAGGTTGGAAACAAGTTAGTGATATCCTTGTTGATATTATGAGCGCAGTGACGCTATTACGCAGACTGTATGCCTAGCCTAATAAAATTGTCGACCTAGCCTAATAAAAAAAAACTTGAATTGTTTTTACCTAGTATATGAGTTTACCAATAAATGGCAATACAGTATTTTTGATTTTCTTAGATCATTTTTAATTCAAGCTCCTTTATATGTTAAATTGCTTAATTTTATTACTCTCCAATTTTGGTTTTATTATTTAGTCAAAGTGTTTTATCAAAAAGAGTTAAATTTAATATCCGCGTTCTTTATGTAGCACTGGTAACAAATCCTTTTGAATGGAGGTCCCTACAGTTTTTTCTAAAATGGTTTGCCATGCTCGGTCACAAATCTTAAAGTTTTAATAAGCGGTTAGGGTATATGAATTATGAGTGGTTAAAGTAGAATGAAAAGGTCACCTATGCAAGTACTAAGAAGTTATTAGTCATCAACCATTAAAAGCAATAGGATTTGCGTTTAGTGTAGTTAAAAACTGAAAAATTATTTGAAAACGTCATAGGTGAAAAATTATCAGCTTTTGATAAATGTTTAGATGGAAGCTAAGCAGCAATAGCGTTATAACAATTAGGTAATTACTATGGCGTCATGCAGCTATGTTTACAGAACTATGAACTGTTTCGTAATCAGTTTAAGTGCTCTTTAATCAGTTGATGCCTATATGTTTGGAGCTAGAATAGAGAGCCCACTGCGGGAGTAATGTGTGGCGTATTTTAGTATTTGTCAATATATTTATTCTAAAGATTGAGAACAGAACATCGACTTTACTCCGATTTAGTTTAAATCACATGTGTTATGAGGTAAAAAACAAAGAAATTTCAAATGTAATACCTAAATTACAAATGTATGACATGACACCCACACACAGAAATCAAACACAAATATTCATCCTTTTTGACTCTCACTAAACTTGGCGCAAAAGACAAAGAGTGCCGAATGCAATATCGGGCTTGTCTATACCGTACGTCACTTATACATTTTGATACTAATTTACGGAGATAATGAAAGATACGAGGCTCTCTTTTACAGTAGGATTACATAATATGTTTGTCATATCCCCCTTGGTGAAGAAAGATGGTGAATCTGAAAAAAGGCCTCACCTATTTTGTTCCGAGCAGAGAGTACACTCCAGTGAGTGCGGTATAAGTACCGCCTTCTCTGGAAGGCTGGATGGAGAGTCCCGCACACGTCAAAGTACCACCAACGACATGGTATTATTAGAATACGTCGGGCAAAAAAAGTTGTAAGCTCTCTTAAGAGGCATATTGCGAGAAAAGATTATTTTTCTGCAAATCACTCACTCATTTTTATTAGAGAATTGAATTTCAGTGTCTTTTTTAGTGTTTAATAAAATAAGACTAATGATAAATATATATTTAGTAGTTGCTGGAAGAGAACTTCGCTGGTTAAGAAACATTAGGCTAAAAATCAATATTCAATATTTAGGTTACCTAATAAAGGTCTATAAAATACATAATATTAGTATTTTTATTCTCTATAATTTGTTTTTTTTGTGTTAATCTGTAGTTCGTAAGAAATAGAAACAGATTGTTTGATGAAACGCAAAATAAAAATGAAATATAATTTTACCCGTTATAAAATAATTTAACTGCAGCAGTGAAAAAAACTAAATTTATCAATTTTGTTTAGCAACTATTTCTAGTTTCTGGTTAAAAAAATGTTTAAAATATCAATTAGTTATAGTATTCTGATCTTAATATACTTATGACATAGCCTGTTCTTTACCTTCAAATTGTCAACGTCTATTTGTCAACGTACAGCATATGTCATATAATAACACTATTTATGCAAATAATCGTAAATAATAACATAGATACAGGAAAATACTGAGACAAAAATTGTACCGCATCAATTATGAAGGCAAGGCCACTACGTTCTCATGACCCGGGCGCAAACAAGTCTTAGCGCGTGGTCCGGCGCATGGGAAAACGTAAATGCGTTTCATTGGTGACTCACTCTAGCACAAATTTATTAAGCACAGAAGCTCAATCAATATAAAACCCGTCTATTTGTATGCATTTTTGGGTCCGTTTGTATATAAATAGCCATCTGTATACATGGTTTTTAAAGAGAGCTCTAGTTGCAGATTTGTTAAATTTGTTTATACACGTTTGTTTAAATTATACATTTTATGTAATTTAACGTTTATGTTTCTAAAGTAAGAGTAGCTGGTTTACCTTTTAAATATACAAAGTTTCAAACTCGTGTTAAAATTCTATGTATTTTCGTTAAAAAATCTGTACACATAAATAAAATTACTTGCAAAGTAAAATAGTACTCTCCCCTGCACCAGGTGTCGTAAAAGGTGACTAAGGTAACAGAACCGAGAGACGGCAGTATATCCAACCGAAACAAATGTACAAGGCAGAGATGGGCAGCAGCATACACGTCGCGAAAGCCAGGTTTTGCGATTGCCAACACGCTTGTGCAGCGCGGCAATTATGGGCAAAATACCTCCTTTCTTAGAAAGGCCTATATCCAGCAGTGGACTTCCAATGGCTGGTATAATGATGATGAAATAAAATTAAAGCATCTGATTGTAATGTTAAAATAACAACCTTTTAAAATAGGCACCTGGAAGTACCGATTTTTTTTAATACCGTACATAACAGTATTTATATAAAAAAAGGTTTTTTGTATTTATTGTCTGTCTGTTGTGATGTAAACTCCGAAATGACTGTACCGATTGTAACGGGATTTTTACAGGTGTTATGACTTATAACTGATGTTATAAAGAGTGACTTGGCTTATTTTATTATTTGTTATTCTTACATGAACGGGAACTACGTGTAACTGCGAGCTGCCGCTAAAATTAATTTTATAATTATTTTAAGATTAAATAAATTTTATATTTAATCTCTTCACATGGTTGAACGTTGAACAATATATGTTTAACAACCTAAACTTCTGTTGTTGTTGCATCTCTGCCTATAGTGGTTACGTCTGAGTCGAAATCGCTAGTGAATGTTATGGAATTATACTGACTAAATTGGTGAAAATGTTTGATGTCATCATCATCATCATCGTCGGAAGACCACTGCTGGACATAGGCCTCCCCAAGAATGGGCGAATTTTTCCCATAATTGCCACGCTAGGCAAGCGTGTTGGCAATCGCAGAGAGCAGCTTTCAAGATGGGGATGCTGCTGCCCATTCCCTATCCTATGCATACTACATTGTCTCGGATGGATATACCGCCATCTATCGGTTCTGGTATCTCAGTCATCTCTTACGACACCTTGTACATAGGGAGGTACTATTCTTCTTTGCCGGTTCCTCACGGATGAATGTTTTATAGTTTTTTATAAATCGATAATAATTAGTACTGAAAATATATGATGTTTAATGTATCCAGCTTTTTAAAGTGATATAAGCAAAACTGCTACGGGCTTTTATCGATACACCTGAACTGTTTGAAATTTTTCACATTGTTGAAATAGATGTACGATATTAAAATACTTTTAAATTACTTTAAGCTGCGATATATTTAGCTTTCGCATTCTTATCTTTGACATAAGTCACTTATATTGCGTTATAAAGTGTTAGTGAACTCATAAATTTTAGAAAATATTGCAAACTGATTCTGCAAACGTTGTTCTAGCATATAATTTGCAAAAAATAAAAATTATTGCAGCCTTTAATCAAAATATAAACTATTCTAACTTGTAGTAATAATAATAAGTGTATTTGTTCCACAATAAACAGCTGATATCCAACATTTATTTGTATTCTGGCGTTAATCTATATTCATTTGTATTGACACATGGCATTATGTGTTCTTTCAGTATTAGCTGCAATCATTATCAGATGACTGTAAGAAAATATTTGCTTATAACTAGAAAGGCATGAGTCAGCTTTTAAATAAAACAATATTTAAAAAACGAGATTAATTTAAATTACAAAGATATTATGATTGATGACAAATTTTTGCCTCAAGCGAAAGCTGTGTTACAGAATGGATCTGTCACGATGTACACCAAAAATATAAAAAAAGCAGTTGACAAAGCAAAAACAAACTATTTTCTTAATATCGCGTAGAACATTGATGGACGCTCGCATTACTTTTTTGTAGCAGATCATTACAACAATGCCGAGCAGTTATGTCGCTCCAAAGAACACTCGACAAAATTCATGCCGCAAAAAGTTTCGGAAAAAAATATCAAGATCACTGTCAATGGCGTGGGCTTTGTGGCCACGAAAACCAAAGCCAGATAGTGTCCGTGTTTCATTTTTTATTGAAACAAAAGCCCAGCGGTACGTGACAAACAAAACGTACAATAGAACATGAATGGATGTATTTCCAAGTACCGTAGCCTTGTTTCAGCGCTGTAGGTTCCACTCATCTTTTTTTGTTTTTTTTCTTATACTAGTAGACTGTAAACAGTTGCGATACTATCATCTAGCACAACAGATACGTTAAACACTTTAATTTCAAAACAAACAATTATTTAACATTTGACTTCTATTTTAAAGGCACATTAGTTCCGCTAGTATGTATTTCATTTAAATAACAAAAGAAATTATACTTCCGCATATGTTGGGAATGCAGCTTAAGTCTCATAACAAATGAACGACAATTCGTGAATAATTGAACTTGAGAAAACTAACCGCAGTCATTGTGTCAAGGCGGTGTGACGTCCGGGTCCCAAATCTGAAACGCTTACCTTAAGTTGTGTCGTTCCACCTCTTTCCCACGAATAATTGTCATTGGGGAGAGAAGGATGATGGAATCTAAAGACGTAACCTAGCCGGTAATAATAACCTAATAACAGTCTACCATAATTTGTGGGTATTGAACAATGTCACCGTAAGGACAATGGCGTATCGGTGTCAAGATCGTAGTCCCGCTGGGACGCTTTTGTCTATTACCGAGGGCCAAATGTCAAACACGTGGCATTGGCAGCACAAAGTGTGTTTACAAGCTTTGCTCGTTGACGCTCATAAATCACGTGAAAATCAAAACAATGGACGTTGACAATGTTACGCAAGTTTTGACACAAATTGGAAAATCAATTATATTGTAGCGACACAATTTTTACTCCCTGACTAATGCCCGGTACATGGCAGACCATGAAATCAAGGACCCGTGTACTTGTGTTATAGTGTGCTTATATGTATTCATTTTTCGTTAATTTTTAATTATATAATTCTACTGTATGTGTGTATGTCACTGAACTCCTCATAAACGGTTGGACCAATTTGAATGATTTTATTTATACCGTTATGCCCTGGATGGGGTTTACAAATCACGCTGTTGTCGGTATCTAGGTTATTTATCAAAACAACGCCTGTCGGGTCAGCTAGTTAGTCATATAGTATGAAAATCTCTAAATACTTTTTAAAAAGTCTTGCTCACCTCAAACTCCAATTAAATTGGATACTGAGCCTCAAGAATTATGAAGTTGAACAAAAATGCTTCGATGCGTCTGACCTAGTTAGCAATTTTGATGTCCGAGTTTTAAATACCTGCCATTTGGCTGTTCCCCCGAGTGTAGCAGAGCATCCGCGGCAGGCAGGTGTCGGGAAGTGGCGTCCCCGTTGTGGTGAAGGCAGGATATCACTGAGACCTGGTCATTTCTTGGTCATTAGAAACAAATGAAGGCCTATTATTGACGACGACTATATTACGCAAAAGTATTAAAATATACTTAAATATGCTTAAATATAGCCAATGTATATATAAGCTTGGCATTTTCTCTGTATACAGTTTTAGTATATGTTTAGTCTGCAATCGGTACGGTTACCTTATGTATTGGTCGATAATGTATTGTCAATTGTTGATCTTGGGCTACAAGTAGCATTAAAAAGGTATTAGACAAGATTTTATTATAAAAAGCGTATAGTAAATATAGCAGATGTAGTTATAGAAGTCGGGAGCCGTCGCGTTTTATGTTAATGTTTTGGATTGTTTAGATTGCATGGTTACGTAGCAATGCAAACGAACAAACATTTTGGGATCGTTGTGAAGTTTCTTTACAAACGCTTTATCTTTTAATCTTTTTTAAAGGAAGTGAATAGTCATTGTGAAACTAGCAACCTTGTGTCTATTTGATAAGATTTTCTTTGAAAACAAATGTGCTATTTATTTTACCTGATGCAAACGACCATTTTTAAAAATGACAAATATTCTGTGCCGAACCTTCATATTATCGTATTTAGCGGTCTGACCTAAAATAATACAATAAACAAATAGCCGTAGTCTTTTATTTATTTATTTTACTGTTAAAAGGCTACAGTACACAAGGCTAACAGAAGTAATATATTTTTCGATTAATTAGATGACGTCATATTTTCTACACAGCAACTCACAGTTTTAACGGTGCTTCTTAATGAAGTTTATTTTAGGCATTTAGTACAATCACTTCAAAATTCTCACATAATAAGATTTATCTCAGAACATTAGCGCATAAAGCCTCACTCATAATGGCCTCCGAGATGTCACGGCGAAGTAATGCTTGCTGTTTTTATGTGTTTTGTTTCGTTCGCACGTAACACCTCGTAACGGTGTAATGACCATCTTTTTATGCGCATCAGTAATTAGTTGATGGCGTGTGCCACATTTTTTATGTATAGTAAAACCGACATAAACTGTGCTCGCTACATTATCAGCACTAAGATTACATACGGATCAGCATGAAGTCAAATGTCCAACGCATGCTATTGTAATACATTTGATACTGAATTACAGAATAATATATTTGTATATTTTGGAACGGCAACAATATTTTATCCTTTTTTCAGATAAAGTTATAGGTTTCATAAAGAAACATGTTTTTGCTAGCCTGAGAAATTCCATTTCAGGTTACGAATTAGAACTTATATATATAGCATATTTAATATTCTTTTATTAGAGCTTTTGTTACAGACAATTGTGTGTGGTATATTTTCAGGTCGATTTTACTGAATTCCATTCCACCTGAACCATGTTGATATAGACCAGAGCGTGTTTTAATATAGCCTTACACACATATATATATATATATAACTATATTTGGAAAGTGATTAATACTTTGTGTATTGCGATGTAAAATTCCCTTGCTCTTTATTTTATTTTAACATTAATATCACAAATAATGTATAATAAGTGTGTTAATTTCGTATCAATTGAATTGGTACAATTTAATGTAAGTCAAAGCGATATTAAAACTAGGCGACTGTCAGGGAAACAAAATAAACACGAATTAAATATATTTCGAAAACTAGTATGCAAATAAATATTTAAGAGAACAATGTTCAAACAGATGGGGTTGGAAGTTGTAATAATTGTATAAGAAATAAATTAGGAAGGAAAACAATAACAAGGAAAAAAAAATGTCGGGCCCGATAGCTCGTATGGTAGTGTTCCTGTCTTGTACGTCAAAGCGTGGGTTCGATATTTTTATTCGAGGACAAATATTTTTATGGTCTGTGTCTTAGTGTTAAATATATGTGTCTAAGTGATATATTTGTGATTCCTCTGTTGTCCGTAACACAAGTGCTTTAAGAGACTTATCACGGAATCAGGTCAATGTAAATGATGATGTTGAAAAAGGCATTCCGATATTCGACTTGCATGTATGTACTTATTTATTTCTGAAAATTGAGTATAAACGGCCTAATTTGTGACTTTTTTATTTAATAACTAGTCTGTTATCTAGGATTATTTGAGTCATTATAATAGTGATTATAGCTGGTACTCAATTAAATCAACAGTATCAATTAAGTGTTTCCCTCAGTGAAGTTTATGATTTCCTTTATTGTAGGTATGTAAGCATGGCAATAATTCAGATTTTATGGGCAATGTATATCAGACGCACTCAAATGGACTTGCGAAATTGTGCTGTAGAAGTAATATTGATATACGAGAGGTATTAACATTCGATTCGCTGCACTGTTATTGGAAGATATATACCAAAAACCAGCAAATATTTTAATTTGTGTTACATTACTTTTTAAGGACATAATATATGTGAAATGTAAACATAAACTTACGAGTATACGAACTAAGTGATAAATTTTCATTAAATAAAAAGCTGTAGCCTCTAGATTGTTTTATTGGACTGCGCTTACCATGCCTGATGTATCCAAATTATCACGATGCCCATGAAACGTTTGTTATACATAATGGTTAGATACTAATAACATAATCAAGAGGTATTCTTAAAAGTGGATGGGGAACCAATTTCCGACCAATTCCGAAGAAGGTGAGAATGGGCAGCAGTATGCAAATCGCGATGCTCTACGATTATTTCCACAAATGCGCAAAGTAGCAATTATCGGAACAAATCCCTAATGATTGATTCAATTGAAACTTTTTCATGCCCATTGGATATCCTATAGCATATTTTGAGAATTCTGAGATAAACAAAGAAAAACAACCGTTCGAATTACCGAACGGCAGCAAGCAGTTAATAAACACTAAAGTGTAATTACATTTCAGATTAATTAAAACTTTTGCCGATCTCTATAATGATGAGGTTGGCCACATCAAAGAGGCGACGCTGAAAATTCCCATTATTGGTAAAAGTTCCATAGGTGGAAATAATTACGGCGCTGCATCGGGTATCATCCGTTCGGGATTATCGGCGCTGATACCCAAAGGATGATTAATAGTCGCGGAATCCCTAGAGTCGCTTTCGTTTTGACTAGCACGGAAATTCGGTAAATATTACCAATTTTTTACGGACAGACACTTCGCTGCTATACTCGTACTATCGTTGTTTTCAATCGCATCGTAAATTAGTACCATCATTTCGAAATGTATAATAATAATTGAATAATAATAATTCGAAATACACGTGTATTATTTTGATGTTATTTATAGAAAAGTCAAAAAATTTTACTTTACAAGTAACATAATACGAGTACCTAAATAAAAGTTGTTTTTAGGATTCATATCAAAATTCTACTTCCCTTCTCACGTCACGTCCTTTTTATTCGGACTTCATAGAATTGACTTTAAGCTATTTATTATCTTGAAAAAAAAAGGTTTAAATAAGAATTTCTCTATAAGAATTCATAGTTTGATATCTCTTAATAAAATATTATGGTTGACCTTAATCTAACACTTAATCTAAAAGAACTATTTTTAGGAAACTTATTAGCAGAGTAAAATTATTCGTAAGGTGATTTCTTATACGGTTATTATATCGTTATATTTTAATTTAGTAATTGTAACTTAAATTAATTTAGAATAATAGTAAAAAAATTGCTGATGACGATTACGTATGTATTGTACTTACATGAAAATCATGTAGATAAATTATATATTGCAATAATTTATCTTAAGTTTCATTTAATCATCCGCCAACCGCCATCCATGCAGTATTGGTAATAATTACTCGAATACAATGGTAATAAGTATTTTCATTGCATTTAAAGAAGGTGAAACACAAATGAAAACAGCAATGGTTTACCACAAAACCAATAATTGACTTGAAGATACTTTTAGTATAGAGGTTAGTTTATGATAATACCGTTTCATGAAAACACTCAATATTTCCCCCAGACACTAAAGTCGGCATACAAACTCCTTACTGGCGGCTATATCTAGCTTAGCTTGTGGATTCATTCTTTGCTCGGCTTCGCAGATTATATCGTCTGTACAAAGAAAGCAGCAATCTTCTAGAGCCACCGACTTGATCCCTTATTTTTCTACCTAAACCTAGCCATTCATTGCAAGTATTAAATCCATCTTCATCTTTGCCCGAGTATACGTTTCACTAGCGAATCATAATAGATCTCAGTGGAGATGTTGCAATTAATTTTCTAGGGCACCGTGAAATTTGTAATTTACGGGTATTTTTTATCGCCCTAGAGCGTATTAGAAAATTGGATTCTGACTCGCTATCATGGTAAAAATGCCAATTTATTTTCAATTTCACTTACTTTGCCCATAATAGAACGTTTTTCTAAATACTAACATATTCCAATTATACATCAAGGTATAAATAAATCTATAGTGCAGAAAAATATATCTTATGGTACTAAGGTAATGAAGAAAAATATTCAGGCTATAAATAATAATTGCTTGTTTCTTCTTAGAAATTGGCAGTAAAGAAGTATATATTAAGGTCTTCAATCAAGTGTAACCAAGACATCTGTTAGTTGTTGCACAGAAAAAAATACACAGTACGTGTCATGACCATTCTAATTCGTTGAATAAATAAGTAATTACCAATTGTATATCTTCGTGTCACTGTTTTATAACGAAAAAATTATACCAAATACATAAAATTTGATCGCATGTTCTCATTTGCCTTAAATTTTATTAGTGCTTATAATCCGAGAAAAACTTATTTCCGAAAAGAAATTCACTGGTATCAAATTATCTAGTTAACCAATTAAGTAACCAATAGTTATAAAGTTTGCCGAATAGATTAGTAGTTCATTATCAACAAACCTATTTAATATATTAATAAATCTAAATAACTCTGCAAAAAAGAAAAAAATATCCATATCCAATTTGCGAAATTTTATGACGGTACCTCATTTTATATCAATCACCATGTAATTTGTTCGTGATATAAATATTACTATCCAACTAATTTTATATGACAAGTTTACTTTGTAAGGTGATTTTACGCTGGAATGTTACAAAAGCTCAGAGGCAAGATGGTATAGTAGATGTTCAAACCGTCTTGTTCTAATATACATGACAGACACGAGTCTCCCCTCTCCTACGGGGGTATAATGAGGGGTATATCTAATATTAGTTTGGTCGGTTGGCTGAGGCTTTGGTGTTATTCAATTAGTTATTTAATTGTACTTTTAAAATACAACACTAAAAATATTATGCGTATTTAACAACTTACACTAAACTTTATTACTGAATGAGACGTTATTCTTTTTACTGCTAATACAGTTCTGATACTACTCTTTCTTAACTAGGCCAGTGTTTCCACTCGGATCGTATTAGGGGCCCGCTAGACGAGGGTTACTCAATTTGCCGACGTTTATACGGGATGTGGTCCGATACCTAATTTACTTGCATTTAACTACGGAGATAAGGGTGGCTTTTTTGCGACCTTTTTTGTATAAATCTTGAGATTATATGTTTGGGTGAGATTTTATGCGTCTTATTTAGCGACGTAGTGACCCTACAATCTTCGCGGGATCCTTGACTTGGGAATATTTGTTTATATGAACATAATATACCTATGTGAAATGGACACGAGTTTTATTTGAAAAGGACAGTAACCCGCAGGGTTCATATCGTTAATATTTATTCACTATCATCATCGAAAGCATCCCCAAATATATTGGCGTCCCCAAATATATTGGCGTCCCCAAAGGACAGTCTTATCCATAATTGCTGCGATGGGCAGGCGTAGTAGCCATCGCATCGCGTAGCTTCGCGACGGGAATGGTACAGCTCATCCCCGCCATATTATATTTGAGGTACGCTATTAAGGGTGAATATACCGACACCTCTTGGCTCTGGTACCTCTGTCGCCTCTAACGACACGTGGTACAGAGAAATGTAGGTAGGTATATATATACAATATAATTACTATTTGAGACTATTTAAAAACTAAATACATTGAACATTCATTAATAAATCTAAACAAATAAATAGTCAACTTTATTTATAGATGCACTCACTATTTATACTTCAAGCATTTCTTATCTCACTATCTTATTTATTGGTTATACAGTTTACATTTAGAAATACACTGAAAGCAGATAAGCAATAATTTACTAAAGTAACATCCAACATCTGGTCGTAATTTCGACAGCTGTGTGGGATCACAAAAACGGTTCGAATCCCGAACTGTGAAAGGGAGATATCACATTGTGTACGTTGGACAACCGATTTTTATTTAGTATCTGTTAGGCAAGAAGCTGGGACAAATTTACCTGCAATGCAAATAGTCGTGACGAAACGATCTCATTTTGAGCAAACATTGAGAATTTTTCTTTACTTTTTTAATATCTCTAACTTGTAAAAATCATAGGACAACATCTGAAACACTTGAAAAAAATTAAGAATTCTTTTGTTTTCATTGGGAAAAATAAAGATTACTAACACCAAGATTGGAATATTTATTTTTTACGGCTAATAATGGTTTATTTTCATACTTTTACATTGCACTGAACGACTATCCCTTATAAAAATATAAAAGTATTGGGAGACTGGTTTTCTATAATATTCGTGTATTTATTTGCTTGAATTTACTATGTGTTTGTAATTTTAAGTAGGTATACTAAACTATAGTAAGGTAATAAATAAAATAGAATATTAATTTTGAAATTGACACTCTTTTTAAATGTAATTATCATACGTTCACCTCATCATTACAGCCATTGGAAGTCCACTGCTGGACATTGCCTCCCCAAGATAGGGGGAATTTTGCCAATAATTGTCGCGCTGGGCAAGCGTATTGTCGATCGCAGAGCGCAGCTTTCGCGGTGGGGATGCTGCAGCCTATCCCGACCCTAAGGATTTAAGCTACACTGTCTCGGATGGATATACCGCCATCTGTCGGTTCTGGTACCTTAGTCGCTTCTTACGACACCTGGTAAAGAGGGAGGTACTATTCTACTCTGCCGGTACCTCACATTCACCTCAATTTCCAGTTATTATAATTTCATATACTTTACAAATCTTTGCTTACAATAGCTTATGAGGAAAACCCACACACAACGCTTGTTTGCGAATCCCCAGTGATTCGAACGGCGAATCGAGAGCAGAAAACAAATGTTCGTATCAATAGAGAATATTTCCCGTAAGAAATTCAAATGTGTTTCAACCTATTTCCTATGGAAATCGTCGTGAATGAATAAAGAATTAGCCTCAGCACAAAATTTGAGTGCGGCCATTGTTCGATAAATCTTGGCCATTTATTGCTTGTTATTCGCGTTCTAGAATGAAACGTAGCCAATCTATAAAAGTAGGCGAAAGTAATCAAAACTTTTATTTTATGAGTTTTAACATTATTTTCTACTTCCTTAGAAAATGTAATTTAAAACATCATAAGCACGCTATTGTGAGAACAAAATTAACAGTTTTCCTAATTTCAAGACTAGATTATCAAGCTTCGATGTGTCTCAAGGCAATTATCCTTTATATATCTCGGCATCAATTTAGACGCTTGCTGATTTAGCAATCAAGAAGATTAGACATTCCCAAAGTTATACGGCTGTGGCCTTTTGGGTTCTGAAGAGACACATATCCCTATATCGATACAAACAATATATTGGAGGTATGATAAGATAACCTTATAGTATATTTAAATAATTACTTACATGCTTGGACTCACAAAACAGCTAACTCCGGTAAAATAGAAGCTAAAGTACACGTTACCTCTCTCGAGGTAAAAAACTCATTGCACGCACCTTTCCTTAAAATATCTTTAATATCAATAAAAATGACACATCTCATACGTTGACTTGACTCCAAGATGAGTATTTAATCACCTGTGTTACGTGATATCCAACAACAGAGGAATTACAAATATAATACTAAAAGACATTTGTTATAACTCCTGGTACGAAGAAACTATTCTACTCTGGCGGTACCCCACGGCCAACTATTACTGCGATGTTAAAATTTCCAGAACATCTGTTTACTGCATGCGTCCTGTATACTGTATGTGTACACTTAGTATTTCGATTATAGTGTCATACCACCATACAAAACTAGTTAGGGCTCTGTAGAAAGTTTGATAACCAGTGACGTAGGTATTAATCATAATGTTGATCGCCCGCCGATTATTGCGTAAGTCTCCGGGGCAAACGGCGTACCTGTTAAATCAGTAGTGGCAACCTTCGCAACGTAAATATTTACACGTGTAAACATCCTGCGACTAATTGTGCTCGAACCCTCAGCCGTGAGAGAAAACAGATGCGCCACTTTGTCTATTGTTTACAACGTATCTCACATGTTCGTATGTCTGCTCCCGCACCATAGTAACGCAGAAGGCGCAAATACGAAACTATGCCTCAACCATTTCAGCCAAAATTTATAACAAAAACCTAAAATGTGGTATGAGCGGGGTTGCGTATTCGGCCAAGTGTTACTCGTATATACGCCTACGCTAATAGTTATTAAGTAGAAAGAAGTATTTAAGTCATAGGTTTTGACTTAAATACTTTTTTTTAACATTTATTTAACAATCGTACACTGTTTGACATGTTTTACGTGCATATTGCTACAGATAAATTTATGCAAACTCGGAAAAATCTCTCAATATATAATGAACTCTGAAGTTATTATTTATTGAGTTCTATATTTAATTGCGAAGTTTTGACTGTTTTGCATAGTTTTAATCTAGTTTACTATTATTAGTCATTTAGTTCATGTCAATAGAAAAAGACTGACGATATTTTAAGGATATAAAATGAAAACTAAAGTTACTCCATGTAACTCTCAATACTCAGGTACCTCACTTATTACATATTAAAGTTAATAACAAAAAAAGTTAATTTTGGACTAATTAATTATTTACTGATGACATGCCATAATTCTGAATATTTTTGTTTAGTAGTTTTGTATTTAGCAAACTGTATTTACTAACTCGCCAAGCAATTCCCAGTTTATATCTTATTGATTGATCGATTATGTCTTTCATTCTTGGCTGAGGCCCAATTATAACTGTTTATCATTCCTTAAGCACATCATTCGTATAGCGAATCAAGAGCGACATGACTGATGATATTTTAAAAATAATTGATTTTCATAACTCTTACTTTTATTTATACTTTCGCCATTAAAAGAAATGTTTCTTGGATCTTTAACATTTTTCTTGAAATAATGCTAACCGATGAAATGGCTATATTTATCTCTTCCTTCCTTAATATATAGAAAACTGGTTAATATCTTAATAAATTTAAGCGAAAATTAACAAAGCCTTGCTACCGTTTGTAAATTACTTATTTAGTAATTACAATGACAGTTAAAAATGGTATAGTCCGTAAACGCTACAAAGGCCCTAAATTGCGAGTTTTGACTCATGTCACCATCCACCGATCCTTTCATATGTTTTCGGGTTCGAGTAAAATCACGGCTACTGTGATTCGGCTTTGTATTTTTATTTAGACCCGACCCAAACCGTAAAAGCAAAAAAAACCTTGCGCGTGTTACATTGTTGTACTACCGCACACACTGGTGTTTTGCCACGATGCTGTGTCTTGTTTAAGATAAACACAAGGGAGTGACTTGTTGTGAGCGTGCAGTTCAGGAAATGTGTGACCTCCTAGACGCGTCCAATGTCTTTATAGCTCCAAATACTAAAGGACATATTATTCTGAAATATACTTATACAAAATATTTCACACATACCACCGTTCTTAATTAGTATATCATACTCATCATACTGTAAAGGTACCGGCAGGGTAGAATAGTAATAGGGGGAGGCCTAGTACCTCCTCCTGTACTAGGTGTCGTATAGGACTGAGGTGCCGGAAACGACAGATGGCGGTATATTCACCCGAAACAGCGAAGCTCCAATATAGGTCAGTAGTATTCATTTCTGCCCAGCGTGGCAATTATGGGTAACATTCCGCCTTTTTAAGAGGTCTATGTCCAGCAGCGGACGTCCTGCTATTAATATAATGATGATAACTCCTCAGCGCATGTCAACTTCTGCTAAGTAATGCTTAAAGTACCTAAATATCACATTTGTAGTATATGCATGAATAAAATCTTAACCGTCAATATACCAAATAGTTGGTAGTAAAACGAGTTTTTATGGGCAGTATGCATATATTAACTAGGAATAGAAATAGAAATGTGTAAGTTATATGTCTTCCATTATTTCGTCTATTATATGATACGTAATAATAGAATTGTCAGTCTCACCAAGGTGAAAAATAAAAGCGCAATATGTCGCAAAATTTTAAAGCGGGGTCTTACGTTTGTATTACCTTTGCCCCCTTTGGGTTCAACACGAGCTATCATTTTTCACGGCTTAATCCGAAGACAGCCTCGTCAAAGGGACGCTTATCGGAGCCCCCAATTTATATCCTGAGGATACCCACGTGACATCGTTTAGCCGCCATCGCACATGAGGCTTGCTCTTATCATATAAATCATTTGCAAATGTTAGGCCTTTCCAATTTTTAACGTATTGTATTAGGAACATGTTGATAATGCTTTTAATGTTATTGTGACCTTACTATATTATTAAAATTATATATTTAAGTGTACCGGCGTTTGCTTACATTGATTTAGTAAAACGATTATTGCCGTGAGGTACCGTTGCAGAGTAGATTAGTACCTTCCACTGCAACAGGTGTCGTAAAAGACGACTGAGGTACCAAAACCGACAGATAATGGTATATAAACAGTGCAGCTCTAATGAACAGGGTCGGAATGGGCAGCAGCATCCCAGTCGCGAAAGCTGCGCTTTCTGATTGCCAACACGCTTGCGCAGTACGGCAATTATGGTCAGAAACCTCCTTTCTTGGAGAGGCCTATGTCCAGCAGTGGACTTCCAATAGCTGATATGATGATGATGATGATAATGAAAACGATCATATCTAAGACCAAATGTAACAAACATTTAAGATGACCATATCATGCAAAAGATAAAAGTGTTTCATTTAATGCTTATAACTTAAATTATTATTAAGCTATGACTTTACATTAGATAAGATTTGATGATATTATTTAATACAAGAAAGTACACCTGCGTCAAAAATAATAGAATAAAATAAATGATTTAAATGACCCACCCCGTTTTAAGTCAAGGATGACTTAAGCTTGGAAATACTCACCAATTACAATTAACAGTATGATTTCTGTGACAGAAATTACTTCAATAAATTTTTGATATTTGCTTGCTTCAGATATTTATTACCAAATATTATTTCATTCTTAGAAATACGTATTCTCATAACTTTATCGTTTGTTTCAGGTACGAGACGAGATTCCTTGGGATTTTATTACGAGCAGACTTTGAAAGGTTTAAATGAATATTTCATCTTATTTAAAAATTCAGTAGATTAAAGACGTATTTCATAAAATTACGACAAGTGTTTTGATAATAATAGTAATAAAATAAACATAAATACATAGCGCAATAACAATGTAAAAGTTGAGACGGACTGGTGGTTCACTTCCTACGTCATCAAAAAAAAGTGTGCTCCTTAATTAGGTTAGGTTTCGTAGGTTTCACTCGATATAATATTTAAAACTGATTTCTACACCAATATTATAAAGAAATATTTTATTGTATGTGAGTATGGTACGACTGAACTCAAAATTTACTCGACTAATCTAAATCATTCATTCGGCTACTTTTTCAGCGAGTAAAAAACGCTATAACAAGCTATAAATACCTAAAATGGAAAGTAGTTAGGCAAGATTCATATAATTAATTGCTCGTTTGTAAAAAATAAATTTAAAAATTACTAGATTGATATCAATAATTATTTTACTAACGAAAAGCTATATTATTACCAATAAATTTAGGCTGTTTTTTATGTCTGTATTCCAAAAGTAACGAAAACTATGCTTGTGAAATAGTGGGGGCCTGCAAGTATATTATGTGAGTGGGAAAATGTGTCAATAACCAACCTCCAAAAGCTCGGTAATGTTATGGCAGCCCCCAGTTTTTCCGGTCAAATTATAAGAGCAAACCGCAATAAACAAGAAATAACATTTTCATCCCGTGTATTCGGGACATATCACGTTTCAGTAACATCGGCGTATCCCGTTTCTTATTTTATTTACAAATCCACGGACTGGGAGTTCGCTGCGAGGAATATCAATACATCGCTTATTAAATTTCATATGATTCCTAAAAACCGTGGGTATATCACATATTGGTATTTACTGCGATCCTCAACCACATATCGAAATATGTTGTATTTTATTATCTAGCAGCGGCAAACCGTGATTGCATTCCACTGAGATAAATACAAGGTTAAATAAATAAATAAATTTACACAACATATCAAATATACCCGAGATAAGTCGCATAAAGCACTTGTGTTATGAACATCAGACAACAGGGGAATCACAAATATAATACTTTAATACACATATTCAACACCCAGACGCTGGACGAAGTTAAATTTCATCATACAAATATTTGTCCTGGGTGGGGTTGGAACCCACCACGGCTCAGAAGGCCGGTTGCTGTACAAAAATTCCTTCTTAATTACCTAATTTACTTGAGAAACGAGGTGTTAATTGATTTTTGTAATAGCTTTTGTGTATAACTTGACTAAGCGTGACTTTGCCAATGGTGGCTTGCAGCATCAGAGCAAACGTAGAATGTCCACTGCTGGACATAGATCTCTCCAAGAAAGGAAGAAATAGGCCAACAATTGCCGCGCTAGGCAGGCGTGGTTACAATCGTATCTTTGCGGTATTACTTGCAATTGAATTACGCTGCCTAGGGTAGATATTTCACCTGTGGTTCTTCATACTCACCTGGTATAGGAAGAGCCACTAATGGTTTTTAACCGATAATGCACCACGATAATGTGTGGTGACTTTTTTTTGGATCTTTTTGTCTATATAAACGATATGAGAAATGCATTTTTTTCTACAGAGGTAAGAATATTATTTATTTCTATTTCTTTCTTGCTCAATGATTTGATGACGCGTAAAGAACTGTTACAAAAGATTTATCGATTTATGTGTGGCATCACACGTATAAATATTACTTGAACAATAAGTAAATGTAAAAACATCTTAAAATATCCTTCATCCAATCCAAAAATATCCTTCATAGCATTATTAAATTTTAACAAAGTAATTTGTTCAAAATATATACACATCAAATAATAGTGTAGATATTATTGATAAATACATAGGAATAGATTTCCTTCCAATATCACGATACAATCACAAGTTACCGACATATTCCAGCGAATAAGCAAGTAGAAGTGGCAGTGGGCAGGGCACTTAACTCGCAGAACCCATGAAAGATATAGTCATAAGGTTCTTGAATGAGACCACGTACCAGCTAGCGCCACGTAGGACGTCCACCCACCAGGTGGTCTGGCGATCTGACTAAAACCGCAGGATCGCGCTGGTCGCAGGATCGCACTGGAGAAGCATATATCTAATATGACTGGTCTCAGATATAAACTCATTATCGCGTAGGTTCTGAATGTTGGTGAAAGTAAGTTGATTACGTCATATTGCAAGCCTGATGTAGGGTGGTTTTCGGGAAGTAAGTGTTCCGCCTGCTTTAGTAAAGTGCCGTAATGTTACCAATATTGTCACGCTTATAAAATTCGGATGGAATTAAACTGGTCAACCATCCGAACCATTGTTTGAAGCAATGCTGCAATGATAATGATGATTATTGATGGTAATCTACTACGCGATTGATGGCTTGCGTCAATTTGGTCTATCGACACACATATTGACAATAAATAGACAAACAATAAAAAAGTAACAATTATTTTCTTTCATTTCGCGTAGCATGGTAGAATAAATAATAATTTCAAACACCGAAGAAAAGATTGTAATCAAACGAAATGCTACAGATCACGGAATGGGGTTGAAAAATAAGCCCTTAAATCCAGCTCCATCAATGCTATTGATCTATGGAACGTCTCGGCTGAACTATTAAAGTAATGGAGTCCCCGGTTAGCGGGCGATTCAATTTCGTTTATGACGTCTTAGATTGCTTTCGCGGCAAACATTTTTAATTAAAGTATTCAGTCTTACTGCGACGAACACTTTTGCAGAACGTTGCTTTTGCTTGTTGGTTCTTGAATCATATTTTTATTTTGTATCTTATTAAAAGTAAGCGAAATACTTTTACTTGATAATGTAATAATTCTTAACTTCTATTTTTTATTAGTTAAGTGACTAATTAAAAATATAATAAAATGCAATGCTAACACGTTTTCTCCAGTCTATATATTACTTGTTTTATGCATGAATTTATATACGAACTACATCAAATTCCCTAAGAGAAGATAGATATGCAGGTGCATTTAGTATGAAAGAAATATAAATTATATTATATAAATGAAATATTCTTAGATGAGCTAGCTGGTAGTTAGTTTTACATGTTGCAATTACCTTGTATGACATCATGTTATTCTCATTTATATTTTCTTCACCATGTTCATGCAATATTTGCAAACCTAATATTGCCAATATAATATTATCTTAATATCTATCAATGTCCGCTTATATTTATAAATCTATGGAAAACCATGAAACAACTCCAATATCAGGCGTTCCGTTACACGCCGCATTCCACCCACTATCCACGCATGCAATGATATGATACATAAACCTCGCCTGACATTATTTCCGTGCCATAGCTAGGTGCTTCCAGTCTAAATCAGCGTGACTTATCTCCCACTGGCAGACGTTTCCAATCCATTTATCAGTAAGTTCGATGACAGTAACTCAAGTGTACGCAATACAATGACTCGTCACTAATGGTGTGAGCACGCGTGCGAAAGATCGTTGATCCTCTAGTCGTGATCTTACTTACTTCCTCTTCCTTAGCAACACAAAATAGGCAGCAGAGGGTTCAATGCAAGAAATATGAACGAGTTCACCCTCTAGAGGCTAAGTAACTTTGTACGTCGGCCATAAAGACGACACAAGGGGGGTTCTGCTGCAAAATTGTCGACAGAACGCGGCTGAGGTTATCTATTTTCTTGTTTTATAAAAAATAAATAATCTGTACGTTTTAATTTGTGGCTCGACCTACCAGAGGTTAAGATTTGTATCTGAACGCCTACTACATCAACCACAAAAAGTGCCCTTCGTATAGTTATGAAATATGAGTCGTTTTCCCTTGAGCTTAATTAGCCAAGTTTAAGTTGAGAATTCTGAGAGCAAATAACTGATAACGCCCGTCGATTCGCATTCTCATCGTTGTTGATTTATGTGATTTGTTTTGGTAACTTCGTACCTACTTGAAGTATCCTTGGTTGTTGAAACTGATTTATCTTAATTTAGCACGAAAAGACCTATAGATAAGTTCAATTTATGTTTCTTTTTTTATTTGTATGTATATAATAGGAGCAGTGCGTTCTATAACTCACACACATGTGTGTCTATGTAACACACAAAAAAACAATGACAGTTATAAATATAACATAGAACATGTTATACATTGACTTGAATCCGAGGTAACTCGCTTAAAGCACTTGTGTTACGGATACTTGTGTTGTGTTAACAGGTAAAATCCGTAACACAAGTGCTGTTACGTGGTTTTCCAGAAATATAATATTTAAATAAATATTTAATACCCAGACATAGAACTAACACAGATATTTGTCATATTAGACCTTTTCTGGGTAGAGATCGAACCTACGATTGTCGTATAAGATAAGAACACCACCAAATATTTTTTCGAAAATCTCTTAAAGGGGTAAAACCCCCCGTACCGCCAATTAGCAGTGTTCGGATGGCTGTGTTCCGGTCTATAGGGTGAGATTCAAGTCACAAGGTTGGGAACGCGTTAGCGATATCAGTGCTGCAGTCACGCTTATTATCACGCGAACTGTATGCTTGTTTGTCGACCTGTTCTAATAAAAAATAAAAATAATTTCAATGGGTACATTCAATATGAACCTTACCCGTCTCACACAAAGAACTTAATCTACGGATTTAGATACGGCTCGTACTCGCTGTTCATCAGTAGATGCTTGCTTTGTCAAAGAGGTACACCTGCCGCAAAATGCAACAAACGCTGGTTATCTATTATGCCTTATTTGTTGGATGCGAAATTTGCTTAGCTATAGCTACTTGCAAGTTTATAATGGCAAGATAATCATTCTCATCAAAATGCTAAATACAATTTTAATCATTAAACGCAACCGAACGTGTATGGGGAAATTTCTGAATGCTTTTATTTAAATTTATTATTAAAGCTGGAATGTCCAACATAAAAAGATTTATATATCACATTTTAAAAACATAAATGTGTAAATACGTGAACATAGTTATTCTGAAAATCTCCAGAGAGTAATCTGTCTGGTTCCGGATATGCGATTACGATTTTTTAGTAAATCCTTTAATGTTTGATCTACTCTAATATCGAGATACTCTAATATACTCTAATATAAAGAACTAACAATACAGAAATGTTAAAGGTTCCAGTTACCAGTACTAAAAACGCAAGTCAATAAAAATAGTAACAGACATTTTAATCTACTAAAAAAAATGAGTCACGTTGTTCGTACGGGATGCAATTTCAAACTAATGAATCGATTTTAATTAGTTTAATTTTATATAAACATTTTGACAGTTTTAACTTAAGAGATAGGATTGTTTTTGTATAGTAATTAAGGTCGAGTATAGTTTAGACATGACAAGGGTCGGTCGGGTTAGCTATTTATATTATATAAAACGCCGTCCGGCAGAGTAGAATAATTCCTCCTACTGTACCAAGTGTCTGAAGAGCTGACTTAGGTACCGGAAACAAAGATTATATATACCGGCGGCCAGACAGCGGGATATCCATTCGTAATAGTGTAGCTCAAATGCACAAGGCAGGAATGAGCAGCAGCATCCCCGTCACGAAGCTATGCTCTGCAATTGTCAACACCTGCCCTGCGCGGCAATTATGGGCAAAATTTCCCATTTCTTATGGAGGTATATATCCAACAGTAGACATCTGATGATTGATATAAAATTATAGAAAACAGATTTCAACGTTATTACAGCCGTTATAACAAACTTTGACAGTTTTTGGTTATATTAGATTTAATAATATAAATATGTATACCCATACATAATTAAATTTATTTATACAACATATGGCATTTGACATACGTTCCGTCGGAATAAATAAATAAATGTAAGTCAGACACTTTTTGTTTTGAAAAAACTTTCTCACAAGTAACACGCCATTTACAAATTACGTATCTTCTCTTCTACAAACAACCCGCACCACATATGAATAGAATAATGTTTAGTGACGGATTCAAGTTCCAGTAAACCAATGCTTGCTTTGTAATCGACTGCTGTAAGACAATACAATGACGTTCCAACTACCATCCCCGATAATCTTTACCTATTTCGTGAATGTATTTCCGATAGGTAGCCGATTATTCTGTTTATAAATGAGATATTGAAATAGTTATCCATAAAATTGAATTAATTAACATACAAGTAACGGTAACGGTGGCTGTCTGAAGTTTACTTAACAGGAAATAGAATACGACTAGATTTCCCATTTTCACATGTAAGATATTAATATATTTTTTTGGAAACAGGGAATGTAATTTAGTATCAAAGCAAATCGCAATTCATTGAGTTTGTAGATATATGTAAATATAATTTAATCAATTGAAAAATAAACTTCTTTTACTACACAATATTTGCTTATAGTAAAAAGCATTTTTATGTATTCTTAAAATCTAAATTATTTATTTTAGAGTTTAGACTATCCCGATTTTATTTATTCATGTGCAGTACATATTTTTAGCTTTGCTAACTAGACACCGCGTTGACATGGGTAGCAAACTTCCTGGTAAGTGAAACGTCATTCCTTTGGGTGTTGCGGTAAACACATTACCGCCCACAGTGCCTTTTGACTGAACAGGGGACTGACATATATCGCGATAGTACATTTTGTTCCATTTAAAGAACATTAATTCAATATTTGTTTGTGTTTTAACGAATATAATAAGGACATCGTGTGGCAGAGTAGAAAAGTACCTCCCCGTGTACCAGGTGTCAAAAGAGGTGACTAAGGTACAAAAACTGACAAATGGCGATATATCCATCCGTAAGTGAGCGGGGATGGGCAGCAGCATCCCCGTCGCGAAGGTACGCTCTGCGATTGCCAACACGTTTGCCCAACGCGATAACTATGTTCAAAGTTCCCCCTTTCTTGGGAAGGCCAATGTCGAACAGTAAACTTCCGATGACTGATATGATGATGATGAATGAAAAATGAAAACACGTGCACTGAATTTTTTTTCTAAAATAATACCTACAATAAATCGCTTTATTATCTCAAAGTGTTGTATATATAAGGTAAAGTGGGGCGTTTCAAGATCACCTTCACGTCACCTGAAAATAGTCCTCTGTTGGATAGATCACAGTTGGACTCAAGATCATAATTGCCAGATAGGCGTGATGATGACCACGACGCTGGTACCCACCCCCGGTTTGTTGAATTTTTGCTATATCATACAGCCGGTGGGTGCCGGCAGAGTAGAATAGTACCTCCCTCTGCACCAGGTGTCGTAAGAGGCTACTAAGGTACCAGAACCGATAGATGGTAGTATATCGATCCGAAACAGTGTAGCTCAAATGCACAGGGTGGGGATTGCAGCAGCATCCGCATCGCGAAAACTGCGCTCTGCAATTGCCAACGCGCTTGCCCAGCGCGGCAATTATGGCCAAAAAACCTCCTTTCTTGGGAAGGATTAGAAAGAGAAAGGAGAAACAATGACTCTACAAAAATGAGGTACATCGTATTTTAACGATACGGTAGCGCTCACGGCTTTACTTCTTAAAGTTTTATTAGCTAGAGTAGAACCTAAGATTGAATAGGAATAAATGCTAAAAGTAGTAGTTGACTTGAATGAATGTTACTTACCTAATGTATTGCCGATTAAGTAAAACATACATGCATCTACATAACACTACAGAATTATCGAGGCGTGTTCGATGTAATTCTCGGACACAAACAGAGAACACATTCACATGCATGATTAAATACAAAAAGAATTCAACCTGTTTTAAAAATAAGTAATATTATTGAAACAAAGTAAAGCAATTCATAGCAATAACATATTTCCTATGTGGACAAATCAAGGACGTTTATCATATACTCATGAAATTTAAAAAGAATAGAAGAGAAAGCAATTGTTTTTTTGCATAATTTCAGTATAAATAAACACAATATAGGCATTATCCAGATTATTCTGAGCAAAACTAATTATGATGCAACCTGGTACTTGTGTAATTTACTCTGTTTTTTTTGTTCTTGCTTTTTTTTCTTTTTTGACGATGGCTACAAGTTTTGATTTGACAGGGATTGAAGATAAAAGCCCTCAAAAATAATAAACATTAAAAAAAGCCATTCATAGCAAGAATGTATATGCATATACAATATACATACGTCTCAAATTGTCTAATTTTAGAGCGGCTTACCTCAGTCACATATAACGAAGGAGAAAGGAAGATATAGCGAGAGTGTACTTAAATCGTTAAGTTTTATGTTTTAAGTGTTGATGGTCCATTCGTCTGCGGAGACTGAGGTCATTTTAAGGGAGCAGAGTTGCTTGTTTGCGGTATTGCCACTTTATGGCTATCTTTATGAGGAGTGTAGCAGTAGCCTGCGACTGGGAAAACTTCACTGCGTCTTTCCGAAAATACACAACCATCCATCGTTTTTATTTATAGTCATGATTGTGAATGACTATAAATTTGTAAACATTTTATTCGAGACTGTGTAATTTTTCACCAAATCGACTCCATCGAACATAACCAATTAATGATATCGTTAGATTACTGTCGCCTTTTCATCAGTTATCTAAAAATTTATTTATTTACAAGGATTTATTATCAAAAAATAGAAATTTATATCAAACACAAAATTATAGATCGGGGCATTACCGGGCAGACAATCCCAAATAATATTATAAATGCGAAAGTAAGTTTGTTAGTTTGTAAGTTATTATCCCTTCACGCTTTATCTACTCGACCAATCTTCTTGAAATTTTGAATACATATAGTTACAAGTGCTGAAACAGGTCATTGGCTATACATTTATCCCGGCCTGGCCGGCGGTATCTATATCCTTTGATTCCGGTACCTTAGTCACCTCGCACGACACCTAGTACAGCGTGAGGTATTATTCTACTCTGCGGGTACTAAACGGCTTGGTGAAGGTTAGTGTGTATTAATTGTGTAATTAAATGTAACTATTACGGTATGTATTATTAAGAATGTACTATATGAAACGAAGTGTATCCGAACAGACACAAGATAGAAGATTATCTGTATAATTTTATTAAGAAAATATCAAGAATAAAATATCAAAATATCAATAAAAAATGTATAATAATCATAGCAGCCTTAGATCGTTCACTGCTGGATATACATGAGGAGTGCATCTAGAGCAATGCTGCGATCCAAGCTGCTGCTATGCTCGCTGGTGTGTGGTATCTATTCTAGAACTTTAGCTTTTACGTTAATGGACAACTTATTTTTTTGTGATGGAAATGCAAGTTCATAGATTCATTCTGATACGAATAATGGATAGCTTGATGCGTGAGAAGGTTTTTTGTATCTTTGACGCAATTTTATGCGACACTTCGGAATGAATTTGACCAAATCTTTGTAATCATGTGGCTCTTGTATCAGATCACACATAGGTAATTAATAATTTGTAATGGGCATGTGACAAAATGCAATTTATAGCTATTTTTAAGCTATATGTAATTTAATAGACTCCAAGAAGAAGTAGGGACCGTACACCTATTTCTCTTAAGTTAATGTTGCTTAAAGCATTATTGTACTGAGAAATATACAATAATATCACTCGAGTGTTCAAAAACAGTGCCTTTTCTTAACGTATTTCATACACTCGTTATGTTCGGAAGGGTAGAATTAAACGGAGTATATGTTGTGCGAATCACGTATTGTTAGCATAAACAATAGAGTTGAATATTCAAAATCAACACAAAACAAACATTACGGAAGTATCTACATCGTATACAAAACAACAACGGGATGTGTATAATTGTATTATATTACATATTCTCAGCTGTTTTGATTAACGATACAGATATTAAAATTGAATTTATTTAATTTTTTTATTGAATTAATTTGTGACAGTAATACAAAAAAAACGTTTTTGTTTTAACTAATGCCTACCTAAAATACCATGTCCGTCATAGAGTCTATTTTTACATGGCGTTAATTTGACGGGCCCTATGGCGTATTCGGTAGTGGTGTGCGCCAAAAGTTGTGGGTTCCTTAGTCAGGACAAACGTTTTTATGATGAATATTTGTTGTTTATTCTGGGTTTGGGTGGTCCACGAATAATATATATATTTAAGTATGTTATAATATTTATGGTAGCTGTATTGTCTGATGTCTGTTACACAAGTGATTTAGCCGTTTATTTGGGTGTCATGTCAATGTATGAAATATTATGTGATTTTTTTAACAGAAGCTTACGCGACCAAAAGGTCACACAATTCTGGTGGGATTGTTACTGAAAACTTGAAATTTTAATTTTATATATTATGATGTTAGGATGTATATACTTTGACATATGACTTCATTTCTCTATTAGGACGGTCTTTATATATATTTTATTTTTATTTGACAAACAAACCTAAAATTCGCGCAAAAGTAAAGCATAATAAGTAACTGCAACTGCTATAATCGCGCGTGATATCACAAAGATATCACGCGTGATTTCACGTGATCACGTGACTTGAAGATATTATTTCACATTACCCAGTCATTTTACTGCTCTACCCTTCAAACCTGGACATAAATATGCTAACATTACTATTTGGCGGTGGAAAGAGGTGAGAGTGAGGTACCAATGTAGACGACAACTGTTAGAGATCTACCTCATGTAGGCATTCCTGCATTACTAGTTATATTGTCTGGCTACTATGTAGGTACACGCTTAACCATGCATTTATCAAAAAAGGGGGAATTTTGCCTATAATTGCCGCGCTGGGCAAACGTGTTGCCAATCGCAGAGCGCAGCTTTCGCGACGTGGACGCTACTGCCCATCCCCACTCTCTGTATTTGAGCTACACTGTTTCTGGTGGTTATTCTGTTATCTTTCGGTCCTGGTATCTTAGTCGCCTCTTACGACACCTAGTACAGACGGAGGTATATTCTACTCTGCCGATACTTCTCGGCTTTAACATATGTATGTAACCATAAACTGGGCTATTGTATAACCTAAATTAACTCATATAGATTATATTTTAACAAATATTTGCACCATTTGTACATTCCACAATATGATTCCAGAATGTAGTCTTAATTTGGAGAAGTGATTTTGTGCCAAGTATTCCTAAAATTTGCATGTTAGTTAATGAGCTTCTCGAAATGATTAATGCAACTACTACGCATGCCAACATTTTACGTCACAATAATATTAAATGTAAGTGGAATATCTTGTAAGTAGAAACATCGGAAATAATTAATACAAAAAACAAATGAAGGGTGAAATAGATAGTAAAATTACCGAGTAATAGGACATAATATCTTTAAGTTGCAAGGTTTACATTACGTACGCATTAGATATATTTTTGTAATATTACGAGTCAAATCATCAAGTGGACTGTATGCTTTTTGTCGATCTAGTCTAATAATAAAAAGAACTAAGTATATATCAAAAGAAAATCTCACACAATGTACATTGCGCTACAAATAATCGTTCACAGTCGTCGCTTAAGTTAGATCAAAATATTAAACTGGGTTATTGTCCATCAGAGTATATTACAATGTCAATGGGGGTTCATAACGCGTGCGCCTGAGTGCGTAAATATGGCCGCCATAAATCAACTAATTAACCCCCTAGCCCTTATTAACGACATAAATTTCGCGCTTGGCATCCCACCACTCAAACATTATGTGGGCTTAATATGCCTCAGCTAAAGGGTAAAAGCAAGGCACCGCGGTCGGTCCAAATTTGGTTATTGCGGTTAAATACAAGACAGTCTCTACCCAAGAACACTGGCTGTTGCATAACCCATGAAAGAGGCCTATTCTCATAGCCAACGGTTTTACTTCTAATAAAGGACAGGATGGTTTGCTTAAGAGTTTACTTGCATTTGAAAATACCGTTAAATACGCGGCATTCATTACAGCCATTGGAAGTCCACACAGCTGGACATAGGCCAACCAAAAAAAGGGGGAATTTTGCCCATAATTGCCGCGCTGGGCAAACGAGGTGGAAATCGCAAAGCGCAGCTTTAGGACGAGGATACTGCCCATCCGAATTCGAATGGATATACTGCCATCTATCTGGTTATGGTACCTTACTTACTCTTACGACATGAGATACTATTCTTTTTTGCTGGTACCTATGGCTAGCGAGCGACTCTCTATTTTTTTTGATATCTCAAATGTAGCACACCTACTTTTACATCTTATCTATACATATTGACGCATATTTAAGTAGGATTTGATATTCGCATAATCTAATTATGACATGTGCAGTAAAATATGTACTGAACCCTTCTGTATTGCATAACCCAAAAATTTTAAAAAAATAATTTAAATGATCTATAAGAATAGCAAAGATAAGAAGTCAGTAAAATAAAATTTATTAATACATCTATTGCAGTGTTATATCGCATCAATAACAATTAAACGTACTTTCATCATTTCGTAGCGATCGAACTGCGCCGGGTGCGAAAGCTATAAACTGTGTCAATTGAAGATAGTGTATTGGATGACGTCATATGCGCCAGCGATCGCGATAAGGGACGGGATGGGATGACTCAGCCGTAATGGATACTGACACGCGATAGGGGATACTCACGCGCTTTATGGTTTAATCCAAATACACTTCTGCAAGCTGTCTGAGATAATTTTAAATTAATTAATTAATTTAATTTTTTGCAAGTATATAAAAAATATACATATGTGTGAATACATATCAGTGAACCAGTAAGCAGCAAAAGCAGCAAATTAGAAACTGGCTAAAACCAATGCAATTCAGAAAAACAAGGTACATACAGATAATAAAATAACTCTTTTAACGTCCTTAAAACACCGGCTATTTAACTTTAAAGAAACCGAATAAACTACGTTTTAAAGACGTTAAAACTGTTTTTTTATTATCTGTACTGTACTGATCAATATTAGAAAATAGGGCGGGTTGTAAGAAGTGAAAGTTTTATTAGAAGAGCGAGGGAAGCGAACATGAGTAAATTATGCGCGTTAAAAATCTATAAAAGTATATATTCATGTATCTGACATAGTCAACGTCACCTTTTATTAATTACAATTCCACTCTTTTATTAATTAAATTAATTATTTATTAAACTCATAATTTTATCTAATATGAACACCTAAAATGCCGATTCAAAGACGCCGAAGATTTATTAGGAACACTTGTCATACTCACTTCTATAGAAATATGTCTTCCAGCCGAATTATTGCCGTCGCATTTTAAAATACCTGTTCAAAGTAAATTTCTATGAACACCAGAGGTGAAAAGAAAAGCGTGTTTTTCTTCAAACTCAGAGACGATGACTCGTCGAATTAAAAACAGAGAAGTCGGTTTGAGAAATGTTATTGTAGGTACTTGGCAGTAATTTATCAAACGTCCGAGCGCCGGGCGCTGCCAGGCCGCAAAGAGGCCGCCCGGCACAATAGGTTTTACTTTTATTTATTTACACTTGAGATACTGATCTACTAGACCATTGCATCGGGAGATTTTGTCTGTGACAGCTTTACTTTCGTTCACATTTTCTTTGTTGCATTTCATCTACCTAGTTAGAAGACGCTTTCAATTATACAGTGACATACTCAATCAATACTCTGCTGCCCATCCCTACCCTGTTGCATTGAACTACACTATTTCGGGTGGATATATCTCCATAGGTGAATAAATCTCGGTTTCGGTACTACTCTATTCTGCCGGTACCTGATTTCACTACCTACCGGACACTGTTTACATGAATTGCATGCTTAATTTGCTAAGAGGCAGAAAACTTATGTAAGACTAGTTTGCTACGACTATGTTTTGTGACCTGCTGCGAACTAAGTGTTCATGTTCACGTGTACGACAGTAATGACAGTTTAATCATAAAATAAGCTTGCTCCAAGATGACAGCTCTAATATGTGATTCTGTCTGACTTGATGACGCAGTACTTGAATTCGGGAGATTATACCTCGTAACGTTTATAAAATGTATTATTTGATCACGTTCCTTCTTTTAATATAAATGGATTGGATTGCCCTGAAACAGTCGCAAGAAAACATTAAGCAGCTTAATTACAAATTTCCATTGTCTTGCAACGGAATCTATCCTGTCATTTGTTAATCAATGTCTCTCAAGTTCTCGGAACAATCAAACATTGTGACCGATGAATAGCCCGGCGTCATCAAGCGTGACAGAGATAAAGCCGAGTGCGTTTTGTATGACCGCGTGCGCTCGATAGAAGCCATTAGCTATTAACTTCATAAGAGCCCTCTTCCTTTGGGGTCAGATGGTAGAGGTCAACAAACTCTGGTGCATTTAGCCGTAAACGCGTGCTTATGCATGAGGATTTGGTCTAATCTGGGTATTGATTGTAATAGATTTGAATATTACAGTCAATTGAATACTGTTAATTTATAACATTTACATAAGCACATTGAAATGAAACATTAAAATCGGTAGAAAGGTTTTTAAAGGTAATTGAAAGGATTTTAATTGCAGTCGATAAAGCGAGTCTTTACAGTTGCTTTATAAATTTATAATAGGCCTAAATTGGGCCCGAGGTAAAAAAGTGCTCAGTCTATTGTTTCGAATTTCTCAAACTTTTAAAAATGTCTGCGTCTGTATAAAACGTCCTAATTTGAAGTACCCATTTTATAAAGGCCGTGTCGGGAACTCGGGTAAAAAGTGTTAAAAAGTGTAACAGTGAATGAACAAAAATGTCGGATAACACAGGAAGCCCATTAGTGCAATAAAGGTACGTATGATGCGAAATGTTGCCCGCATACGAATACGTATGCACGTGTACCTTCCATTATTATATGAGAGATAAGAGCATTGAGCTATACTATGTAATATTTGAACCAATTTGAAAATAAAATATTATTATATTGATATTTTCATGATTTCATGAAAATATAAATATTATTTTATTGATATTTATATTTTCTCAAGCTCAATAGACCATCACTTGCACGCGACAAACGTCAATTAAGTACCAAACGCCTTAAAGAAATGACATAGACAAAGATTCCAAAGTGTCCGCGAGGGATCTAGCTTTTGGGAAAAGAACCGAGGATTACAGTACTGTTTTGTGTAAACCAGATATCCTAAGGAAGATTGAGAGATTCTACGGACAGTTATACAAGTCGACATCGAAACCAGTTAAGAGCCCGGCTAAAGACCCCAAGGCCATGTTGACTTGACACTATTCCGTATACATCCCGGACGACACGTTGTACGAGATTAGTATGTCTCTTAAACAGCTTCAAAACAATAAGGTACCAGGCGATCACGGACTTACGGTTGAGCTTCTGAAAGCTGGTGGAAAACCGGTACTAAAAGTCCTTTAGAAACTCTTCAACGCCGTTAATCTTGAGCTGACTATGCCACAGACTTAGAACAGTGGCGTGATGGTGCTATTCTTTAAAAAAGGTGATAACACTCTTCTAAAGAATTATAGATTCGCGTCTGAGTCATGTTTATAAGTTGTTTTAGAGAGTCATTACGAATCAATTCGCTCGGAAGTTTGACGACTTCCAGCCTCCGATCAAGACGGTTTCCAAAGAGGCTTCTGTACCATGGTACCATATAGTACCATAAAAATAAAAAACATATGAAGGATGAAATTAAAATATAGAAAATTGAGCATATGTAGAAAGTTACACTACGTATATGTATTATATAGGGACATACTGCTGGACATAGGCCTCCCCAAGAAAGGGAAAAATTTTGGCCATAATTGGGGCGCTGGGCAATCGTGTTGACAATCACAGAGCGCAGTTTTTGCAATGAGAATGTTTCTGCCCATCCCCATCTTGATCTGAGCTGCCTATCTAAACTAAACTGTTTCGGATAGATTTATCCCCATCTACCGATATAGTACCTTAGTGGCCTCCGCCAATACCACACGTCTAATTGTAATTGTACATAATAGCGTTAATTATTGTAGAATACATTTTCACAAAGAAAAATATTAAGGATATTTAAAAAATGTTATTTTAGAACCTCCATAACATTATAATATGTAATGTCATAAAGCTGTAACCATCGACATATACAACTTTACATATCGTCGTAACAAGAAACGTAAATTGAACATTGTCTATTCCATTTGTATAATATAACCTTTTCTGTAGAATATTACTGGAATTTCATTACAGTTTATCTGAGGGGTAAAAAATAATTACCTTTTCCTGAAAATTTATTACTTTGTCTAAAAATGCCGTTATGAGACAACGTTTAAATTTACAGAAGCTACTTGTAATAAAATAAAAGAAAACATAATTTAATGTATATAAATTGTATAATATTATATATAAATATAATCTTTATATATATGTATAAATTTTATATAAAAGTGTGTAAACTAATGTTTTGTGTTGAAATATTTCCTAACATTCACGCGTTCACTGCTCATAATAAAACTAGTTTTTTTAACGGCTTTAAAATACGGTTCATTTACACCTTTTTTTCATTTTTATTTTGATGTTTCGGTTACCATGCGGCAAACTTTTTTAACGTTAACAAAATATGTGTTAGGATTTAAAAGTTACAATTACTACCTTCACAATATTTTATTTATGGACCCGCCTACTGCGAAACCTTTTATATGTTAAAAATGTGTATGTCCTTAGATATAGTCCTTTAAATATAGCTACATTAGGATTACAGATGTCAAACGAACGTCTATATTAGATATTATTTAAATAGTTTGATTTATGCCGATCTTATATAGTACGCTTTATATGTGTATCATGTAAAGTATTTTACGTAATAACAAAATATGACGCCAAATAACACATAAAAAACTCCTGCGACGCTTTTACCTATATTGACACGTGTCATTAAGCTTTATTTAAAGGAGTATAGTATTAAATGCGAAATGTTATTACCGATTAGGCAATAAATGTATCTCTTGTTTTAGATCGGGGAGAGGAGCAGCGTATGCATGTTCAGAGGGCGATGGCAATGCCCCTAAGTCTTGCTGTGGGCGGCCGCCTCTCAGACTCTGTGTATTGTTCCTGGGAGTCATCGGAGCGTGCTTGGTAGGCGCTGGAGCTGTACTCGGGGCGCTAAGACCCCACCCGCGGGCCCCACTCACATTATTACTGCTTATGATAGGTAAGTTTTACTATGAAGACAGGAATTATGTTTCCGTCTTTTAAATAATTATTAATGCCGATTTTATTTCGTCACATTCTTTTTTCATAGTTGCATATATTACGATATAGCTTATAGTAAGTGTGCTATGATCATAGCGCACCTATCTCGCTTCCTTTACTCGCATTATTCCTTTTGTACACGTTCGTTTGTTTTTGGTACTTCTGACTTGGCCCTTCTTTAATAACTCTTCCACTTAGTTAAGGTATGTTGGCCTTAGTCGACCTTTACCAACTCTCCCATTTACTTCCACTCTATATATTTGTGCAGTCATTTACTTTCAACTATTTCACCATTCTTTAATCTATCTCTTAAACACATACCATACATACTTCGAAATGCTTTCATCTCAACAGCATTTATTCTACTTGCGTGCATCTTCTGACATACTCAATAGTTGTCAATTTTATTTAAGGTTTATTTTAGTTATGATTTGATAGTATTCAATTCACAAATGATACAGTTTGTTTGATACTACCTGCGCTGCGCCATTGCCGTATTCGACAATAGCAAAAGCAACTGTTGTATTTGTTGTTTTTTGTGTTATGTTATTAAAGTTGACGATATTGCGATTATAACGTTACATCATTAATTATAAAAGTCAAAGAAAACTTAAATAAATTAAAAATTTCATAAAAACAAAGAACTTTCAGCAAAAATCTAAACGATTTGTAGGAGTGACTTGCTAAGCTGCAAAACAGCTCATTTGAATAAAATCCCTCAAAGACAAAGTCTTTGATCGCGGCAGTTTGCAACTCATTTCATGCTCAGCCGTGTTTTTATTTCATAGCTGATTAAAGTTATACGGTCCGCTGAACAGTTCAACAAAACGAAAGTGGGCGAGAGATGCCATCCGCTATGCAATAAAATTGGAATATTCCCCTATTCATTCATAAATTGCCCGCAACGGCACACGCCCGGCGAAGGTAACAGATGACCGTAATTAACAATCTTGGAAGCTCATCGGGTATTCGCTATGCATATGACAATAACAAGTCCAAAATTTCATTACATCATTCACAAAGTCGCGTCCGCCCCAAGTTTTCAATTAAACTTCGAATGAGTTTCGGAGCAGAATTAATTGGGTTTTCATTAGCGTTAGGGACAAATGATGTTGTTGTTACAGACAATCGATCTATTGTTACGTTCGGAAGGCAATTTGTATACGTCAGTCAGCTGGTCTGCAAACTGTACACGTCGCATCGGGTTTGTTCCCCAAATATTTTACGATTATACAGGGTATAAACGCGGGCCGGCCGCCCGCGCCGTAACATACTGCCGTGATCACAGACACGAAAACAATTAACAACAGTTGGTGAAGTATAATTCTTATTACAATGTAGCGAATTTGTTAACGCGCTCCTTTGTTTCCGCTGTTTGAGAGTTGATGAAATTTTAATGACTGTAGGTTTTCAATTCGTTTTTAATTGCTGTTTTGTGTTTCGATAGTTTGCTGTCTGAATTGACAGGCACGTAAGCAATGAAATTTTCTGTGTTATTTAAATCATAAAGTTTACACCAACAGTTTTAGTCATTGCTTTTCTTGTAAATGTTAGCATAAATATTCATTTAGGTAATTAATTTAGCCTTCCATAAATTATGTTGAGAATAGTACAAGACACGAACTAAGGTCCACTTTCACTCATCTGTTTAGCTGTTGAACCATTCAAATATATATATGCTGTCTGATCATATTTGGTAAAGAATCTTAAATCTTATTGAAACATTTCTTTTTTAAATTTCTAAAACTTAATACAATTTAATCACTATCAGAAATATCTTATCTAAATACTATTTGTGAATTATCTCAATTTCTTCTGGACATCGTGCCTTAATCCATCATAGTAAAGTAGGTCTAGCATGAAAACATTATTTTCAAACGAAAATTCATGAATCAGCTGTTATGATTACCACATCAGCAATTTTTCTCGAAAGTCACGAAGCAATAAGTTCAATTTCTCTAGAACTAAGTTAGACTGCCATATTCAGACTAACTTAGTTACTGGCTTATAAAATACCATGCGTCTGGTGACTAGTCAGTAGTTAACACTATACATTTAAAGTTTAACGAAGATGTAGCGCATTGTTATGTGGCTAGTTAAAATAAAAGCAAAATCATTTGTGTTCCAGGTATAGGTGTGGTGTTAGTAACAGCAGCGGGTCTGGCCTGGCGGTTGGGCGCTCGGGATGCACCATGCGCGCTTCTTGGGCTAAGGCGCGCGTCGTGCCGGCGTCTGGTCCCTCGAATGCCGCCTAGTTACGCGCGTCCGCATCATCCATATGCGGCGATGTTGTACCCCGAGTTTCATTATAGGCCACCGCCGCCCACATATCAAGCTTCAATGCAAGAGTATAGACTCAGGTAATCATTTTTTTGACTTGACTGGTGCGCTAGCAAACACAGGGCGTAACTTTGCGACAGGAATGCTGCTGCCTTACCCTGTATTTGAGGTATGCCTTTTCCGGTGGATATTCTGCCAAATGTCGGTTACCTCGTTACCTTGATCGCCTTTTACGTTATCTGGTAAAGGAGGAGGTACTCTGTCACTACCCCGTGAAAGATTACTGTTTGAGATACTTAACTAGTATCCACATCCGAAATTGGTTTATGCCGCGTGCGCGTGTGCGTTGCGTGTACGATTTTAAGTGAAATATACGACCGTGCCCATTGTCTGTTGAATATTGCCTATAAATTAGCTCAGATAAATACTTTCATTTAATCATTCATTCATTCGTTTTATGCAACATCATATAAAGCATCTTTAAAAAGTTCACTGCTCGACATAGGTCTACCTAAAAGGTAATGTGGCCCATAATTACCGAGCTGGTGTAGTAGCAATCACATAGCATAGCTTTGCAACGAAATATTGCTACCTTCCCCCCCCCCCCCCGCCTTTTTGCATTTGAGCTACACCGATTTGGGTGGATAAACTGCTAACTGTCGGTTCAGGTACCTCAGTCGCCTCTTACAATACCTGGTATAGGGGTATCATATTAAATACACTACCCATATTGTTACAGGTTACTTCTCCTAGACAGAAGTGCGCCCGCGGTGTCCCCACCACCCACATACAGGTCAAATTCAGCCAGTCTAGTCAGGTAAACCTATTTTTTCTTTATATTAAAAAGAATCTTAATTACTGAATGTCACAAATTTACAAATAACTTTTAAAAGAAGAATAGGAGATATATTGGTGTGGTTCTCGAAAATAATTACATGTTGTTAGCAACATTATGAAAAATAATTCTTTTGATGTAGACAGGTCATGTACATGAATAAAAAAACCTAACAAATTATTGATTCTAAACACTTCTGTTACCTTTTATACAATTAAACCTATACAATTAAGATCGTATTTAATCTATGTAACAATGATACGAAATGTACGTATTAAAGCAATCATTGAATAACAACACAACCCAAAAAATTATAAAACACTACAATCAACATACATTCTAAACTATATTTTTCATTACGCATTGTAAACTCGGTCACTACAAAGTGGAAGTTCAAAATATAAACTTTTAAATAAACCAAAAAGTTGTTTGAACAGTATTTTTTTTTAGTTATGTGGCATTAATATTTGGTATTATTAATATTCCTTTATATATCGCATCAATCTGACTCCGAGAAAACACCTTAAACACTTGTGTTCCGGATATTAGACAACAGAGGAATTGCAAATATTTATATACTTTAATACATTAGGAATCTAATTTACATTATGTACATTTTAAAAATACAATACATAAGTACGTAGAAAGTACGTATGTAAATGTGACGACACCAACCAAAGCCATTTTGTGTGACAACAGACCTAAATCAGTCTATTAGAATGCAAATGGGTTGAATCCCAACCGCGGAACTTAAAATGCTAGCTGTCCTCAATTTGCATAACTATTTGTTATCTTGACATCAAAAATCAGAGCGGGAATAAATTTGTAATGTTTGCTTGTATTACCACTTAAATAGAATTTTCTTTTTTTAATCCCAACAATCGTATTTATTGGTATCAAAGAAAAATACTTTTAATTCGTCCAAAAGTGTTTTCTATATCAGCCACCAGGCCGCTTTAAAATGATCGGTAATATTAGACTTCAATAATTAATAATTCCAAACTACTCAGGAGAATTTGTTACACTCTGTTAGTTTTGCAGTACACTTCTGTCTTTATGTCTATTGATAGAACTGTTCGTACAAAGTTTGTATTTGCAGTCCTTAATGTATATCTATGTTTTATAAATGAAAAATATTCTCTCCACAGAGGATCATCGGGCGCAGCATGGTGCGGCTCCGAGTACAGCGGACCGCCGTCATATCGAGCGCCCCGCACCGATCCACCAGTTACAGTCGCAGACGCCCTTCCCTCCCTCGCCCCTCTTGACCTCAAATACGCGGATGATGCCCTCGAATCTCTTCCAAAGCCCATGGAACAAGAGAAAGACCCCGACGAACATCTCGTCACCATTGTACACACTGACGCGCAGCCTGTCATCGTCACCGTATCTGGATCTACAGCGCTGAACGACACTCACATCACGCACGCTCACACACAACCGCCCTCCGAAATCGACATATTAGCCCATTTATAACGAACTTGGTCTTCTAGTATTAGAAAGAAGGCTTGTGAATGACTCAAAATAACAGAATGAACCCGTCACATTATGTCGGATGAGACTATTTCGCGTTTACGCCACGTCCGACTTATGTGAACGGTTATTTCAGAACTGTAAATGTTTTCCATATTTAGGAAACGAGAAAATTGGGCTCTTGCCAGTCCCCGATATTTTTTACCTTGTGGGCAAAATCAATAGAAAAGAAATGGTTATTTAATTATTTCAGAAAATAACATCTGTATTCCCAAATTCTAAGTGTAATTATTTCAAGTACCTTATTTTATTGTGTATAAGTTTGTGTATATAATAAAAAGCACTGACGTATTGTATCGTTCGGTTAGATATTATATTATTAACAAAGTATGTGCCGTGTATATATACGATTATTACAAATGATTAGCAATAAATGATTATAGCGAACGATTTATTTAAAGCCAAATCTTTCACCGTAATGTACAACGTACGAACTTGTTTATAAATAGTGCCAATGGATGGATCGTTAATTAATGTTTTCTGTATATATAAACCTTTTGTGTTAAATACGTGTGGCATAATATAGCAACAAACAATGTCTGCTTTATCATTTGTTTCATAATGCTGTATCATTATTCATTTCTAATAATAGTTGTTGAACGTTTGTAATTGATCATATTTATTAAATAGAACCATGCCGATTGATTTCTTGTGCGTATTTATCAATAGTTACCTATTATGTATTGATTTGTTAACTTAGTATGCCAATTCCCGTTATCTTGTTAGTAGTGAAAATAAAATTAAAGAATAAAGTCGTCTTGATTAGAATAGCTATTCTAACATAGCGGCTTCAATTTCAAGAACTTAGCACTGTACATGTGGTTAACAATGAAGCCATATTCGGCGTACATATTAAATCACTCTATTTTAGATAATATTATGGAGAAAATAAATACTTGTAAATAATGTATTTGCACTGGCAACGGCACTTTTTCATAGTAAACGAGTTATAAAACAATGTTCATGATTTATTCAAGTACTGAATTTTATTTGTTGCTTTTAATATTTAGATTACTTGATGTTTTTAAAGTTGTTTTGTAGAAAAATACTGACGCTATCCGAACTTTCGTTATCACTGATTGTAAGTGGTTCCATCCGATATGTAAAATCGTAACATATTATTGTTACTGTTAATGTAAAATAATTTTAATGTAATTATTATGATGTACATAACGTTATTTGTAATATAAGATAATTAATAAAGAACTTTAGTGAAACCAACAAAGAGTTTCAATTATTTATGGTGCATAGTCCCAGACGTAAAATATCACTGACAAAATTGTCTCACAAAATTGATGGGTCCCATGGCGTAATTGGTAGGGTCCCTATCTTATGTACCGAGTATTATGGGTTCAATTCCCACATAGGATAGACATTTGTTCTGTATCTGGGTATTGAATATATCTACCTGGGTATAAAATATTTTTTACTATTATTAAATCAACGCAACCACGCTACATGGTGGGTTCTTATTAGGTATATTATTGGGACTAGCCATGAACCTCGTTAGGACGCCGATGGATGCACTCAATTAAGAAGTAGACGGTTAATAACTCAATCGAGTAAAAGACAAAAGTCTATTTGCATCAATTATAACCGTTGATTTGATGTAATGAATTACAAAATTAATCCTAAGTCCAAACAGACTACGGTTATATGAAAAAACATAAATTTATTCGACGATTGAACGTCTTGTTTATATTTTCTAAGAACCCCTAACGAAAATATGTAGGCATACTATATATTTCATACGTATATTAGATATGTCCCTCTAATATCATCAACGCTAAAGTTTTGAAAGTTACGCCGTGGTGTACCTATAGAGTAGAATACTTCCTTCCCCTGTATATGGTGTGTTACTCTTACCGTAACTGAGGTATAGGAACCGAACTATAGCCGTATAGTTACCTAAGATAACCTAAGTCAAATGCAACAAGATGGCAATGGGCAGCAGCATTCTCGACGTGAAGCAACGTTGTGCGATTGCCGCCTCCTCTGCCAAGGTGGCAATGGGTAAAATTTCTCATTTCTTTAGGAAGCCAGACATCCAGCAGTGGACAGAATGCCCACTATAGTGATGATGAAAATTTGTATAGGTGGATATTTGTTATTCTTTCATGCCGCCCAGAACGGAATAACACATAGCTTACCTTTTATCTCGAAAGCAAAGCGTTTGCGTGGGATAGATGGGATGGGATGATCTTTTTATTTTTTCTTAGTAATCGACACGATTTATTGCACACTATAGCCACCTGAGAGCGATGTAGACTTCTCGATAATAAGAGTAACTACCTCAGTGATGAGATATGAAATAAAGACCTCGCGATGAAAGTCGCAGGCGGAAAACTAATGTTAGACGCTACAGGCAAATATATCGCTAATATATTAAACATGTGCTAATAAAAAATAGTTACTATATTATATTTATATTTTCAGAGGGAAAAACAAATTAATATATGAGTGCATAAATTGAAATTATCAGTTCGTCTGACACATTTTTTTTAAATTAAATAATAATTGTAGCTCACCAGAAAGAGCGCAGCGATTGCACAATGGCTTTCTATAATTATATTGTAAAGCAATTTTGTCCCGTCGCTCGACTGCGAAAATGAAAATCGTACTGGATTAATAAAACTGGCTACATAATAGGCGCAGACGGCATAATTTACAAGCTATGAATGTATAAAATTATTTGATTAAATTCATGCCTGCATTTCCTATATGGAGGTACGGAGGTGATTTTTTATGAAATGATCCTTCGAAGCTTTAAACTTTCAGTTTTTTGTGAGGTGTAACATTTTCTTTCTCAGATACATTAAATTGGTGGTTATGTAATAATTGAGCTCTGAAAGTTTAAGGATAAGAAACATTTCGGTATGTTTGTTTTGTGTGATTTTTTTATTATTACCATTAGTTTATTATCTAAAGTTAATTATTTATTTTATTCACGGTGAAAACATTGTTTTACGAAATAATATACACGGTTGGCTAGAATGAAATGGCTGGTTAGGTTAGGTGATAACTGTGACAACAACGAGTGAGCCAAGCGAGCTAAGCGAGCGTGCCCCGCCAGCGGCTTGGTGAGGATTTTTTTTATTGTAATGATTTTTCTCTTAATTGTTTGCGAAACGGAAGTTTGTCAAATGAATAGTTTTTAACAACATAAAATCCTAAGAAAATATGTTTTTATTACTCTGCCCAAAAGGTGATGGACATTATTTATAATGACTGGTCTATTTGATTATATGAATAAATATTATCAAATTGCACTCTTACATTAGGCGTTTTTCACAATGACCGGGCATAATGTGTAAAGACTAATTTATTACTTGGTAAGGAACATATAAAACGAATTTAATGTAATTAATACGAAACCCAATATATTTGATGTAAATAATATACATTAATTAACTTTACGTATAAGGATTAGGTGATGATATCAAAACACACAAATAAAGCTAGTATTTATTACCGACCCAATAACGTTACAGTACAATGAAATATTGTATTGCTAAGTTTCTGAAGCAGGTAGCACTGCGGCAAAGTTGGCAGTATATTCTGGCAAATACTTTTTGATTTAAAGGTCGTACTTCTGTCGTAAATTTAGTTCATAAAACGAGTTCACTCGCTTCATTGCCACACTTACGGCGTTTGCGGGAAAGCAATATTATAAGCGATGTATTAAAATAGTATGTAATTTTTCTATTTCATATGTTTACTAGCCTATCTATTTGCAGAATTCGTTACATAGGTTAGTAGAATAATAAAATTATATTTAAAATTAATAATATCTACATATATATATATAATATTGATGTAATTTACAGGCAATCGCAAAGCGTAGCTTTCCCATAAGAATGCTGCTGCAAGTCCCAACCTTATTGCATTTGATCTACGAAGTTTAAGGTAGGAGATACCATCTGTCGGTTCCGGTACCTCAGTCAGCTCTTATGTCAATTGGCACAGATCGATTTAATATTTTACTCTGCTGGTACCTCACAATTAATGTAAAAGAACACTAATTAAGATGTTTCTATAGATACCTGATATTTTATAATTGGATAGGCTGAAATGGGGCAAGCACATCATAATGCCAGCAATAATGAGTGTTAAGTAAATAAAAAATATATCTTTTAAATTTGGATACTGGAAGCATGTCTTTCAACAAGTTCACATTAAATAGTGATTTCGCAAATATCCTTGCTTCCTTCCTTATTTACAAACAATTGTATACTTTCTTCTATATATTACTTACCTGATTTTAAGGGCAACACTTTTAAGACAGCGTCAAATTTGGATATTACATTATTTTTACGGATGGAGTCTTACACACGTATTATACTGAACTCTAAAACGTCAAATTCCGGTAAATACTTTGTTTTCTATTAGTGTTTCAACATAGTATGCATATATTATGCATACGTGAATGTTAAATTTATTTATAGAACAGAATAAATGTTAGAAAGCCCACTGCCGACATACGCCTTGCTAAATGAGTTCTAATACGTAAGCACTAAAGTGTTGCCTTCTAAAATATTCTATAGCATCTTCATGAGGCAATTTTGTTTTGACACTAAACAAGTATTGAAATATGACCACGGATTCCACAATATATAATATGGGATTATTTTATCAACTGAAACTCTGAGTCTAACCAATACTGCTTTATATCACATTTAAAATAAATTATTTATTATTAAAACCTCTCGTATATCCTTTTATTATATAAATACGGAAAGTCAGTTTTCAGCTCGAACTGGGTCAACAAATTGGTCTTTACAACTTATATTTTAATATTTCATATGCAGAATGAGTAGTGCGAATCCTACAAAAGCCCTGGAACTTTTCCCATTTCCATAAGTGACTTAACCTTCACTTTATATTCAAACCTTTCAGATTTCCTCGGAATTGCTCCATCCACTCAAATATATTAAGTCTGCCTCAGCACTATTTTAGTGTCATTCACGATTTCTATTTCGTACCGTGAATTTTGTAATGCGTTAAATATTTATTTCTCATTTTAGCATTATGGGCATACTCGTAGTCCTGAAATCAATTAAGAACTACGAGTATGCGATTAGTTATATTTTATAATTTATTATCGTTACCAATTAATATAATTACAATACCACCCTTGTAGGACACAATAGGAAGGTATGGCAAAAAACGGTTTTTAATAACACAAATTACTTGACTTCATTTTCAAATAATAGAGCCATAGTATTCTAACGGCAAATGCAGAATGAGAGGAAGTCAAACCAAACTTAAATTTAGCCGTTGTTTGTTAGCAAACACCCTTTGTATACAATCAGACGGGTTGACTTCGATAAGACATCGTTATGAATGTCTACAGAGATTTTATTTAGCTCTTATACTCACAGTTTAAAGTTAAATTGAACTGAGCTTTATTATTAAAAAAAATATTAAATTAAAGTCTTAGTCTTAAATTACTAAAAAGTCACAAAGCTTACTGAATCATAGACTACGTATATCATCAGCCATTGAAAGCGCGGTTCGGTATTAAAATTATATAATCTTCTAATTAAAAACCAAATAAATCTAATTCTAATTTATGGTTTTAGTGCTAATGTTTATTTTAAAAAGAGGATAATAAATCAATCTGTTTATTATATTTATTGTGTAGTCTGTACAGCTTTAAAATCTAACCAAGAACTGTCTCGTACTGGAGGAAAAGAAAGGGTATAATTAGAAGGTAATAAGTAGAAATTATATTATTTATTCATTTTAATTTAGAGGATTCACTGAGACCCGCCCGTTTCTTATTTGGGTTATGGATAATAAATAATAATGGGCCTATTCGACATTCGACTGAATGAAAGCCACAATTCTTCAACGCTTATATAATTTATGTGAATGAATCGATTAAGGTCTTATATAACTACTGTATTAGTTTATTTCGTTGGCCATGGACAAAGTTTATACTAAATGCAAGCAAATTCTAAACATAAAAAGACATGTCAATAAACCTTTATTTTTCTTGTGGCAATGCAATGTCTAAACCAATGTATTCCACTTAGGCCTTTAGGTACGTTCATACGGATAGAGCTGTCGAGAAAGTATAGCAATATTACCAATATATAGGACAATAGTATATGTTCCCCAACGCAGGAGTGGTGTGCTCATTCATTTTCATACCGACACAAAGGTAACCTGCCCATGGTAATTGGCGCAAATGGGCCTATAGTGTAAGTCTATTAATTTGTGACTATTGCGCATTCAGTGATGTCTCTATCTTATCCGCCAAGGATCGTGCGGTTGATCCTACCCAGGACAAACATTTCATCATCATCATTACCATTACAGCCATTGGAAGTCCACTGCTAGACATAGGCCTCCTCAAGAAAAGGGAATTTTGCAGAACGTAGCTTTCGCGATGGGGATGGGGGGATATCTCGGATGGATATATCTGTTGGTACCGGTATCTTAGTCACCTCGCACGACACCTGGTAAAGAGGGTGGTACTATTCTATTATGCCGGTACCTTACTTTTGTGAGGTACCGGTATAGTAAAATAGTATATATAATAGGTTGTCTTTATTTAATTGTTTTCAACTAGAAATACATTGTTATTTGTTTTTATAATAATTGCACAGTTAATTAAATAGGACAAGTTCTAACAGCGCGATTGGCATTGTGTCTGTGTCTAAGGTTTTTGTGATATGTACTACTTAAAAAATATTTATACACAATTATATAGTTCGGTAAACACCTAATGAAAAATATTCGCCAGTTACACACGTGGATAGTATAACCATTTTTCACATCCGTAAGCGAAACAAAGTTTGCGAAATAGCCCAATGGATGAGGAATTTAAATACACACCACGCAGAATTGACAGAAGATTAGATCGCAAGGTTCTGGAATGGAATTTACTGTAGGAATTAATTACGAGATAAATTTAATACAACTGAAATGATAAGTAATGATTGGTACAACAAAAAGACCGACATTATGATAAGATCGCGGATGACAGAAGGTAAGTTTAGAAGTGACGTATATTGCCCTGGCGTCGTAGGAAAGCGTTCCATTCCATCAACCACGCACAGGAAAGTGCAGCGTAGCAATTGTCACCACAGACGACCTGAATAAATCCGTAGATTAACAATGGATACTGTTCGTTTTCAACTATTCCAAATAGTAATCACTTGGGGAAGCCTATGTCCAGCAGTGTAGAGCTGCTGCTGATATAACGAATATACTTATTCATATATCGTGTTTCTTAGGCAGAGTTTGCAAACTTATTTAATATACTTTCAAATGTAACAGAGTAATTTGTCTAAACAAATTGTTTCTGCAGCATATTAAAGGACTTGTTAAAGTCAAAACTAACTTCGTACAAGTCTTACAAAACTTAATTTAGTTAAATCTATTGGTCATAATTCACAAGAAATGTATTATTCACTGTATTTTATAAGTTTTTCTAAGTTTTATTAAATCCCATAGTTACGAATACTCAACACTAAAGAAACTTTATAAAAAGGATAAGAAAAGTTTTCAGATATTTTTATAAGAAACTTAAAATGATTTATAAATAAATAAAGGTTCTAAAATAACAGTAATAAATAAATAAACTTACACACTATCGAATGTATTGACCTGACTCCAAAATAAATCACTTAAAACATGTGTGTTACAGACGCCAAACAACAGTAAAATCATAAATAGAATGCTTAAATACATATTTTAACGAAAGAGCAGGCCTAGCCGATTTGTGCAACAATTGTATATACCTCTTATATGCCAAACCCAACCCAATTTCATAGTTTGGATCTTTCTTACCTGTATATGGGATGTAAAGAAACTTGCAGATTTTATTAAATACTTATAAAAGGTTTGGCCATCATAGGCCAAACCTTTTTCAATACCTGTTTAAACAGTAATTGCTACTAAAATGCAATAAAAGATTACGAGTTTTGACGATAACTTTGAAGCTGAAAATTATGCACAAGTTAAAATGTTTAGATATAATCCTATAAATTGGTGGGTAAATATAATTCTATAGGCGTCGTCAAATATAAAGCCTAAATAGTATAACAATAGACTGCAAAATTCAACGTCTATTTAATGGCCTCTTGATGCTTGCAGATTAAACAAAAAAGAGCCCTAATAAAAATAAATAGGCCAAAATGCGAGGTATATGGCGGGTTTTCCGTGGAGCGACTCTCGGCTGGTGCGTGAAATATAAATCAGGTAACCCTGATTTAGGTGAACCTTCCGGAAAGTTTTAATTTTGTTTAGACCACCTTCCGCCGCCTTTTAATTTATCTATTATTTATTGTATGACGGCGAACTTAGACACTTTCGTTTATTAGTTATTCAATTAGGTGGGTTATCCGACAGAGTTTAAAATGAAATATTTAACACAGGTCGACAGAGACAGCTTTCTTCGCTAGTTTGGATGACTTTAGAGTGGAGTTAATTTATATTCTGAAATGTACTAAAACTTGTAACACTCTTTTAACATATTTTGTTCTTTAAACATATCTTCAAATTTAAGATATATGAATCATTTTTTATATAATACGGTTAAGTGGTTTAGAAAGAAAAGGACATCTTTCCTTTTCTATAAATTTCACAATTCCTGAGATATTTGACTATAAAACACAATATTCCAAACCCAAAGGTTTACAAATTATAACCGATTGAGCTGTTTCTACTGTTATGTTTTGTATGTTTAATTATAAGACACGCCAATTCATTTATTATTTCATTTTACGTGACTAATAAAAGTGTAACGGTTTCAACTTAAATGTAGTAGTCGATTGATGAGAGTAAAAGAAAGAAATGAATACTTTCGATGGTTGTCATAAAAACAGTATCTAATTAAGCATTTAATTTTTTACTTAGTCTCAAAACAATTCGAATACATATTGCTAAACGTTATTATTTTTTTTTATAATCGATGGTCCAAATGTTTGTTTCGGTTTCCCATATATACAATCTTTGTGTGATTTATTTCCTCTTTAAACAGTTTTACTAAATTAAGAATTAATAAAAAACAAATAATTATATTAAATTTGTCGCATCGACTTTTCTGTCTTAGAACATTAACAGAGAAGATTGAATGAGTTTCGCTTTAATCTAAACTACCCTAAAAAACTAAAACAAAAAATCATGGGGTATCAGATCCGGACTAGTACGAAATCTCCTTTTTCCCTATCCTATGGGAAAAAAGAGAGATATTATTGTTTTGTTTAATTATGATACTAATGATGACCAAGATACATTTAATAAACCAATTGCTTTTATACAAATGCAACATTATTTCGAATGTATATTATTAATTACTTTTTTTAATTATTCATATAAATTATACGGAATAATCTATCAGCCAACGGTGTCAGGCGCGGACAAAGTGTTCTAAGTTACGTGTAGTTTTTTGTCAAATTTACGCTTATAGATAAAAAACGACTATAATACCTTGGACGTGCAGCTAACGTAAACATAGTAATAATGCCTAAAAAATGCAGGAAGAAAAGAAAGAGTTACACATCGCTAGCAGCCGATTATACACACAGTAGTTTAACAAATTATATTTTGTAATTTATACTTTAGGCGTGATAGTAACAAGCCGAATCGAGCATTTATTGTTAGGGAACATAATAGAAATTTATAATAGAAAATAATACCAAAACTTCGGTTGACTTCATTGATACTGTATAGAAAACTTCATATGTCATATCAATAGAAATAACTGCAGAGTTTATGTATATAAACTCTGCAGTTATTTCTATACTATTTTTTATTTATAATACTACGTTATTTTCATAATATTTCTGTAGAAAAATGAAAGCTTGTACTTTAAAATTTTCACCGAAAGCATCAAAAATTAATGTACGGCTAACATCGGGGTACGTACGAACCATAAAGACAATAAAGGAGGTCTACAGCTGTGTACAAAAATAGAATCAAAAATAAATTCTAAAAACAAATGGAATTTCTTTAAAAGTCAATCTACTTTGCACAGAATATTGCCAATTTTAAATACACTGCGAATAAATAATAATTGTTTGATACTTGGATCCATAATGCTAAAATAAATATTTATGCCTTGTGTTTTATAATTACACCTAAACTTGAGTATTTATTATACCCATGTGTAGTTTAATAAATAATAAAATAACATTTAAAATATTTCTTGAAACGAAAAATCTTTCTGAAACAAAAAGAATGTTGCAAATGGAAATACCATTTTTTAACCAAGGCAAACACAATTTTTTTATTGTGTTCTCACAATTCATGTACGGTAAACATGTTTCACGGTAAAATTTTTAGAACTATTAAAAGCTTCTGAAGTTATTGTTAACTTGTTAATATTAACTAACAAAGCACGCTGGTTTTGTGTTAAAAGGAACCTTCACTTCATCGGAACAAGCGTAAGCATAATAGAAAACTACATTAGCCTTAATTATAATGATACATTGTAAACTCATGTTATATCGACCACCATTACGAATAAAAAAGTTAAGCAAGAGCCCATAGTAAATAAATGAACAATTTATTTACCGTCGTCATAATCATCATCATCATATCTGCCAGAAGTAATCCACTGCAGGACATAGGCCTCCCCAAGTAATAGTAATATAAAAGGACCGGTTGTATGCGACCTGTGTCCAGTGCGATCCTGCGGTTTTAGTCAGTTCGTCTGTCTAACTTGCGGGTGGACACTCTACGCTGCGCTTGCCGGTACGTGGTCACCATTCCAGAACCTTACGACTCCATCGGCCATCGTTTCTTCGTACCAAATGTCCTGCCCACTACCACTTCAATTTACTAATTCGCCGGTCAATGTCGGTAACTTTGTTTTGTTATTATTTTCTTTGTGTTTGGTCTAGTTTTTTGAAGTATTGTTGTTGCTGCTAAGTTTCACTCGCAAATTTGCTATCATCATGTTGTGTTCGAGATGTGGACAGGAACGAACGTTTTTGTTCGTTAATAAATACATAAAATAATTTATTTATAGGATTCTAACCCGTCAACACCATAATTATAGAACTCCGTTTGGAAAATAAGACATCTTGTAATTATCATCACCGCTGTCTATATGTTACGCCGTCACATCTAAACCAGAGTATAATTTCTAATAACTTCTGATATGTATAAAGTAAGATGGGTGCGGGCATCCGCTAATATTAAAGTACGATTATGATGAAAGAATAATTAATTATCTGACGGGCCCGTTGTGAACACAGGGCCAAGGGCTCGATCCCAAGACCAAGGTAAAATGTTTATATAATGAATACTTTTATTATTCTGTATCTGGGTGTTAAATATGTATTTAAATATTATATTTGTAACTCCTTCGTTCTCCGATGTCCGTAACACAAGTACTTTAAGCGACTTATCTCGGAGTCAGGTTGGTGAACTTATTATTATTATATATGTTACCGGCCAAACCCGATTTCAGGACAAACCAGTTTTGCCTAGGCGAAACTAGTTGTTCCTATACACGATAGGATTAACTAGTATAGCCTAGTTCAAACTAATTTGTCCTAAAGCCGATAGGTTAAACCAGTTTAGGCTAGTCCAAACTAATTTGTACTAAGCCCGATAGGATAAACCAGTTTAGGCTAGGCCAAACTAGTTGGTCCTGATATAAATACGCAATCATAAATGATATTCAGGATGAAGATGATTTAAGGAAGGTAATAGAAGATGATCGCAATGTTAACCTGACAGAAGACAGTGATGATAACGTTGCCGAAGTTAGTAACCAAGAAAGTTCTTCATCTGAAAATGACATTCATAAAGCTAAAACAACTGCAGCAGAAAATCTTGTGAAACAAGCTAAGAAAATGAAAGCTACTTCTGACAAGTCTCATCCACCTGCCAACATTGGAGACAATGTGACTATACCGATTCCAGATGTTGACAAAGGTAAAGGTGATCTCAGAAATATCATTGGAGTTATTCTTCAGAAAAATGACGAGGGTTTTTACAAAGTTGGCACCAAATATGGTCTACTTCAGAAACTATATTGCAGGTTTAATTTTTCTCACTTCATTACTTATCTATCTTTCTGAAGCATTAATAATATTCTAAAGTAGCTTAAATATATTTTAATATAAATTTTATATGTTTTTTTCAGATCAGAATTCGGCATTTGCAGTCAAACTTTTTTAGAGGTAGCAGATGTAAACCAAGACTCTGAAATATCGTTAAGGACTGCAGCTACGAAACATTCAGTTGGATCAGACCAAGGTTTTTTGAGATCCAGCTGCAACAAAAACTGTTCCACAAACAGATGCCAGTGCAAGAAGGCAATGATACTCTGCAATTCTAAGTGCCACCAAAGCAAACCATGTAAAAATAAATAACAATTTCAATAACTGACATAATATGATTATTGCTTCTAATAAGAAAACAGTATTATTTGTTATAGTCTGATTGTTTGTATTACCAATTATTATCCATAACTTTAACGACGAATCGTTATAGTTTAATAAAAATGATTATTTATTCAATTACGGAGTATTTTATTCAGTTTATCTATTTATTTTGACTTTCTAGACATACTATAATGTTCAGACTAGACCATACCAGTTTATCCTGGAGTGTGCGTATTTATATCAGGATCAACTAGTTTGGCCTAGCCTAAACTGGTTTATCCTATCGGGCTTAGTATAAATTAATTTGGACTAGCCTAAACTGGTTTATCCTATCGGGTTTAGGACAAATTAGTTTGAACTAGGCTATACTAGTTAATCCTATCGCGTATAGGAAGAACTAGTTTCGCCTAGGCAAAACTGGTTTGTCCTGAAATCGGGTTTGTCCGGTAACATATATATTATAGTAAATAGATTATCGCTTTTTGTTTGAAAAGAATCTATTTAAGATACTTAACTATTAAAAAAATTGCTTGATGATATTTTAATATTACGTTTATCCCAAGATGTTTAAAAAAAATTAGTACCCGTGCGAAGCCGGGACGGGCCGCTAGTAAACAACAATGTAGGTACCTAATATATAAATACCATTCGAGACTCGGGACAAGGTAGCTATTGCAAAGCTCATAACCATACCACACAGCCCTCTGTGTGGTATGGGTAGCAGGTACGAATATAATGAGAATTTACAACCTTCATGGACGCATTCGAAATTTTGGGCACGTACCAAACTCGAGCAGATATGCAGTTAAAATTAGCTGGACATTTATTACTTTGTTCTTACCTCCATATATTTCAAGAACATAAATTATTTTAAGCATTAATTATATCAACCACGGGAATTCGCTGTTATATAAAGTAAGATTATATATAATCGGCTAATCTGAATGTAATCATTCCATTTTTTATATGCATTGTATTAATTACAAACTATCAACATTATAGATACATATTTTTTTGCTTTTCTTAATACTTTAATATTGCATCTTAAAAAAATACCTACTATGGTTTGTTAAAATTGTTGGTTAAAATTTGGGTATGTTATTAATCTAATCTGAATGTAATAATTCCATTATACAAAATGTATAAATGTTTCATTATCTTATTTGCACCTAATATTGCACGTTAAAAGTAAACACTGCGCTTTGGAATTGAAATATTTTTTTAAATGAAAAGCGCAAGTCGAAATACCTAATTTTCTGGTACATTTGAGCTACACTGTTGCGGATGGATTTACCGCCATCTGTCGGTTCTGGTACCTAAGTTGCCTCTTATGACACCTGGACTCACGGCCATATGAGGGCCAAACTGAAAGGAGTCTGATTAACAAAGATACAAACTGCTACAACGAATTTTTCATTGCAGTATCTTTCCCTAAAATACCCAATAACATTTTAAAAAGACAAACTTTACTGAAGTCTACCCTTTCAATTCATTTATGATGCTTAAAACCTATGAAACTGAATTATATAATATAATTATGTAATTAAAAATCCTAAATCTAAGAAATGATATTTCAGCCATAATTCATACATACATCACGTCTGTGTCCCATCGGGGTAGGTAGAGACTATGGATCTCCACTTGTAATACCTCTCGTACCAGTCACCTGACATACATACGATCTTGGCATACCTTTCTCGCTTCCCTTACTCGCATTAGTCCTTTCATACACGCCTAATTGTTCTTAGTCTGACCTGGCCCTTCTTTAATACCTCTTCTACCTAGTTGAGATATGTTTGCCTCGGTATTCCTATACCAACTCTTCCAATCACTCCACTCTATATATTTGTACAGTCATTCTCTCATCCATTCTTTCTACATGTCTAAACCATATCAACATTCATTTCTCTATTATTGTCATAACATCAGCTTTTACATGACATCGATCTCTTATCACACTGTTCTTTAATCTATCTCTCAAACTCACAACATACATACTTCAACCATAATTAAAAAATATATATCAATACGCTTCTAAAACTATTTACGCATTAATTTAACTTATATTGTTTTTCTACTGGTAAGTTTTCAGAAGGATTACAGGATTCAGAAAGAATCGTCGGCAATTATCGTTTGATTTTGTTATTGCCTACTGTAGCTAAAATCATAAAAAGAAATTATAAGGCTAGTTAACTACTTGAACAAAAATAATCTTTCAAGAAATCAATTGGCTTTAAGAAAAACAATCAACCGTTGATTCAATTGAAAAATGGGTTATCGGCGTGGCGAGGAATCTTGGCTCCAAAATGAAATGCATTGGCATTTTCGTGAATCTAGCAAAAGCGTTCAACACCGTATCGATCCCTTTGATTATTTGTAAATTAGAAGTTTTACGGTGTAGAAAATTACTACTTGATTTTAATAAAAATTATTTAAATAACAAAAGGCATGAAGTTAAAATATTTATTCATCTTTCATAAATAATACATGGTAACTTCTATGTATTTATACAATGAGTAGATAATAGCTATAATAAGTGTAATGATAATGGTTATTTATTAAGACCGCTTGTTTATTTGTACACTAATATACTGCATATTTAGATATTGCATTTATCTGTTTTTTTGCGTTCACTACGTGTTCACTCAAAGATGTTTACGCGTCATCGACAGCCATTGTGTATGATCATTCATTAAAAAAGCACGGGAGGTAATGGTAGTGGGCACATTATTAGCTTTAACTGCTTTAAATTTTCAAGTAAAAATTATAAATATTGTCAAGGGGTATTGTTAGTGGGTAAATTGTATTAGATCATATTAAGTTTTCATAGTGGGTTTGATTAAGTAACTTTGGTACCTACTATGTAATTTTCTATGCAATAAACATTTATATTTCAATTTTATTTTCACATTGCTCATAATCATTACACACTTAAATCAGGATCTTGCAGTGTCCAGGCAGTTTTAGACGTACCCACTTATCAATGTTATTTTTAGATACAAATCTATTGAATTTAAATATATAACCTAACTTTACATAACATACGAATCATGTTGTGTATTTTAGAGTCTCCTTGCCTATCTATTAGGCTCATACGCAGAATTAGAAACAGCAAAGTTCGACATTAGCTACAGAACCGCTGTAATCTTTATTGTGACTTGTATACCTTTGTATAACTTGATTTATGAAACTTGCAGCTATACTCTATATTTTGGAACCCAGAAAACCTGTGATTTTATCTACGTTAACCAGAGAAAATAATCAGATGTGTGCAGTCCCTGTAATCATCTGTAAAAGTTGGTAAAGTAGCATTACCATTTATTAATTATCCCTTGGTTTGACTGTTTGACTGTGATATCATTTTTTTTTTTTTTTTCGGACGAGCCTATTGCTGGACTACTCAGACGTCAATTCCAGCGCCACCGAAAAAGAGGGCGGGGCCTCTCATAGATGAGAGGACCGATGCCCGTAATAATCCTGCGTGCCCCGCGGCCGCGACCGCGCGTTTAGCGCTGTCGCGCCCGCAATGGCTCGCGAGATATGAGCGGGACCGACGGCGTGACCGAGGGCGCCTCTAGAGGCTCGACCTAGGCTCAGTCGCCGTCGTTGGGGATGAATTTACTATGAAAGAATTAAATTAAAACAAAAGAGGACGGACAGATTGAGCCCGACAGCCCTAGCGCTGTCGGTTATCGCTCTTAGGGGCAGGGACTTCACGCGTTCGCCGGCGAACGCGGTGTACTGCTCTGTTGTACGAGTGCATGTGGTGTGTTAGTGATTGAGTTGTGCCAGTGAGAGGGCGAGAAAGGGCTGCGAGTTTGGCGGTTATTTTGTCGGGAGGGTCGTCTAAGACGTGATGCGGTCTACGAGATCGGACGTGGACTGTGATATCATTTGAGCTATTATGATTGATTCTTTATTTATCATTTGTTTGTAGTATATATATTTATTCACATACATTTTTATTTGTGCTTTATTATATTTTTACATAGATACACCCCAAACTACCTTAATATTTTCTTACAGGTTTTTCCATCCAAAGAATGCTTGGAAGAGATTACTCAACGCGATAATGCCGCCCATTGTACCTATTTTTTTAAAACTGTATCCATTTTGTATCTGTTTGATCGGTGTACAATAAAGTAGTAAGTATAGTATTATTATTAGAGATGAGCAGACTAAAGCAGAGATGGACTTAATACACACAATACCAAACACATATACCTACCTAGTAAGTAGGGCAGATTTAAGATAAGCTACGAAACTCATTTATTACCAGACTCAAATCCAGTGATTTAACTACATCGCGCCCAAATCTTTCTCTACCATTTTATTAAAATGCCTAATGTACTGGGGTACTAAAAACAGCTTACTTCGCACATCATTGACGTTGACCGCCAACTTCAGAGCCCGCAATGAATATGAAATTCGGACGCAAAAGTTTTAAGCATATTCACTAGAACTCGTGCAATGGAACTAGGTAACACCACTTGGTATTTGCGTCACAACTGCATATGTTACGGGCTATTGTGGGAATTACTATTTCACCCATGATACTGCCAATTTATTCAAAGAGATTAAATAGAATATGAGAATGTATAATAGATAAAAAATATCTATGAAAAATGTGATTGAATATTCATTGTCCTTTTTTAAGTGTTTATGTTAAAACAGTAAATTACCGTCGTAACTATTGTTTGTCATATAGAGTATAGCACTATATGACAAATCGAATCTTAGAGGATAATTAACCTTATGTATATGTCTTCTTTGTCTATCTCTAGTTCTTTTTTAAGATAATCGATTGCTAGACTACTCTGTCGTCAATTCCAGGCTACCGGAGGAAACAGAGAAGGGTGCTGATGGTTGTTCGCTTCTATGCCTATTGGGAGCGATAATGATAGGCTTTGAGAGAAAGCTTGACGCCCAGCTGCACTAGTGCGACTTATTTGCGCTGGGAGGGCATGGACAAAAAGTAAGCTAATAAGGACTTCACGCACTTGTAAGCGCATGTGGCATGTTTTTCTTACTGTAACTATTGTATTCATACATTATTTATATATTTATTTATTGTGTACCAGCGCAACAATTTTACATAAGGTAGACCTCATCTTCAAGTCACAAAGAGGCAACGAACCAGTGATATCTTTGTGATATTACGTGCGTCTAACGCAGCTGTAACACATATTACCTATCAGACGGAGTATATACTAGTTTATCTAAAAAAATATGTCCAAGTAGATTTTGATTATTGATTAATAAATTCAACAAATATTACATACGTGAAATTTGTTTGTATTAAATGGTTATGGTTGGCAGCTATTCAACAAGAATAGATACTTTAGCATATATATAATGATAGTGTATCTACCTTAAATATATCTCAAATGATTTAGCTAAAATTAATACGTTTGAAATAAATACGACACATGTTACTTAAGATTCAAGCAAATGATTTCGCTATTTTTCTAAAGTCAAACACAGTAATGATTTAGGATTGTTGTCACTGCACTGATTTGCTTGTATCTGAACATATATCTGTGCATACAATATCTACATAATAATTAATTGTCCAAACCAAAATTCAAGCGTTATCGATGAAGTGGGTGGTTTATTCAAACGCAAAATAAGTATCTTGATATAGCCTTATATCTCGGCTAATAAACCGTGCAATAGTAACATTATTTATGCGCATATTTATTCACGAAACATTACTTTATGGACAATGAGCCGTGGCATGTGTCATATCGTCCGCTTAATGCTAAATTGCTTCATATGTAAGACGTAGGTAGGTACTTTGTAACTATTGCCAGCGTTTTTTCAGGCACATAAAAGAGGACCTCTTTTTATAAATAATATGTTAAATTCGTAAATAATATATACAAACGAGGGCGGAATGGTCAGCAACATTCCTGTTGCGAAGCTCATAAGTTAAACACCCAATTAATATACAAAGTGACTTGACTTACTTACATTTAAGTATCAATTGTTAATTAACCGTTCAGCTATTTCTAACAATCTGACATCAGAATGTATGGCCTCAAAAATTAAGTTTTTTTTGTTACATTTTATCAGCATTTTGTCGACATAAATTACGTTTAAGTAAAAAGTAGGCTGCATAAGAAAACGAAAATGTTTTTATATCGATCAGCCATATTAGAATACCAAGGGCATATTCGATCTGCTAGGCTGCCAGTAAACAAATATTTAGATATAAATAAGCGAAATTGAATTAAATAAATAATTATATGTATAAGGATAGTTCTTAAATAAAAAGGCGTTTACGTTTATTTTTGTTTTATTTGTACAGACAATTGCATATAAAAATGTCTAGTGAAATTATCTAACACTCACACCAAGACAGACTTAGTCATCGCGTCTGCATCAGTAAAGCGTTAGGAAGTTTAGAAACAAACTATGAAAAACATCCTTCATAGACAATGGAATTAATATTATACATTACAATTTAATATCCATCCAAATAATTTATTATTTTTGTATTTTACACAGAAATTAAATAGATATATTTTATTACATATTATTTATTACATTTGTGTGATAGATAACTACAATTCTGAAAAAAACCAACGACAATCCGTACATTTTATGGGCATAAAGCTAAAATGAAAGAAAAAGTTAAAAATGTTAACAAGAATTTTCTTTAAATTATTGATGGAACTAACTTTGTATGATTTTTCACAATATGGCGTCATATATCGGTAGGTTTTACGGTTAATGCTAGTGCAATACAGGGGCGTTAAATGACTTTACATTGGAATAAATGACTTTACATTGGAATATGATAGTTTTATAAATTTATTTATTAATGTTTTTTTATATAATTTTTTATAAGCTTTTTAGTTTGACTACAGTTCAATTATAGGTTATTTTTAATTAACAATTACACTCAATTAACATTTACAATTTACTATTTTTTTCATTTGGAAAAAACATGCAACGCATGCATTCTTTAAGTCAATTATAGCTAAGTTACGATCATAAAGAATGTTTGTGATTTTTAGAAATTACTGCATACACTAGCATATATAAGAAAATATAAAAAAATAATTAGAGATCGCAAAATAAATATAAAGATCTCTTATACACTTTCTTATTTAATTTACCTACATACATACTATTAGACAAAAAAAAGAGTATAAATGTTAACTCTCAAATTTACAATCACTCAAGTTTGGATGTAAAAGATAGTTTTAAAATACTTTGTCCTATAAAAATTTTGAGACAGTCAATTGGTAATCACAAATTTATTTTGGGACAAATTTGGTTGATAAGCTTTAATACAAAAATTATCGAGGGGGGGATAAACATTGCCTTTAAACAACAGATAAAAATTAGCATGCTTGTCTCATAGTCAAATTATGTTTTACTATACCTTAAGAGAGAGAGGGCATAAAACATAAATCTTTCACATCTTAATTCAATACAAACGCTAGGGAAGCTCTACAAAATCAATTATGAGGATAATTATTATTTGTTTAATGTATCATGCACATATATACTGGCATTTTAAAACAATTTGTAAATGACGGACAAGAGAATAAAATTATTTTGTTTTGATTAATAACTGCGATTTTGAAAGCCTAACCTAGCTGAGATTATGGGCATGAAAACAGCAAATGGTGATATATTCTCATTGCAATCTGAAGATAATTATTTGCCTACCTGCAAAAGAAAGAACCACACGTTAACATAAAAATTCCATGAAACAGAATACAATATTATGTATAAAAGTACACAATATATTAGGTACAATTAAAGGTATTGTACTGATATTTAGATATCTTTAATATTCTACTAGATTTATCCCTCTGATATAGCAAAGAACGCAATATAGCTAGTAAGCTACAGCTGTAAGAATCAGCATTTGAGTCGCATAGCTAAGTGTTCATACCTTCCCAATATGGCAATTATGTTCGTAACACACCCAAATGTTCTGGGAAGGTGTGTACCCTAGTGGATGTCTTTTGGCCAAGTGATATTGATATATAGTGATCGGATTGTAGGCAAATGTATATTAGATATTTAGGCGCTTTTCAAACAAGTTGGCGAATATTTTAAATTGTGCATATTTACACTAGATTTTGATCAAGTATACAGAAATCTACGCTTTCATCATTTCTGGACTAAAGCTTTTATTAAAACTTCTATTTTCTACGATTTTCTACCCGTCCCAGCTTTGTTACAATTATATTTGAAACGCCTACCGCCATCTATCAGTCCTCGTAAGTACTACAGTCACCTTTTACAGCTACAGAGGGAGGTACCATAGTAGTCTTAACGTTACGCTACGGTAAACGGCTTTAATTAGCCTTGCTGCATATCTATGTAGAATGTTTACCTTTTCTTAGTTGTTTCCTCCTTGGCCTTCTTTTCGGCCTCTCGGCGCTTGGCAGCTTCTTCGCGCTGTTGGCGGATAATTGCCAGTCTCGCCAAATCAGCACGCGCCTGATCAGTCTTGCCTTCAGCATGTGCTTTTTGATACGCGGCTGCCGCACGTTGCCTTTCTATTTCCTCACGTTCACGTCTGCAACATTTCAATGGATACATTGTTTGTAAAATGCAACACTGACATTTAATTCAATTAAAAAAAAGTAAACGCCATGTTGAAAGTTTATGTGTGTTCCCATGTAAAACAGCCCTCATTAGCAATTCTTTTTTTGGCAATGGTCCGCGAATATATAATCGGATACCAGAAGAGATACGTGGAACAAGTAATATTCACCTTTTTTTTTTATAAAAAAGCGAGAATTACTGACGCAAACTTTTAAAGAATATCTGTGTGATGTCTGACTTGTTGACTTGAGCTTAACCATTAAACCCAATAACTATCGTTACCCATAAATAAACATTGACACTTACACATACTATTTCTTAACAATCTTATAACCTATATTGACAATAAAGATTTAATTGATTGATTGACATATTTGTACATTTGCTAAGACATTTTGTATTAGACATGCAAAGCTCTTATAATATTTTCTAACATTTACGCGTTCACTAGTGATAAAAACTACTCTTTTGATGGGCTCGATGGTGCAGATGATAGTGCGCTAAAGGTTGTGAGTTCAATCCCCACATAGGACAAATATTTATATGATGATATTTGTGTTTGTTCTGTGTTTGGGTGTTGAATGTATTATAAGTATTATACATGTGATTTCACTGTTGTCTGATATCCGTAACACAAAAGCTTTAAGCGAATCATCACGGAGTCAGGTCAACGTATGAGACGTGAATTTTTTATATCTTTTGACGACTTTAAAACGCGATTGGACTTTTTCATAACTAGTTCGACGTTTCGGTTACCTTACGGTTATCTTGCGAATGGTTGTTGCAGTTTATCTATGCAAATGTAATTAAAATTGTGTAATGAAAACTGTCTTGTAATGAAAATTAACATCCATATGATTGTAAACACGACCACATTGATATTATCATAAATGAGCGTTGAGACAATTGTTAAAAATTAAAAGATTTGATGACCGACGACCCAAGGATGACTGTTTCAATTCGAAACAACAAGAGAAACTGTATCGTCTGGGTGCTTGTAATGTTTGCCTAATGCCTTCACAATTTCTGTGCTTACTTTGGGACCAAAATAATCTATTGTTCTCATATTTATAGTCCACCATTTCACTCACATGAATGTAAAATATTGAAACTCTTTAAAATGTGCTGTTGTTATTTATATATTTTTCCTGTAACACGAAAAATAAATTTGATTATAAATGTATTGATAGATTATCAATATATTTTATAATTAAATCAATATCAAATGAAATCAGTATTAATCAAATAAATAATCAATATCACTTAACCTTAAAACCGTCTTAAAAATTGAGAGCTTAGCAATACTAATTAAATTTTACAGGCAACGATGTTAAACATTGCGAATCATATGATCGCTCATCTATCGTTGAGTGTTGAAGTACCGGGGCTGATACTCCAAAATTATTATTAAAACGATCGAAATTAAGTTTATCCATATGTAATAGGAACCATTTTGATTTGTAAGTACATATAAAATTTAACACTACTTTTGATTGTCTTTTAAATTGATATAGAAAACTGACAAATAATTAATTTTTAACATTGCCATTGGTAGTCATTATACACTGTTGGACATAAACCTCCCCAAGAAAGGGGGAATTTTGACCATAATGTTCGCGCTGGGCGAATGTGTTCGCGATCGCAGAGCGCAGCTATCGCAATGGGGATGCTGCTGCCTTTGTCGACCAGGTCTAATAAAAAAGGTCTTGTATTTGGTGTCAATAATTGTATTGTTCATAACATATTAAAGAACATTAAGAAACATCCCTACATTTTTTAAACGTACAGCCTTAGTTAGACTGTGCGGTTAGCCTATTGTGACTGGTTTATATCAGTGCCATGGAAGTGTAGAAAATGCATATACCTACGAAAACAACTGAAAATACATACAATTTTCAAAATAGTTGCTCAAAGATTCACCAGTGTCATTTGTGGTCATAACAATGTTGGATTCAATAAACATGTTTGTTTAACATAGTTATTGTATTGTTATTTCTCTTACATATTTTTATATCTCTTACAACAAAGTGTGACATGTGTGTTTTTTAGTTTTGTGTTATGTTACATCACTTTTCAAAATCTTATATATCTTGAGGTATTATTGAAATATTAATTAACATTTGAAATACGGTTTAAATTGTTTTGTTAAAGAAGTTTTTAACCACTCTAGTCTAGCCACATAGAGATGTTAACACCACAAATGTTCCTGACGTGAAAAACCTAAATGAGAACGAAGTGACTGTCATGACAGTTATAAATAATTTAAAAGAGTTTGAAGTCCATGGAATGAAAATGATTGAGTTTCTTTTTTCTTCTTTTTGTTTATATTCAATATTTTATAGCTTTGTTATTATTACAAATACTTGATAGGTACCTACAATGATGATTTCATAAAAAGGACTTATTTAAATGGAAATAAAAGTAATTGCGGTATTGCAGTTTTAATTTAATAATTTTTCGATGTGATTTTATACATGTGACTTTACGCTATGGAGGGGGAGGGGAGGGGGGTCTCAATAATGTGACCACCGTGTTCGTGTTCATCGAAGTATTGCGAATTAACATTATCGGGAATGAATTAAATATTTGCTGCATAGCTGCTGTACATTGCGGGTGCAGTTAACTTTGTTGGAAAAAAACAATATCAAATTTTAACAACTAAACCACTTTGATTTGCGTAGATGCTGACAAGTTAAAATATGTTACCAGACCAAAAACAACGAAATAGTGCCTTGAGCTGTTTTACTCATTAGATCATAGTTGACAAAATTGAAATAATGTTTGAAGTTCTCAGTGAATTGGTGCTTGCAAGTATTGATATTTTCTATTATAATAATAAGTGTTAATAGAGATAGTGATAAAACTGAGATAACACTAAGGTGCACAGTCAAATTTGTTAAATGTTGCAGTGTAAATATCATACTTGGTATTATCACTTAAATAAGTAGCACAATAATTAACAATATATTTCATGAAACTAAAAGTGGTATGTTCGTAACATGAGTGCTTAAGCAACATATTTAAGAGTCCAGTCAAAGTATGAGATAATGTGTGAATTAGTATTATATTTCACCGTATGGGCATAAAAGTCTGGGATAAAGATCACTTCCTGTCAAGTGCAGCATAACACCAACCAAAAAGGATCCTATTAGAAATCTCTTGGGGATGTCTGTCATAATCAACCTGATCCCAAGAGTCACTAAAAGCACTTATGCACTTTATCAGACAACAAGAGAAAGTCAAATATGGATATTAATGACCCAGTTACACATACCTAGATAGTTGTGGTTTCTCTCCTTCACCTAAATTATCCAAATTAGATAATTTCTTATTTTTCTTCACTACTCGATTTGGATTTTCTACTTCGATCAAGCCAGATACACCCTTTGCTTTTGTAGGATGCTGAAATTAAATAGAAAACTTATATACTTTGTCTAGATCATATCAGCAGTGTCGACAATTAGACATACGCCTCTCCAAAGAGATTTTAATAGGACAGTGTGTATAAAAATGTTGTGTCATGTAGGTTCTCTGGGATTATTATTAATTGTTTTTACTATGCACAGAATTGCTTACTATGAATATGTGTATGTATGATCAGTTTTATTCAGTATTATGTTTATCTGCAACATTTTTCATAATAAACATATAGTATAGTTACAACAGGACAATGTCTGTTAGTTTAGCTAGTCACTATTTGATCTTAATAAGCATCTAGCATGACTCTATGATTCTAGTCCTATCCTCTATCCATTAAATAGGTAGACATCTAATGCTGCTGAAATAATTATAAAACTTTATTGAACAAAAGGTAACTTAAACAACATTACTAAATAATTATCTCAAAATTTGTATAATAATTATGAGGTTTCAATATTTAAGCTATTATGTTAAGTAGTGTAAATAAATTATTCTGGCTAACACAAGCAGATTTAACAATTCATCAGTATATTAGACCCAGTAGCTTTATTAGAGTATCTCAATTCCACTCTAATTGGGATAGCATAATTGTTTCTTACTTAACCTATTACAATTCAAACATTTAGTAGTTTATTATATTTAATAATGTTATTTTAAATTAGCATTATTAAAACAAACATAATGAAGTTTAAAAAGTCAGAAGAATTAATTCAGAAGGGGAAACAATAAGATTAAAAAATATTAATAAAGAAGTTAAATCAAAACTTACATCTTCATCAGAGTCACTATCTTCACTACTTCCAGAACCTGATTTGTTCTGTTCAGACTCTTCTTCACTTGAACTTTCTGCATGTTCCTTTCTCCATCTGGAATAACATTAGGAATGTCACTTTATAATAATATAATGCTACCATTTACTAACATTGACAAATAACAGTGAGTCTTTCCACTAAAAAAATATAGGTTTTCACTTCAGAAAAAGGTCAAAGAAAAAAGTATGTAACATCGACGATTGAAATTATATTAATAATTTTAAGTTAAAAACGTTTATATTATATTTCTATAATTAAGGTTACGGTCTTCGTTATTAATGTGAAATGAGTTGTTAGCACACAAAGAAGCCAAGTGTCACTTCCACAAAAGTATTAAAAGCAAAACACTCACTTCTGCTTCAGTTCCTCTTGCTTTCGCTGCTCTTCCAACTCTTCAGGACTGGTAAATTTTCGGTTACGACCTTTATGATTGGTATATTTACCTGCAATTACGACCAAATATTAAGAAAAGTGATTTTCATTTTTATAGGTTAGAGTAACATCACCTATTCATATTTGAAAACTTTCTCTAAATAGTAGGCATTAATTTACTTTAATGGATTAGTTAACGTTATTGTTGGTATTTTTCATAATAAGTATATTTTATTCTGTGAAAATGTACCATAATCGCATAACATTGGACGACATTGAAAAAAAAACAATAAAATTTTTTGACGCACTTACCACGCGGCATTTTGATAAAGTATAAAAATAGGAAGATTTACTAGTGCAATATAGGAAATAATGAAGTAGTCTCTGTTTTTGAATACCAAATTCAGCAATATACAGAAAATTGGACAAATTTGGCGTTGACGTATTACCGGAAACGGATTTTCTTCGTGTTTCAGATCAGCGACACGTTTAGAAACAGCACATTGTTTTTAACGTATCATAGAACAGAATCTATATATAAAACAAAATCTTTCGACGAATACTATATAAAAAAATAATGATATTTACTACTTCAGAAGTTTCTCTTGCGCTTAACTTAACTTAACACAAATGTTTAAAGACTTATTCCATAAACCTATCCTCCCCCACATGTATGGCTTTGATGAAAAGTATTGAGTTTTAGTTCAAATCATGGGGAACCCCCAAAATGTATTATTTGTTTTATATTTTTGTACGATATAGATAGACAGAGAGACAGACCCTTTTGGTTTGTTATATACAAACCAAAAGGGTTCCAATTTTAACCATTTGGCTATACAAAAAATGTATAAGATTAATCAGAGAAAAGTAGTGAAAATCACTTTAGTAAAGTTTTAAAACGAATTATCATGTGCTCCAAAAATTATATTCAAAATTACTTTCAGTATTTCACCCCTTTGTAAGGAAACATGATTTATATGTTCTACCTAAATTATCTTAATATCTTTGTACATAATGTATTATGATTATTATCTAGTTATATAGAAACACAACGCCACTACTTATGAAACTATCGAGATTTAATGCAGCCTGAGCTTGTCTCGTTTTCTTAAAGCTTTTAAAGGATATTAAGTAGGTGTATTAATAGTTACTACTCCTATAATTCAATTTAATTATAATTTTTGTAATGTTATAATCCTAGCCCACTTACACACGCAATAATAAATATATCACTTGGCCTGCATAATTAAAGTACGCAGGTGTTAAAATTTTGATTATTAAAATTGGTGTTTCTTAATATACACATCTCATACACATCTAGAAAGTTTAATCTGTAGTCTCATTAATGGAATTATTGAGAAAATCACAAAGAAACTACGACACTATAATGTATGCCAAATGCTAAATAAATATGAAAGATGTATTATATACATTTTGCTAATTTATAAATTCAGGCGCTACGATTAACATTTCATTAAGCAATTATTTAAATCGTCATAACATCGCCTAACCTATTGAATTGCTCACTGATATAGGTACAACCATTGAGCAGTCAGAGCATTCCTTTGAGGTTTCACATTATTGCAAAGGCAATCCAGCTTTGGTTCCGATGCAAGGACTCTGGAATGTTGCTGAATAATGTGAACCGTCTACAATGATGAACATTAAAAGACAGGTCGTCTACCGTTTTGTTTTCTGAAGCATATAGTAGGCATGTTCGTTTTATCAATCTTTTCTATTCAATTGTATTGCAATATGTATAATAGATTAATTACTGAAATTGTTTATAATCTGAGTGAATTGTTATTTTGTGGCTTCTTGTCTTGTGCTGAATCGTGCTTCACATAATAACTAGTCGTCACGAATTAGTCATAAATATATGGTTTTTGTGTTCTATGTTGAAAGGGACTTTTTCTGTTAAGCCTATCATAATATCGAATTGTAAGCAGTTTATAGTTAAATAGCGTGCATTGTGTTACCAGCAGAGTATAATGGTACCTTCCCTGTACCAGATATCTTGAAAGGCGACTAATGATGCGCACCAGTAACGGTGGACGGGTGGCATATCCATTCGAAACAGTGTAGTTGTTAAATGACCTAGTTTGTCCTAATTTAACTGGATGCTGACTATAACTGTATTTGGGTATAAGTTAAATAAAACCACAACAATATAGCCCGAACTAAAAGATTTATTGTCGACGCGCAGCCGTAGGCTGCGCGGAGGCGACAGCGGCGCTCCGCGTCTTTATCGCAGTATTTACGCGCCGGCGATTAATATCGGCGGGTCTATGGGTTGCGGTGGGAAACCCACCGCTCTTGACTAGGGTCATTCCGGCCGTGAGTTCTCGCTGGTAGGCCTTGGAGTCCGGTGGTCTGGCGTGCAGCGGCGCTATGTTGCGGAGGTGCAGATTCACCAGGGAGGCTTTGACGGCGCGCGCGAACATTGCGCTCGACAATCTGCGAATGAAATCTTCGATGTAATCTGTTCTCAGGTCCCGGTGTATCGTCGCGTTTCGTACCATGCGCGGTGCTCCGACGATTGTGCGTAGAACGCGGGACTGCTGGGATTGTAGGCGGCCTTTGTTGGTCCGGCTGGTTAGAGCGTACCATGCCGAGACTGCATATGTGAGGAGAGGTGGAACGTATGTTTTGTAAACTCCCAGCTTCGTTCTGAGCGGGAGTTTGGAGGCGAATACCGGGCGGAGTAGATGCGCGACCGACCTGGTCTTATTGATCACGTATTCGGTGTGGTGCTTCATGCACAGGTGGCTGTCTATTGTGATCCCCAGGTATTTGACCTTGTGGGACCACGTGACTTCTTGCCCCATTAGCATTAGTGGTTTCGGGAGAAGGGAGTGGCGGTCAATGACTGCAGCCTGTGTCTTGGTTACGCTCACCTGCAGTCTCCATCTGCTTAGCCACTCGGGCAGTAGGTCGAAGGTGTTCTGTAATTTCTTAGCTGCGTGTTTTAGGTTGACCGAGGATGCTTAGTAGGCGGCGTCATCTCCAGTCGTCATGTCAGATGTGTGCCTTCTCCTACCGGAATATCGTCCGTATACAAGCTGTACAGCACGGGCGAGATGCAGCTGCCCTCAGGTACACCGGCCTCAGCGGCTCGTTCTGTTGATAGAACGTTTTCCACTTTCACTCGAAAATATCTCTTATTGAGAAAGGAAGCTACCACTCGTGTGATTCGACGGGGTGTTTGTGACATCGATAATTTATACAGCAGACCCTGGTGCCACACCTTATCAAACGCCTTCTCCATGTCGAGGAGTACTGTGGCGGTGTATTCCTTCTTGTTGTAGGCCGTCGTCATATGGTGCAGTACTCTCGTCAGTTGCAGCGAGGTGGAGTGCTCTGTCCGAAATCCGTACTGCTCCTCCCTCGGTCTTATGTGCGGTTCCAGGTGTAGAAGTAACAACTTCTCATACACCTTGTATACCTTAGGTAGCAGTGTGATAGGACGGCAACTCTCGGGCTTGAGTATGTTCTTTCCGGGCTTGGGCAGCATGATTACTCCTCCCATTTTCCACTTTTGTGGGAAGTGGCCTATGCGGTTGGTGCCGTTGAAAAGGCGAGTCAGAGCTGTCATGCTTTTTGGTGGTAGGTGTCGCAGCATGTTGCCGGTGATGTTGTCAAGGCCAGGCGCCTTCCTGGGTTTCAGTTGTTTTATGGTCCTGCTAACTTGCCCGGGCGTGAAGACGACTGGGTCTTCATCTGCCGCTATGGGAACGGCGAAATACTCTCGAAGATACCGGGTAACCGTCTCAAAGTGTACTACTTTGTCACAGGGGTGTGGGCCGAACTGGCGTTCTGGGTGTTCGACGAAAATCTTAGTGCGGTACTCCGTGCGGTATCTCAGGTGGCCATCTGGTCCAAGGAGGGGTCTGATTGGAGCCGGTTTCTCAGAGATCTGGCGACATTGGCGATGGACACTGTTCCAATCTTCGCCCGCGTTCTCTATGTATCGATCCCAGCTTTCTGCTTCATGCGACCTCAGTTCGTGTCTCACTTGTTTGGTGAGGGCGTTGAGCTGACGCTTGAGGATTGGGCAGCGTGTCTGCTGCCATCTTCTTCTTAGATGTCGTTTCTTCGCTAATAAGTCCATGATGCCCTTGGGCAGCGGTGGGAGCCTGCTGCTGCTGATCTTGAATGCAGGTGATGAGTGCATTGGCGAGCAGCTCAACGTCCTTAGAGGTGGTAATTGGTAGCGTAGGGGTATTCGAATGCATGGCAGAACTGAACGCCTTCCAGTCAATAGTTTGGCGAGCAGCCGGTGGTGTCACAATGGTCGGTCTTCTTTCAATGACCACCAGCATCGGGAGGTGATCAGATTGGAGGTCCTCGAGGAGGGTCTCCTGCGTCAACACGCTGTCCAGGCCTTTGTGGATCGCGATGTAGATTACGTACACCCGTATAGGAAGGGTGGTTGGGGTAGTGCGTGGGTACCTCCGGACCACTCACGGTGAAGGCGTGGTCCTCCGCAGCTCGGAGCAGCGTCCTGCCCTCTCTGCAACAGCGCACAGAGTTCCATGCCGTGTGTTTGCTATTTAGGTCCCCCGCCACCAAGGTGGGCGGATTTATTACTCAGCGTAGTACTAGAGCTTAGACACGAACGCATGTAAATTCCGTCAGCGCTATGTAACTGCGTACAGCGCCATCTATTGATGTTTTTGCAAAGTACTTATTGTTGACTTGAACAGCAGTAAAAATGCTACAGGGTGGGAATGGCAGCAGCATTCCTGCTGCAAAGCTACGGTCTTCGATGGCCACCACGCCTATTCAGCGCGATAATTATGAGCAAAATTCCTCCTTTCTTCGGGAGACCTTTACATAACAGCGGACGTTCTATGGGAGCTACGATAGGCAAATAAGCTTAAAAAGGTACATTGTATCCATTCTTTTGCCGTGGGGTACCGGCGAAGTAGAACAGTACCTTCCTCTGTAGCAGGCATCGTAAGAGGGGACAAAGATATCAGAACCGACGAATGGCGGTATAACCAACTGAAACAGCGCAGCTTAAATACTACAGGGTGGGGATGGGCAGCAGCATCCTCGTCGCGAAGTTACGTTCTGCGATTTCCCCCATGCCTTTCCAGCCTGGCAATTATAGGCATCAATCCCTCTATTATGGGGAGGCCTATGTCTAACAGTGAACTTTATGGCTGATATGATGATTACTGCTATTATTTGATCTATACCTACTTATAATAAATCTGTAGAGGTCAATTCTGTACATTAAATATTTTTCAAAATAACTATCAGGGAGCGATTAGAGACCGATACTAATGCCCAAATTGCAATCAGTAGAATTTTGTCTGTCTGTCTGTCTGCATAACCGTTATAGAAACAAAAACGTATAAACAGAAGCAATAACGTAATAGTTGGGCAAGGTATAAACACTACGTAGTAAAAAGCTGGCCACGAAGAATGAAGATGATGCCTGGTTTCAAGAATGTTAATCAAGAACCCTTAGTTCCTAGTGAAAAAAAAAATTCTTTTTCCACTCCACATCAAGCTGGGCCTAATGAAGAATTTTGTTAAAGTCATGAATAAGGATGGTGAAGGCTTTCAGCACCTAAAGACGAAATTCCCCTGAATTAGCGAGGCAAAATTAAAAGAAGGAATCTTTGTGGGCCCCCAAATACGCGAGTTCATGAAAGACACAAATTTTATAATAAAACTGAATTAACCCGAAATAGGGCATGGACTGCTTTCGTCGAAGTTTGTCGTAATTTTATAGGTAACAAAAAAAGTAAAAACTACCAGGATACTGTCACAGACCTTATTTCTTCGTATAAAGGCTTAAGGTGTAACATGTCCTTTGAAATTTATTTATTTTTTGGACTCTCACTTGGATTTCTTCCCACCTAATCTTGGAACAGTATCAGATAAACATGGTGAGAGGTTTCATTAAAATATTATGCACATAAAGAGGCGCTTGCAGATTTTTGCTGGTTTATTATTAAATAAATGGCATTAGCCAAAAAAGAAATTTTATTCAAAAATTCCAGTGTAAAAAAAATATACGTGATATAATAAATAAAATAAAATAGGTATAAGTTATTTTGGTAGTGTGTAAGTATTCAAATTAAATATTATATAATAGTTTACTTTTTAGGTAAGGTAGTAGTAGGTACTAATAGATTTTTAGATACCGATAGGTAAGTTTTAGCTAATTTACATCTTTTTTTATATTAGTTAAATATTATGTATGTCACTATTCTTCTGAAAAGCAGTCATATTTTTGTGTTCTGTTCTGTCTGCTTGTAATATTAAAATAACTGTTTTTTACCATATGCATATGGATGTATGTACATATAACAAAATTTTTTTTTTGTCTGTCTGTCTGAGTTTGTTTGAGGTAATCTTTAAAACGCCAGAACCGATTATACCTGATATTATAAGGAGTAACTAAAGCTATATAATATTACGCTACGTCTAATAGGAGCAGGGCATCAATAAAAAATGTGGTAAAAATGGAAGTTTGTCATTTGATAGAAGATATCCTGTCCAAGGTTACTTTTCCACGCGGACGAAGTCGCAGCAAGACGAATCTCAGAATGGCCACTTGGGTAGACTGAAAGTGCCTAAATAATTAATATAAAGTTCACAACGCCCATTATTTTCGTAAGTAACTACGTAAAGTGGCCTGCTACCGCGGAGTACAACATGTTCTTTTAAGGCATTTTAATAACGTTTAAAAACGAAGAACAATATATTTATTTACATACAACTACGGTCAAAGTATTTAACGTTGACGTTTGTTTGTTGCAAGAAAACACGGTTGTTTGTTGTGTTTTTTTTTCTAGCAACCACTCAATTTAACAACTCTAAATTAAAAGTCAAAACTAGAATTCTAAGTTCTGGTTTTAACTTTTAATTTTGCATGCATGTGTGTCGCCTTGCATATAAGACACTGTCTAGTCTGCGCGGACTTAAAAGCATTTGTAAACTTCAGTGAAGCGAAACGGTAGTTGTCAGAACACAGTTTATACGAAAACTGTGTACTGGTAGAAGGATTTATGGACTTATTTATGGACTGTTCCTAATAGGACGATTTTCTCACGACTCAGAGTCGACACGAGTCAGCTACGTTGTACTTCAACAAAGTTTAATCAGTCCTAACCTTTATTTAGCAGCATTAGCAATTCGGTGCACCTTCATCTAATCGCATACGAACTATCCGCTAAGCGTCCACAATATATTTTTGGCTACACGCGAGCTGGCTAGATTGATCTCGTGGGAGTATTCGTGTGGACTCACCTTATGCCGAAAATTTACAAGCCTGTACTCGGTCCCGTTATAACGCACGCAAGCGCCGTTTATGCTCCCGCGACACCGTGTCTTATATCGTATCACAACACAATCATGAATAATATGTGTGTATGTAAGGCTATACTGCTGATATTTTTGTCTTTGCTAAACCTTATGCTCGAAAAATTAGACGTCATTCCAGCGCCACTAAAGGCAGGAAAAAGGCCGTTCATTATTAGGAGATTCTATGACCGAGTGTACCTACGCAACCCGCAGAGGCGAACGGGGCACACAATGCTAGGCGCGGCGGCCCCCGCAATGGTCTCGGGATCTGAGCGGGACTGCGGGTCTGATGGCGAACAAGCGAGGGCGCCACTAAAGCTCGACTTTGGCTCGAGTGGCCATAGTGGGAGACAGTTAAGTTGTTTGCATAAGAGGAGGGTTGAGTGAACCCGGCCGCACTAACGCGGTTGGTTCGCTCGAGGGGCAGGGGCTGCACGTGTTCGCCGGTCACCCAAACACGGTGTTCTGTTCTACGGAAAGAATGTAAGTGAAGTGTTTGTACTTGATGAGTGCCAGTAAGAGGGCGACGAAGTAGTCATTTACAAAAGTTATGGTATCTGGCGGAACTGCGACGGCTACCCGCACTCGCAATTAGCGACAAATTAGGTTTATAAAATTTTGCTATTATTTGTAAGACAAGGTAACAATTTGAATAAATTAGTAACTGGCACCGAAATACCATATAAATATATTCGATAATCTACTTATAGGATAGTCAATTGATTAAATACGTCATCAAATCGATTTAATACACCGGACAAGAAAATAAAATGGAACTTACCAACTAAAAAATAAAATCTAAATTAGCGATGTATTTTCAAAAATCTGACAGAGTGCGCCCGGTCATTCCCTTCCTATAATTATACCTAAATTGGAATGCTAAATAAGTAATAACACTTAACATTACGGCATCAAGGTTTCGCTGTAATTCATTGTTGCTATGGTCAAACTTCATCGAATTTTATGACAACGGGATTTTTTGTAAATTTTTACTCCTTAATTACCTACACTTAAGTACGTGGGTAAATTTTAAGATTATTGTGGACTATAAACCGTACGCAGGAAGGAGGTTATGAGAGGATCAGAATTGAGTAAACAATTTAAATATTTAGAATATATTATGATAATTTTGTATTTTATGATTTTTCTATGGATTTTATAAATCACACAAACTCGGACATTTTAATTAATGAGAGTATTTTCTAGTTCTTTACGTTTTATACTTACTTATATTTGACCTGCAAAGGTATACAAAGTTATTTATTAAATTGGGCACAAAACATGTCATACTTAAGCCTGTGACCACTTAATTTGCTACAAAAGATTGATCACTTTAAAGAACAGTTCGTAATAAATTGATTTGTTAAGGAAGAAAAAATCATTTTATCAAAAATTTGCATTTTGTCCTGCAATGGGCGCAGATAAACGTTTGAGATAAGCGAGTGAAAAATTGCCACCAATTAATGTGGAGTGATATTATTCTTGTGGTGGTATCACGTTTTCAAAACAAACACGTTGGACGGTTGTTTTAAAAGTTATTCTCGTGTACTAAACTTAACGGTTCATTCAATGGGCGTTTATCTTTTATATGTCGCGGAAAAAAGGCTATCAGTTGTAAGGACGTAAGTGATTCTTAATCATTGAGTGATACTCTGACAGCTTCGTGACTGTTCACGCTTTAATTTTACGTAACAAACGGTTTGTAAAAACGCTTAACTGTACTTTGACAAAAATATTGTTTAAAGGTTCTTTAGTTGATTTTGGAAAAACGAAAAATTATCTCAAGTAATGTGAGTATAATTGTTAGTTAATGAAGAATAACTAAAAGATATAAATGTTTCCAAAAATCACGAAATTTAAAGTTTTAAGGGTGTACCTACCTACGAATGTTACTTTATCTTTGACACTGTGCTGGCTGAAGCAATTTGACAAAGAAACTGATTGTACTTACCTAATTTCAAAAAGCAAATACCAAAGATAGTTTTATTTTCGAAAAGAAATACGCTGAAATAACACGTCATTACTGAGACGCAAAGCTATGACAGACCATTTAAATGGTATTAACGTCAATAAATTACTAGAACAGATTTATGCAATGCATACGTTTACTAGATACTCATATTAGGTTTTACTGAAACGAATTCATATGCATATTTTCGCTACATAGTCTGACGAATGGAATCATTACGTACCTATGCCGTTTTTATAAGTATAAAATATAAAGTTAAATCTATATTGTATAAAGCGAAACACCATAATTTTACGGCCTTCATATTGTTTTTTTTAATTATTGAAAACATTTTGAATGATCAATTATGCGAATAAAATCAAATATAAATCAATATTTTTTATATAAGATGAGTGTATCAAAATAAATTCTATGCAAATAATATTCCAAGTCAACAAGTTCTTTACAATGGTGACAGAAAGTAATATTTTTCTGTTTTATATGAATCGGATCTAATGCTATTACAAACGAAAAAAAATTGCATTTGCCTTGCTTTGCCACCTTTAAATGCCTAATTTTATAAAAACCGACATTCATTTTGAAAAAATAACAGAATTTTTTACATTACCGTGAGTATGTATTATCATCATCATAAGAGTAGCCGCAAAACGTACACTATTTGTCAAAGACACTCCCAAGAAGAAGGTGAAAGGAAAGGTAGTATATAGCATACCTTCGCGAGGGGAATGCTGCTGCCCATAAAAGCTCTACAACATTGAACTACACTGTGAGTTTCAGTACCCCAGTTGGTTATTACTGCCGGCTGCCGGTGCCCTGCGGCAAAATTCTCCCTTTCATTAATTAATTAATTGAACAGTGAGTTAAGCTAAATCATTGTACAACAGTTTCATATGAATTCACTCCAAGATAAGTGCTTTAGTAGTATGTACTTAAATACATTTGTATAACAGACACAGAACAAACACAATTGAAACCACGACCCATAAGTCGGTGACATTATTGAATGCGCCATCGGGCCCGTCAAATTTCAATTACGTAGTTCACTTGTTCACTTTAGGTCGTATTTATATTTAGTGGTTCCAGTTATGTAAGTGGATATCCAACAATCTCGGGAGGAGACATAATAACAATAATAATTAATACACACAACATCTCATACATTGACCTGACTCCGTGATAATTCGATAGAGGAATCAAAAATATAATACTTAGATAAATAAATTCAATATCATTATATATATATATATATGTCCTGAGTGAGGATCGGACCCACAACCTTTGGCGCGCAAGACAGGATCACTATCACCTGCGCCATCATACCCGTCAATCTATTTGTTTGACGGGAATGACTCATATGTCACCCGCGTATAGGCTTTACCATAACACCAAATGTTGAAGTGGAGAGTTGGATTTTTTAATTTAAAATAGATTTAAAATATGATTTAAAATATATTTTGGGCAAAGTAACTTAAGTTCTATTCACACTATGGTCTATAACTGTCAAATTTGTTACAGATACAGACCTTGCCTTGAAAGAGTAACAAACACAGTTTATATATCTTCCGCTATCTGATGGCGCAGATTAGTAGTGATCTTATCTTGTGCGCCAGGGGTCGTGGGTTCGATTCCCACTCAGAGCTAATATTTATATGATGATATTTGTGTTTGTTCTGTGTCTGGGTGTTAAATATATGTATGTATTTAAGTAATATACTTTGTTATTCCTCTGTTGTCTGGCGTCCGTAACACAAATGCTTTAAGCGACTTCCTACGGAGTCAGGCGTATGAGATGTTGTGGGAATTTATTAATTTATTATTATTATTTAACAACAACAACAAATCTATATATTCTTACAAAATTATGTAAGTGATATTAGTAGGAGCTATCCGTTTAGAAAATATGTATCACTGTTTAAAGATTTTAAACAACAAGTTTAAAGTCTTGTTCAAACGTCAATGACTTTATTGACCACATAGAAAATACCATAGGTATAATAATACTGCTTATTTAAGTAAGCCTATAAGTATTTATATAAATATTTTTTATGCTAAACCTTAAAATGATATTAAATAAAGATAATGTTGTAGATTAATAGGCCCGATTTATATTATATAATAGGACATGACTTTCAAGAATCCTTTCAGAGTTCCGGAACAAAACTTTTTACTTTATCGACCTTCAACAATTAGATTTAAATATAATACTAATTTATTTTTATGGTAATTTTGTAAATTATTTTGAATTTAACTTCAATCTCTGTTTGAAAAAGAAATGATTTAAATTTTTTTTTATGAAAAGAACGTAGGTGTAAAATTAGGACCGAACGAATTGAAGCATCTGAAATACGTAGTAGAATTATAATTAGTCCATTAAGGCGTGGTAACCCCTATTGAAGAAGATGCCAGGACATCAAGCATAAATTGCTACACAGGTCACTACCAACATCATCCATCTGTTAAAATAGTCGTCGAAGAGTATAAGAGGCAAAGGAATCGCGGCGCGCGTCCACACACAGCCTAGCCGTGACCTTGCCCACCACGCAAGGACGTAACATCGCAGCCCCTGCGAAAATTTTACCCGCCATTTTCGAACGAGCGCGAGCGCGAGAAGTTTACTCCAGCATTTTATTATTGATAAAAAAAAAACTAAAATTACATTGTGGATTCAAGATTTGAATGTTCAGCAAAAATCGTCAGTGGCAAAAGTGTAAAGAAAAAATTGCTTCTGAAAAGGTATGTTTTTTTTATTTAGAAATTAAAATTTATCGAAAAATCTAGTAATTAAAATATTAAGATATACTTTTTAAGCGTTTTAAATAAATCTATAGATATATACGTAGATTAAAATAAAACAGAGCTAATCTAGCAAATACCCGAATTTCAGAAATGTTAATACACTTATTTATTTTTTATTAAGTTACCAAAGAGAATAAGCCAATATTTTTCTTCATCGTGATTATGCTGAATGTGCTTCCATCTGACCTGTTCAGAGTGCATTTTGTAAAGCGTGACCGAGGAATTTGAATAATCGTTGCATCGGTATTGTTAGCTTCATGATACCCATGACCCAAGTTTACTCAGAACAAAATTATCATCACGAATATAAAATCCATTTCGATCAAAAAATCTTGTTGTAATAAACATTAATGTCGAACAACTATTTCTTATTTAAAAATATATGTGAATCCATAGAAATATTATTAAAAGCAAGTTAATTAACAACAAGAGAAATGACAACACTATAATGTTTAGTCTTATATTCTTAGATTATACGAAAAGTAGATAGAGAATTTAATTGTGGTTGTTAACTGATAAATAACATTCAATAAATTCTATAGTGATCTTTTGATTAATGAAAATAAACCACCATTTAGAATCCTTTTAAGGCACTGTCCACTTAAAAAATATTAGAAAATAGGTCTAGAACTTTTCATCATGTAATAATTTTATATTCAATGTTTAGCAAAATGATTTCTCCCTTTCGTTTAACTTAGAATTTAAATAACTGACTGAGTACTAAGTAAGTAGGCTTACACAATTAAGAAAACTTGGGTAAACATTTTTTCTGTACTATATAAATGTATGGATCTTTTAGTAGTTATAACTTATTTCAATTCTTAATAAACTCAAATCTGCAAGACTATGAAATGTATATTCAAATTCTTTTAACTTAATTGATGCATTTTATAACATGGCGGAGGGCATTTCTCCAAGCCTTGTTCTCCGATGCCTCGATAGGGTGCGCTTGCACACGATTCATGTTAATTCGATCGATACGGAACGCCCGGTATTCACTCACAAGTACCTTTTAACAATGTAGTACAAGCCAATACTTTATTTTAAGTATGGATGAGATAAATTGACTGTACCTATTTTTTTATTTGAACAAAATTTATTAATGCTGAAGGCCGATCTTTCGTTTGGTTCAAATAAAGTTTCATGTTAGGTATAAATATCTGTAAGTAAAAAAGTCACATTCCCGGACTTGACTTCTATCATTGTCTTAAAGACGGCCATCCATACTATTACTATAATTGCTAAAGTATGCGATTTTAATGAGATTTAACATGTGTGTAGTTTAGACAGGTTGATAATAAAAGACAAAAAGTACAGCCGACAAAGAGCGACTGAAAAGCTGATTCTAAAATGTTAAACCCAAATCGGTAGTAATTTTTCTACTTTAGTCGTGTTATTTATCTCACTATAGAACTTGAAAAATCTTATCGAACAATATAACAATTATATAATAACTTTATATAATCATTAGGTCACTCTTTGTCCTAACTTCAATGAATCGTAAAGCTGGCACATAACCCTGAAGTTATTTTAAACATTAATTAAAAAAATGTTCCGCGACAAAATCTTTCTCATGAATTAAATGCACAACATTTCTCATGGCTGTTTAGTTTCTATCTTAGACAATTAGTGCAAATTAATCACAAAATATAATTGATAATGTTTGTACATAGTGTGGCATTGTTAAATGCGAGAGGCTACATTTGTTTGTTTACTCCATTGTAATATGGGATTAGGGGTATACCTCTTCCTTATTGTTAGCAAAGGTGTTTTTGGTAGCTGGCAATATTTTCAATTAGTTTACCTATTGTTTATTTTTGTGTTTTACTTATTATGTTGTTTTTTTAATATGTATGTGCCTACGCGTAACATAAGTATTTACTACCATTGTTAATGAAATGACAGGTATTTAGGTTTCAACAGTGTCACTGTTTCGGCTTAAAGGCTCAGACATATAGTGAAATTTTATCCGCACTTATACGAACGGTATGTTCAATTCCCATCCTAGTGGTAATACAAATGCCGGCATTGGATATCGACGGAAAAGAGCATGCCAGTTTTCCTTAACTTTAGAAACGCCTTATAAATATAAACAAACTGTGTGAAGGACTTTCCACTATAGGGCCTGATGGCACAGATGGTAGTAATCCTATCTTATGCGCCAAGGGTCGTGGTTTCTTTCCCCACCCAGGACAAATATTCATATGATAATATTTGTGTTTGTTTTGTGTCTGGTTGGTTAAATATTTATTGAAGTATTATGATTCCTCTGTTGTCTGATGTCCGTAACACAAGTACACTAGGCGACTTACCACGAAATCTGGTCAACGTACGAGATGTATATGATATGATGAATATACATTTTTAAACATTTAATAACTCCTGAACTCTTGTAATGACAGGATAGGTGTAAACGTTGTCTTAGATATTGTAAAGCCTGATGGTTTATATTTTGATCATATATTTGAAATGTATTGATATATCCTTTTTTTTGTAAATTCAGTTGTATTAATAAACGTGTGTAAGTGGTTATAAACACACTTTATTTAAAACTATATGCGCTTATTGTGTCTGGAGTAAACTGTTGCAATTAGTATGAATGTAAGCGGATTGTAATTAATTATAGTTTCATTGTAAAGTGGTTAGCTAAAATAATAATTGAAGTGGGGAATAAAGTTCAAATTACATCTGCTCATTTCATTCAATCATAGTTGTGACGCACTCTGAAAATTTGAGATATGGTAGAGTAGGTACCTACTGTTTTCTTTTACGAGCAAAGATTCGCAAGCTCTAGGCTTAAGTAAAACGCTCAGTAGGTTTCAATTGATCTGAATTTGATACCTACAATTACGATAAAAAGTAATATTGTTTTTAATAAGCGTGCCAACGTAATCCATTTTTTTCATATACTTAACCAACTCTTCATCTTTGTGGTCCATCCTATGATTATGTTTTTACTGCCTCACCATTAATTATCTATCATTAACGAAAGCCAAATGCTTTTTTGTGATTCTGTAATAAATACGAGTTTGAGAAGTTTTCGATCATAAAAAATGCTTGGTTGGAATCGTCCGCATAGTGTTTAATAATTATAAAGTTATATTACCAATTATAATGAACATATATGACGTTTTTTCAGATTGAAGGCATACTTCAAATTAGAAATTATTGTCCTGAACCAAAGTACTTATATACAGAAGTAATAAAATATTCCAGATTTTAAGAAATAGATTTTTTTACCACTAATAACCGTCGGTATATGCACTGTCACTAATTGACAAAAGTCAAATATAATGGGACACCATAATAACCGTTGTTTAATTAATGGAAATGAATTAATGCCACGTACTGGGAACATGGAATTCGATCGATTGCAATTCATTTGCACTCAGCTTACTAATAGATCTATCATCACCATCGATGCAATACCAGAGTGACGCTTATGTTAAAATTTTTTCATGGTCTACTAAAGTTTTTAATTATTTAACTTCTCGATTTTAAAAACATAACTTTCATTCTGTGGAATTTCATGCAATCTGTAAAAACGATTTGAAGTGGTTTATTGTATTTGTACCACAAAGTCCTGAGTATCTTGGACGGTGCAGTGTCGAGTTTTATATATATATATATAAAGTAGTAAGTAGAAGTTGTGCATATTTGTTGGCATTTATATTGTAATATTATACCAGCTGCAATAATGTAAATATTAATTACAATTTATCAACTATTATTGATAATTCAAATAACATTTTAATACAAATGAACACTATTGTAAAAAAAATACAAGTTCTAAATACAATTAATTCAGTATCTAAAACGTAACTATTACAAATATAGTGGTTTTAAATCTTAAGAACTACTAAATCAAATGAAGCAAGGATATTGCAAATTTATTTGCAAATCTCTGAGAGGTAATTTCTAGCAAATTCAATATAGGTACTTAAAGCTTTTGTAAATAGGCAATCATAAACTGTCAAATTCATATACGGTTCTATTAGCATAAAGAACGTATAAACATCATTTTTCCAATAAGCCAGGTGCGTTGAGTGCAGACATTTGCAACAGCATATTTTACTTACTCTACTTTTTATGTTTTGGGTAGTGCAAATAGTTATCACCACTGATTTGGCTCTTATGTCAATGGCTACAGAATACAAATTCAAGTGCACTAGATAGTAGTGATAGGGTTGAACGCACTAGTGTTTTTCTCGTGTTTGTAAATAAAAAGGCATAAAACCAAAATTACAGTGCATCATCATCGGTTCTAGAATAACCAGTTCGATTCAGTCGCTAAACTGCATTGGGACTTGACTCGTCTTTACTGTATATTAAATAATTTACTTCACAACGCACTAGGACTATGTAAGAAGTTTTCTCGTAATAATTTCGCTGTTGATTGTAACAGAAAATTTTCAGAAAAGTATTCCACATCAAATTGTGGAAAAACAAAATCTTCGTTTGAAAATGTTCATATGACTTACTATTTGATATGTTACTTGTTTTTTTTCGTTTAGCTTAGTTTTGAACAGATACTCATTGCGTTAGAGTCCCGGAACAAATCAGTAATGTTTTTAACATAAAACTTTTCTATGACAAATATAAGCGATGACCCTACAGCAGTGTCAATGTGCTAAACCTATTGTCATTGCAGTTACATAGAAATAGCATGGAGAGATTTTAACTGTTATGTGTTTTATATGTATTTATATTTTCACCTAATATGCTAATAATAGGTTAAAATGGAATGAATAGGTTGATGACCTGTAACTAGCTGTTCGATATTAATTCACACTGACGTGTTAATTTAAATTTGTCTCCTATCGAATAGAACTAATTTTTAAAATGTTACTGAACTCATAATAAACCTTCTCTTTTAACGGGTATACAACGCGGTTTATTTTACTTTATAAAAAAAAACATTTCTCGGTGGTAGTCCGGGATGAAATTCTAAGCTACTGAATCGATTGCAAAAATCTTTTGATTACTGTGTAAAGTCAAACTTTCCAACTTGAGAGATAGACTAGTTTCTATCTCAATTTAAAGTCGCGATTTCTTTTTCATGGTTTACATAGAACTATTAAGACATCGTCTGTCGGGTTACCCAGTCATACATTTATTTGTGTTTGTATTACAGGTTTTATGTTTAAGATATAGGGTTTAGCGGAATAGATACTGTTCGAAATATAATATTTCTAGGAATTTATCTTGTTTGATTGACAAAAGGCATTTTATGACCGCATCTAAGAAAATTTTTAGAAAGGTCTAGTCCAGTCTCTCAGTAAATAAAACTTTTTACTTTTTTCTAATTACAAGGCGTTAGTCTATGTATTTATTATTCTTCGAAGTGGGTTATTAACCTTTGTTATATTAATCGGTAAGATGATATTTTATGACATGCCTCGTCGCGAACGGGTCACGATTGGGTTGACGGTGTAATAAGTATCTCCGATTAAAGATACAATATAAGTACATATGCTAAAAACTTTGTAACATTTCAAATATTTATTCAATAGTATACCTGATTTAAATACCTAAATAGTTGGAAAATAAAGAAATATGAACGAAGCATGACAGAAATAAATAATCTATGGTAGCACAAAAAAGTTCAAAAACTTCTATGGCCCATTGACTTTTGAATTGCATTATTGTTTCAAGCAAGTTTTTTTTACTGTGCGTCGTCGATTTTTTTAATGTTATATAAACTCCTGAAAATATATTTTTATGAATAAAATAAATAGTCGGAATGATACAAAAAAAATCCTGATAATACTTTTCTTTATGATACATTCAGCAAGTAGTGGCTTTCCGCCAGCGACTTTATCCACGAGGTCTTTGTTTTTAACCTCATCCCCGAGAAACTCCTGATATTCCGGGATGAATTTTATGCTGCTCTCTGTCAGTTAAACATTTTAATAAATCGTGTTGATTGCTTAGAAAAAAAACGGCTCTATCCTACCGCTCCACCGGGAACATGAATGTATTCCGTACGATAAAACTTAGCCAATGTTAAGTAGGCACACAGATTTTGATATGAATTTCATCCCGAGCTGTTATATAGCTCCGGAATGAAAAATAAATACCCGTATCTGTAAAAACATTTTTAGTTTATAATATAGTAATTGTTTATACATAATAGAACCTTAAAGACGATAATCGATATGCTAAATATGCCTTGTAATATCATTCGTATCATACCCAGTCAGAGTTTTTGCGATGACGCTTCGAGCTTATGCAAATTGAACTATTCGATATACGACCACCAAGATCTAAATTATAATCCCCCTATCGGCAATCGCTAGTCATCATAAGTGTATTATTGTGTACGTGAAATATTTTGCAGTGAATTGTTCCGTCGCGTTTTTTATTTGAGATACGGCTCGAGTTATATTCGCCATTCAAACTATACACCTATAAGTCACATAAGAATTTTATTGTACTTATTATTACTAGTTCTTCTTTAGGAACACATCTTAGTTTATGTATTTACTCATCATATAGGTTTTATGTCAAGCAATTTAAACTACCCGTTAATAAAGAATAACAGAATTAAACTTTTCTATACTAATATACTATAATAATGTTTTCTAGTTTATAAAGCACTATAGCGGCTCTCCTAAACTTGGTTTCTGTTAGCTTTGTTGTAGTTTAATATACATATTCTGGTAGTATTTCTTTAACAATAAACATACGTAAATTGTTCCGTAGAAAGTAAATATTTCCAAACTTCCTCTTGTAACTAGAATGATTGGGAAAGTAGACAGTATGTCACGTTCAAATAATTCATGAGATTTCAATGTATGGCCCGTTTGGCGTAAAAGCCAAGTAGGTTAAGTTTAGTAGGTAATTTTCATCGAGTTCATTGCCAAGAATGCAACGCTCTGTTACTCTGCCGTAATATAGCTATTATTCTGATCACACATTGTAATACAGTTCAAGTTACATCTTACATAAAACTGAGATAACAGTAAAGTTACACACCGATACGATAAGCAAGATATATAAATGTACTCACCATCTTTAAAAACAGAACTTATTAACTTGTATACCGAGAATATCAATAGTTAGTCAGTCAAAAGGTATTTAACGAATGCTTTGCGTCAATATTCTATTCTTTATCAGTGTAGCATTTTCCGATATCCAGTGTAACGACGGATTGAAAGACTTAAATAATTCATAAAGAATTAATAAAATAGTATATCCGGTCTTCTAATATAATTGTTTGATCGCTTATTATTAATCAATGCTGTTATTTTTTGCAGCTTCAACAAGTATCATGAAACCTAATATTGCGTATTATAGTATGTACGCTTGAATTTATATGAGATAACTAGGAACTAGCATAATAACGTGGGGAGTTATTTAGTTGGTAATGTCGCTATTCTGTGAGAATCCAAACATAATTTATAAATTTTATTCGACGATATAAGGAAAATATGACATAAGACCACATGACTGCGCGGCTCACCGCACCTCAAACAAGCCATTGTTCGATCATGTCATGAGCATATCTTTTGCACCGTTAACCCGTCCCTGCTACTGACAAAAAGATCAAACTTCGACCCTCCTTGCTATTAATATTGTAACAGTATACTCCCAGATATACATCTCACATTTCGTCTTTGTGAATCACAACAAAATCTAACGATGTTATCTTTATTTTGAACGCTTAGAGTCTCTCAAAGTAATGTGTCTTCTAATTTTAATAATTTATCATAAGACACGTTCTAAAACACACGGTCGCTAATGTTATGTAAAAAATAAGAAAATTACTTTGATACCTGCACGAATCATACGCAAATAAAATATGGAATCCATGTACAGTAGCACGTTAGAGGAGTATCCATAATTTTCCTTTTCCTCCATCAGAAAATACTTTGTGGTTTATATCGATCGCCCGACGGTAACGCAATAAAATGATTATTGTTCAAAACCTATTACAGCACAAATTCTTGCAGATGTAACAAAACTTGGTTAAATTTACGAAAGGTGTGAATGAATAAAGACTTATCCAAACTGCGGTCAATGATCGGAAGTATTATTTTTAGCGCTCGCTATTTATGCATATCCGATGAATTTTAATAAAATTTATTTTGGGAAATTCAATTTGACTTTGGCTGTCTGAAGACATCATCGTCCGTTGCCGAATGTCCAACAGTCAGACGTGACAAATTACAATTCTATAAAGATTTCGTATACCACGTTTATTTTTTAAATTATTGTTAGTTTTTTTTTACTTCTTACCTATAAGACCTTTGACAAATGAACCTATGAGAAAATACTTTAAAATCTTTAATGGTTAGTTTAAGGAACTTTATGTCCAAAATTACTGGTATCTTAATAATGAGACGTTTGAGATCGAAAAAACAAATTGTCAACTAAACATTTTTTCAGTGCCAATTTTAAATATAATATTTTAGAACTGTGCTTATAACAATGTAATATATATAACATAAGATACCAACAATGAAATACTTCGTAACTTCACATTGATATACAAACGTATCAAAGTGAAGTGTGATGTAGGCCTAAATCAAAAACGTCATAAACTGGCAATATTAATATGAAATAATAGTCTCAGTAAGGTCCGTGACACGGTCAACAACCTCGTGTAATCCCAAAAAGTATAATTACACGCAGATTACTATCTTAACCTGACAAAATGAGGATGGTTTGTTCATATGGTGAGGTAACAATGAACTTTTTTGACTTCTTAATTCAGCTCTTATCGGGTTGCTCTTTGTTTGTTTTAATTGTATTTGGATGTGTTTTTTGTATTATTACATCTTTAATTGCTTGTAATAATCTGAAGATGAAAATGTAACGTTACATACACGATTCAACGTGGCATAGTGTTTTGTAGTTAGTGTAGCTTTTTTTGAATTTCATAAAACATATTAGCTGTTGTTTTTTAAATAGTTACTAGTATCTACATTATTTGCCAAATACAAATGATATATTTGAAAGAAGGCAGTTACCATAGCTATATTTGTAATACATGTATATTCCTTAATTATCGACCTGGAACAATTTAAATAAAGTTAGCAGATGTGCAAACGTCAACTTAAAGTAGGTTACAATGATAATATCATAAGCAATTTGCCAAGGGCATAAGCTTTTTTTAACAATTTAATAACTTCTCGTTACCACCAAACTAATTCGAACAATATAGTTTTATGCATCAGCGCCAAGAATTGAACATACATCACCGGCGACCTTAGACACAAGTACCATTGAACTAAATTCTTGTATTAGGACCATTCTATATAATTAAACGAAACAATAAGAAAGTTTGCACACATATATAGGTTGCGCAGGTTGTTCAGAATCGCCGGATGGCACCGATACCATCTGATCTCCAGCCCGTAACGAGTTGCCAAACTAAAAGATTTGTGCTGGCTTGATTTATTGCGCTTTAACTATACACTCGAGTGGAACTAATAGCTTCATTATGCCGATAGATGCAGAAGAAGATGTTGTAGATATGAGAGACGACTACATTTTTAGTGTAAATTAAGTCTTCATAAATAATAATGCTATATGCTTTATTTATTTACTACTAGCTGTGCCCGCAACTTCGTCCGCATGAAATAGTTTATTTTGGGTACCATACCTCTTTACCTTTACTTATATAAACTTTGCAAGTCATGGTTGTTTATATCAAATCAATGGCCTGAAAAGTAAGTTTCAAGTTTCTAGCTCTAATAATAGCGATACTTCCATACAACTTTTAATCCCCTTTTTCAATCCATTACAACCCTTATTTCGAATTTAAAATAGCCTATATTCTTTATCAGGGTCTAAAAATTGTTCGTGCCAAATTTCATCAAAATCGGTTGAGAGGTTTAAGCGGGAAAGGGTAACAGACAGACAGAGTTACTTTCGCATATATAATATTAGTAGGGATAAACTTCAGACATAGATTGCTGAAATGTCCTAATGGATTTTTAAGGTTGTCTACAGTACCTGGGCCAAGAATAAAATATTTGAAATGATCGTGGAACCAAATTCGTACGTTCAGTTTAACGAGGTATTATCTCAAATATATGGGTATTCACAACATCCGTTGAACTTGTAAAAAATATTCAACCACACATAAATAAATTGAATCGAATCTACGTTATCTGCTTTTATACAAACTTAAAATAAGTACACTTTAAATAGATGAGTAGTCTTACTAAATAGTGTAATCATGGTTTAAAAAATAGGTAATAACAATAGATATTTTCAGCCGAGTCGTATAATTCTAGTTTTTGTCTAGACTTAGCACTTGTAATTTGACTATAACTAATTCATTATCGTCGTTAAGTTAAACCATCAAGTATAAACAAAACGGACGTATTTCTTTTTTCGATAACAAAATAGTGTACCTAATGTTATTACATGCCTAAATCTCCCTTAATGATTACAATGAAGTCATCGGTTAATGATGCACATTAGATTCGCATGAAAATCGTGATTCTACGGGAAAACTGACAGAAACTTCAATTATTAGCATCCTAGTAGACAATTCATGTGCCAAGGTTCATCTTGTGCGTTTATAGATATATACATTTTAGTTATTAATTTTCGATCACGATTTCGTCGCCACGAATTTTCGCAGATAAACAGATTGATACTTGATATAATAATTGAGTAAGTAATGACCACGTGTTTCTGCATGTTACAGAGAGGAAGCACAATCTGTAGAATCTTTAATAGTTTTATAGCACAATTATTATAAATTGTTTTGTAATTGCAACTTTGTTAATAGGCATTTTTTCTGAGTAATGTCTAGATTGGATCTATTTACTTGATGTCATAAAAGATTGTAAATAAAGGTATTCATTCTTCAGTACCTCTTGCGTTTCCAACCTCTCCTCTCTGGGTTATTTCCGCAGACGCGAGAAGGGTGGGAGTTAAAATTTTATGATTGAAAATTCCAATTATTTAATTTTTGTACATGTCCAGGTATCTTAGAAATAAAACTCTGATGCTATTATTGTAATAAGAATAATAGAATCAGAGGACTAAAAATAGATTTTTTTTTCAATTAAATATTTAATAATTATGTTTATTATAATTTAACACAGACATTTACTTAGGAAGCTCTCGAAAATTAAAATATGGCCTATTAGTATTTAATGTAGAAATTTGGTCTAATTGGATGAATGATTCAATGGGTCCATATTTTTAATAAAGCGTCTCATAAAATATGAAACCAATAAGTAAGAATTTTATTACACCGATTATGAGGAATTATTATCACTCAATGTTATTTTAGAATCTGATCTTTCTTATCACTTATATATTAACACAACTCATGAATACCCTACTAGTTTTACTTATTACCATATTTCAGTATAAATAAAAATAACTGTAATTTGTGTTTAAAGATCTTTATTCATTATACATACATTTGATTTATAATGAGATATCATAGTTCTAATAAAAATATACAATTAGCCGGTACTCGACTCTAAATACTCACAATATTATATTTTCACACTCTTTGGGTTGACAATGTTCATAATGATAATGAATATTCCAAATATAAATTGGTTAGACCTAGCCAAACTTTTGTTATTAAAACAACGTAAAACAATACCAAACATTTTTTTTCCATATGTTTTGTTTTTTTTCTAAAATTATTGTAAAGATGAGTATTATTTAAAAATCGTGCTTGTCTTATATTAAGGGTATGATATAATAAAACATAAAGACAACAGGAAATATAACATACATAAAAATCTCGTTAGCTAGAAATCATCGCTTCCTCAGTGGTATTAATTGTCCTAAATCATAAAAAGTGCGTTGAGTAATTAAGATGTATCGTAAAAAATAACTGACGTGTTTAAGACACACAAAGATACGTGATTATGTAACGTTACGGTAAATGCTCCTTTGTTCTGTGATCAAATTTTTTGTTTAATCCCATTTTAAATTCAAATGTTTCCAAGTAACTTAATTAAATTCATGATCATCATCATTGCAGCGATTGGAAATCCACTGCTGGATATAGGCCTCACCAAAAAAAGGGGAATATCACCTATAATTGCCACGCTGGGGAAGCGTGTTGGCAATCGCTGAGCGCAACTTTCGCGAGGGGGATGGTCCTGCCCATCTCATCCCCTGTGCATTTACGCTTCACTGTTTCGGATGGATATAACATCATCTTGCACATTGAATCTCATTGTGCACATAATTAATTATTGGTGTCATTTGTTTAATGTCATCACGAGCAGAAGGTGGCCCTCCCCAAGTGATTTCCAAAATAGGAACGGTTGCATAGGACCTGTAGTGCGTTTATGTCATATTAGCCAGATCGTCTGTTTACCTTTTGGGTGGACGTCCTAAACTACTCTTGCCGGTGCGTAGTCTCCATTCCAGGACCTTACGACTTATCGACTATCAGTTCTGCCTCATCCTAATCCGTCGGTAACTCTTATGGATCTTCTAATTCTTATTTCGGTCGTGCAAAATGATTCCGAGTATTACCCTTTCCATAGGTCGTTGAGCTATTTTGAGTTTCTTAAATGTACATGTAATCTATTACGTGTATTCATTTGGGAACACGGATACAAACGTGTCGAACTACTCATTCTATACCAGATATTTAGTAAATGATCATCCACTTAGTAACTGTAAACATATTCTATCGACATCAATAAAAAATTATTTAATTTATGATTATGTAACTTTTCATAATGTAAAGCGATTAAAAAAACCAGTTCAGTAATTTTGGAAGATATCTTCGATTTAGACTACATAGATTCTGTCAGATCATCTGTTCACCTTGTGGGTGGATTCTTTGTTCATTCCTCCATTCCAGTCATAATTTATTACTAATAAATAATAAACATACCAAATGTATTGATAACACAAATACAAAAACTACCCATTCCATGCCAAATATTTACTTCCACTCTGAGGTTTTCAGAGTTATCCTCAATTAAGAATACATTATGTTTATAATAGATTAAACGAAAATATGACAGCAAAATACAATGGAATACTGGACCAAAATTGTACATGTATTTAAATCAGATTTATCATGTTCATAAAAACTGCAGACAATACGTTATTAGAATATCCGTTGCAATTAGATGATTTCCTGTACATTATATTTAGTACACTTGCTTACTTAAACTTCGCAATAAGATATGAATTCTTATATTTATTCAATTAAATATACACAAATGTTATTAGTAACATCGAAAAAGAAAATTTGATAAGTTATGAAAATTCATTATCATCATAGTAGCCTTAGAACGTCCAAGTGTCCCCGAGAAAGATCGAATTTTGTCGACAATTGCCACGCTGGGCAGGCATGGTAGCAATGCGGAATGTAGCTTTATGACGGAATGCTGCACACCCCCACCCTGTTGCATTTGAGCTATGCTGTTTTAAGTGGATATACCGCCATCTTAACTTGTATGACTCCTGGTACTATTCTACATTGCCGATGGCGTAATTGTATTGTGAACATAAAATGATGACAGTGAAAAGCAATATAAAAAAGGTATGTAAGAAAAATATTCTTAATAGAATAGACATCAACGAACTCTCTGCTCGTTTATGTCAGAAAACAAAGCCAGAAGTATACATTTAAGGTACATATTATAAATTATTACATGAACATCGATTAAAAATTATTACATGAGTTCTTTAATAATAAGGATTATTGCTCAATGTGTAGGTATTATAATGATCCGCGACTATCACGTGGCATATTATAATGACGATGATGCGTATTATATTTAATTATATGCGTATTGTTAGATGATATTCCAGAGAAACCTAGGGATTTATAACCTGCGTTATTCAATAAATAACAAAAACATTTAACAAGGTCCTATATTGAGATCACTAATATGTACAAATTTTCTTTCTCTACCCTATGTAATGACGAGCCCTATGGTGTATTCGGAATATCTCTATCTCGTTGCGCCAAAGGTTTCGTCCATCTCCATACAGGGCAAATTTTTATTAAAAAAAAAAATATTTTGGTTCTATATCTGAGTGGAAAATGTATATATTTGTAATTCTGTTGTCTGATATCCCTAACACATAAGTGCTTTAAACTACCTTTCTCGGAATCAGGTAATCCTGTATCGATTATATCATTTATTACTCGTACAAACTAATGCCATACAAAATGTGGCTCGTGTTTAAGAAATAATTAGAATAAATTACCTTATGTTGTACGTAAAGTTTTGATGCTTAATAATACGTAATCGTAAATTTCAAAAAAATACCCAGCCTTACTCATTATAGAATTACTTTTAAACGGCTATATCACGCAGTTTAGTGCCTTATTATGTTCAACGATTCGGTTGATTTCATAGCGATTAGTTGCTATATTTTTTTTAGAAGTAATGTTATCATTTGTTGTAAACGAATAATATTACCTAAAAATTATTAACTAGCCTTACTGTGACTTATGAGACCAGAAGCGGCGTCCGATTGGTCAACACTCATTTGTTATATCTTTCGTCTGTTTCTACATCTGCTTGAGTTAAAAACGATGGTAATAGACTTAATAATATATTAATGTGATAATGATAATATTGTCAGTTTTAAATCCATAACATACTACGAATACGATAAATATTGTTTGTGATAATTGTTTGAATCAATGGATAAATTTGTTATTTATATCTTTTCCTATCAAAGTAACTTAAGTACTAATTACAATCACGATTATTAATTGTTAAGATCGTTAACAAGATACTATCACTAAACAAACTGCTTATTACAGTAAACCTCAAAATGGTTTCAATTGCGATGCGCGGTAATTTATTGCTTATGCAAGCACGCGTGCGAGCGTGTTGCCGAAGGCACGCAGCCTTGGCCGTGATACATGAACTTGCCGAGGCCAATGCAAGTTTGACCAGTAATTACAAAATTAACTATGGCACAATGTGACTGCTATTTTCACGAACACCGTTTTGTAAACAAGTGAAAGGATAGTTTGTCTGTATATAAACAAATCTGACAACGACTGTTTCTTTCAATCTATCAAAATGTAAGTATCAAGATCAAGATGGGCAGACGATCTGACTAAAACCGAAGGATCGCGCTATGCACAGGCCGCATACAATCGGTCCTATTGGAATATACTTGAGGAGGCCTATTTATAGCAGTGGACGTCTTATGGCTGATTTGATGATAAATGCTTCTACCCATTCTCATGTTCCGAGTGGAGATACACGGTCGTACCTCGTACTCGGTCCCGGCGCGGTTCACGGGAGTTACTATTCTATTCTGCCGGTTTACCACGCCATGGCACAAATGTGTTTGTGGAATGTTATCTTTAGCATCCTTTTCTAGGTTCGTCTTCGTGCAGGTCAAAATATTTAAAAGTCATCTAGTAGAAATATAGTCATCCTTTTCTAGTTTGATTACTCAACTTACCCTATATTCACATCTATACATTAAAAAGAACTGAAGTCTGTTTGTAATTCTTAATAAATAGAAACTTAGGCTACTTATATTCCTCAGATTAACGCGGGTCAAACCGCATAGTAACAACCGCAAATTTTGATTGCGCTCATTTGTTCAAGCCGCTTTTTTGTTAGAAACCTTCACGTAACAACAATTCACATGAAGAAAATCACTCGACACACAAACATAAACTGTAATAGTTTATGTTTACTTATATTACCTAATATTTAATATAGCGTCAATAAACGTTGCAACTTAATTAATCAGTTAAAAATCAGTTTACTAAATGAGTCTTATATTATGAAAAGAAGAAATTTGCTTAATTGTAATGGAAAATCTCAAAATATAATAAACGTCTCAGTGTGTTAGTAATATGAAATGCTATTTATGAAATCACTTGCTTCTCTATCAGATGTTGCCCAGTCTTAACTATACACTATACACCTATACTCATTAATGAAAAAAAAATCGACTATATATCCTATTTCTCAAGTTGAATCAAACTGTAAACAGTGAGCAAAAAATTACAATAAATATAAATATATAAAAATTATATTTTTGGCAAAACTATCAGACATTATCATATTCCTGTCTAAAAACATTTGATATGTAATTGTGTTCCATACTAGTTTTGTCAAATTATATTAGCTCCATTTATGCACTTATTAAAATTATTTATTAGTTCTTTAATTTGTTGGGTAGTTCAAGTATGAGCGTGTGGCAACTATATCCTTGGACATGAACTTGGATGGACCGGCTATCGTGTTTGCGTGGCGCCTGCGCCGATACAAATAACAAATAATTGAGTCGCCATAGGCAATGCAACCAACAAAATGTTTATCGTTCTGTGTACTCCACAAAGAGATATTATACATATGCACCTCCTACACCTACTATACCCCGATTCCAGCCTACAATAGTAAAACAACATATAAATGTATATAATTTGACGGACTCGATGGCTTATTCGGCAGTGTTCATATCTCGTGTGCCAAGAGTCACGAGTTCAATCTAACACACAATGAATTTAAACATTTTAAATTCACACATCTCATACATTGATTGACCTGACTCAGTGGCAAGCCGCGTAAAACGAGTTATATATTGGGTGTTATGGACATCAGACAATAGAGGAATCACTGATATAATACTGATATACATATTTTAACACCCAGGCACAAGACAACACAGATTCATCATTCAGCAAATAAATATTTTTCCTAGATGAGGATCGGACCCACGACCATTTGCGCCATTGGGCCTATTTAAATAAATTAATGTTGTTTTTTATTTATTTCATTATTTATGGATACCGTGTTTGATAATTACAACTTACTAATAAAGCGCCAACCTTACTATTTGTCTATTGTCATCTTTATTTTGTATAATGATTTATAGAAACTATAAAGTATTTAAATATGCACTCTATAAAACACTAGAACTGTAATAACAATAAGGACAACAAATTTAACTATTCATAAAATATTTTGTATTTAGATTTTTTTAATTTTCTTCAGGGCATAACATAAAAGTAAATACTAGTTTGAAGTAAAGTTCCGGCTTAATAATTATTTTTTGTTCTAAGTATATTTTTTAGCTGGACGTGTTCAAGTATAAGCACGAACCTCTCCAAAGTTAGGTTCTATGCTTTTGAAAAAATATCAATAGTATATTCTTTACAATTGTTAATATCATTATTCTGGGTCGCACTCAACTTAATCTTTCATTTAGTGATATTAAATAAATCTTTGAGAATCCTTTTAATAGAAGGTTAAAGGAAATTTATTGCTTCGCTATAGCATAGCGTTCATAAAGTTTATCGATCGTTCGTGATGTTTGTATTGGTGTCTATTTATTTTTCACAAAAAAGATATCTGGCTCAGTATTACACGCTACCTATCGGTAGGTAAACATTAGGATTGTCTTTTCAGTGTAAAAGATTTACTGAAAGACTATGGGACACGGGAATGTAAAAACCACAGTTGTCTTTAAAAAAAATATTACCCTTTTATTACCCATACATTTTTTTTCATTATTAAAACTGAAATATTTCAGCTTTTTATTAAATTGAAACAAAAAAGTATGTTAAAATGATATCTGTCCATTTAATTTGGTGGATGTTATGACTTTCATAAATGTAATAAGAAAATGAATAAAGTGAAGTAATTCGATTGAAAAAATGCATGGAAGTAACAATTACGTAAATCAAATTACTACGATTACATATATAAAATAATATCGTATGTAAATCTATATTGCAGTCAAGTAACACAGTTACGAAAGAGATAACATTTTTATAATCAAAAGGATGTGTTTAAGATGTTCAACATACAACATGGATAAGACAGTAAAATGAAGTAAGAATGTCTTCACTTGCCTCAAAGTAACATTTTCATAATGTTATCTGCTTATGGAGGCGGTACGATAGGACTGCTACTGGCGTAACAGCCAATATTCCCAGACTTGTTCTGACTTTATCTTGTAGTAGCCTTATTCTCGGATGAGCGGACCAGTAGTACCAATTTATTCCTAGACATCACATTATCGGACGCATCAGCTCACCGCAAGAATGCAGTCCAAGCCACAACAGCTGGAAAGGGAATCTTCACCGAACCTGTTTCGCCCTTCAAAAGTAGAAGTTGTATGCATTTATCTACTTATGTAACTGCTTAAAGAGGTTTATAAAAGTAAAAGTATGTGTAGCCTCCATGTAAACGTAGCCTCTTATTTTCAATGTTTGTATAATTTCATAATTCAGTTGCAGTTGCAAAATGAGTACAAAAACATCTTTTCTCGCGGCTTTCTACAACATGTGCAATTTGTACTTTTCAGTTTGAATGTTGGAAGTTTAGAGCCAACGAAAATTTGCCGGGATTGTTATTTTGTTCAATTATAGTGTTATGTTCTACAATTTATTTTCAAATTTTAGTTTGATATTAGCCATATAATTTGGAATGTTACTTTACCGTATCTATGTAAGTACATGATGCGTCAGCTATAGTTACGCCACATTTTACCTTAAAATACCTGTGTTAATGAGTCACAGCTCACAACCAAAGTACGAGTATATCGCCACCGCGATGATGGAACCAGCTACATTCTGTTTTGCCTTACTTTTTGCGACCACGAGCAATTATTGCCCACTGCTTGTAGTTTTTTTAGGGTTCTGTAAGAGTTGAGACTATTCATATTAAAAATGCGAATACGTGTCCGACTTTTGTCTGCTTGTTACGCATTCACAAGTTGTGAATGCGAAGCCAGTAAACCGGCTTTTCTTAATTTGGCATGTAGATAGATTGACCCCTTGGAACATGTTTACTTTCGGTCAAGAAAATTACCATGCTTGATCCAATTCAATGTGAAAAGCACGGAGTCACGAGCAAAAAGTTTGTTTATTTATATGAAGAAAACAATAAAAGAAAAAAAAATTGGATATTTCTAAAGTTTTTTTTTATTTTGCGAAACTATGTTGAAAGTTTTATTTTTATAGCTACTCAGTGTAATAATATATTAGTAAATAATTTTAAATTAAAAACTAGCTGAGTATTATTCATTTCGATGATATTTCAGTAACTTATAATTTAACAAGAAATATATTTTCCATTGCTAGGGTACGGATTATTACTACGGAACTTACTCTGTAACTTGGCGCGGTATTTGCCAGTATTCCTATGGTTATTCACACCTGACCTTTGCGGACCATCTCGTGAGGGTGCCTCAGGATTCCGTGCAAAATACCCTTGGATCCTCGATTCCAATTTAAGCAGCGCTTGCAGCACCGCCCGATTTTTTACCTTGACACTTATTATACCCAACGACCATTACGTTACTACGCGTAATTGTATTTTTATCCCTCTTACCTAGGATTTTTTTTTGCGTATAGTGTAATCTGAGGTTATTCAATATAATAGGTTCGTATTTTTTATAATTTGTATTCAATACCACTTGTAATAAATAATAATATTTATGCGACTACTACATATTATAAAACTACTCTTTTAAGGGTTTTAAAACGCGACTTGTTAAAATTCTTACGTTTTTGTTCCACGTTTTGGTTACCTTACGGCAATCGTTCAGAAGATTATTAGTTTGGCAACGGTTATCTGTTATGTTATTATTTTACTATAACAGTTTTACAACTACTGTATTCCATTCATAATGACTTAGTTGTCAAAATATATAATGTTTTTTGATAGGTATTATTACGCCTGCCATTAAATTTAGCAATCAATATTCATCTTTAAAAGCGATCCATTGAATTAAAATATGACTAAAATCTTGACAGATTTGTTTAGGTTGATCTGTTACTTTATGTACCTAGTCTTTAAAAATATAAAGTGTTCTGAATTACAAAAAAGTTAATGCAAACAAGTAGAACAAAATCTGTGAATGCTCTCCAAGCCGTACACGTACCCATGCAATACAGAGTACGCCATTTGCACACACGTACGGCCGATTAATAAAGATAATTTTACACAAAGCTAAGTACATTTTTCAATATCAGGATCGATTGTTCAATTAGATGAATTCTTAGAGGTTTATGTTTTCTACCACAACACTAATTTACTAGAATATATCATGATATTCTAATAATCAGATGTCAAACTAACGTGCCTTTATATCTATACATATATATATATTTTAGAAAAAATCCTTTTTTCACTTGGTCACGTCATTACGTGTGATCGGCTGTACCAATTATCCTTTTTTTGTTGTTTGTTATTGTCAGGAGATAGTTCTTATGAATGAAAAAATTTAATAATTACTTGAAAAATTATAAAATTTAAGACAACAATATAATACTAGCTGACTCGAAAGACGTTGTCCTGCCTTAACGATGACTATTTGATTCTAATTGGTAATATTAAGACAAAATAAAATACATTTTTTTAAATAAAATTGTGTTGATGTAATAAAATGTGTATTTATTATTCTAATGCTATATGATATACAATATTTATATTTTTTTGCGTGCATATAAAAAGTTTTGGACAAAATAAACTTATTTAAATGTAATATTATGACATTTGACATAAATCGACAGAATACGTGCTCAAATATCATCGAAATGGAAGTGAAAGAAACAAAAATCGTCTAAAAGAAATGTTACGATCAATGTTATTTTATTCATAAAAAATACATGTAGAATAATTGATGATAAAGTCTGTCAGGTCAGCAAGTTCTATAAAAATATTAAATAATCTTTAGGTATATATAATTACGCGTCATGGTGTTTGTCTGGGATGAACTTCTAAAGTACTGAACGAATTTTGATATTTTTTGCTTACTGTGTAAAGTTTAATCCAACTTGAGAGATAGGATAGTATTTATCTCAATTTAAGACAGGACAACTTCTGTCGGGTCTGCTAGTTATTTAATTTTTGTTAGTGTTATTGTATTGTATTAGGTTGATTTTATAGTTATCCTGTTCTTGTTTGTTCTCTTGTTTCTCTGTTTCTCTGTTGTAATTTTCTTTGATGCTTGTATATAATGTTTTATACAAGCATACACAACATATGTATAGCTACATATAGAGCAAAAACACTTTTCTTATAATAATGATAATCAATAAATAAATAAATAAAAAAATGCTTTACACTGAGACTACATTATCAATGTAAATAATATCAACAGCAAATTTCGATACCATAATGCCAATTGAATAACTCGTGCAACTGTTACTACACTAACATCTGTCATACTACCTGAGTTTTATATTTAGATGATTTATACATCCTCGTAGTTCGTAGAATACGAGGAATTTTGAAAGAGTTCGTAGAATATTGAAATGACGATACGTGATTTTGATGTTTACAATGTTACATACAGTTTTGTAATGTGGGACCAAAATGAATAAAAACTGTAGCACAACAGCTGATTAAAGTTGTCATCAACTTTTATTATCGACACACAAAGGACAAGATTTATCGTGATGCTGCAATTTTGTGGAACAGGTGGACAATGAGACAGTAAATGTTTTATACCTTTATGCCGCATGCAGCAGGCACTTAACGCACTACTTAGGGCTTACTCGGATGTTGACGTATATGTTTAATTTGATGTAGAATAATTTAATATTTGTTACAACTTCATAATTGTGTAATTGGGATAACCCGTATAATTATATTAGCTAATAAATAAATAAAACAAATACTACCTACTAGCAACCCACCCGTTTCGCAACTGGATACATATGCTAACATATTTTGCCTGTTGTAATATATCATGGCAACAAAACTAATGTATGTTTTTTTCCTGCCTAAGTATTCAGTGATCGTATTAAACCATCAACTAACAGTACTTTCTTCATAATTTGTGGTGCATTTCGATCCAGTTACCCTTACTTTCTACAGTCAGCGGACTAAGTAAATATATATATATATATATATATATATATATATATTCGTTGTCATAGTAACTAACAATCTGTCATATTATATAGACTGTTATTTCACAATACTAACAGTAGAAGTAATAAATAAGTTCGAAAAAAGTTTTATCTAGACTTCGGTCGATCTGGACATAAACCCTGGGTCTTACAACTTTGGCAAACCCTGCGTTGTAGATACAAGCAAGCTTATGACTGATTGTTCTATATTCCAAGAAATGTTATCTAAAAGTTACCTCAAGTGTTATCAAGCTTTCCTTGGCATCCAACTTTATTTAAAGTATATCTGTGCAATATTGAAAAATTTTAAATGCTGGAATAATACCCTGTTACCATAATCATACTTATAAATAAAAAGCTATTTTGTCTGTTTGTTCGGGTTAATCTTGAAAATAACTCATCTAAATTTTCTCTGTAACTTTACTTAGAGATAGTTAATGTTATCATTTAAGCTACCTACTCTAATTTAAACATAAATTAGGGTACTAGGCTGAAAATAATACCTATGACAATAAAGATAACATTTATTTTAAACATATAAATAAATCTAACATGTATGTGCTTAATAAAGGTACAAGTCACACGCAAAGTTAGAAAAATATAAATTAAAATAAAATAAGACTAATTGCTGTAGTTTTACTTAATAATATAAATTATTAACTAACAATTCATTTATTTTACTGATTTTGTTGACTGAAAGCCTGATTGCCAATATAATTAGATATATACACAAGGTAGAAAATATAAACACATCCAGCCCGTAATTAGACTATTGTATTTAATACGTAAATGCAGTTGTAAATCAAATCGCCAAATGCAATCCGGGAACCAAATTGAAGCCCTAAAAGTTTCCTTGCTGCATATCTTTAAAAGCGGTTCGACTTGTTTTCTTAAAAATAGGTATATAGTTATTGCTCCGCCTTCCTCTTTTAATAGGTAATTTATGGGTACCGTTTACAGGGCAGTAATATTAAGACCTTGAAAGCCGGCCTTGGGATGCGTACAACCTCGATAACTCGCTAAACGGGATTCTCTATCACCAAGTAACTAACAAATTACATGTTTATCCAACAATTCCGGAACGGTAAAAATTATATTGAAAAAAGTTATAACGCAGGCTTTTTGTCTTATCCTTGAAGTTTGATTGATCGATTTAAAAAACAATCAATCACCACACTTTGGACATTGAGACACGGCGTTGCAATTTTTAAATATGAAAAAAAATAGAATTGTTGCAATGTATTATAAAATAAGTATATCGTCATATTAAGCTGCTGGACATAGGCCTTTCCAGGAGAAAAGCAATATGCCCATAAATGTATGCTATTCAGAATATGTTAATGTATCTCGTCCCATAGAACTTGGGAAACCCTATGTATAGAAACACAAAAACTCTCAGATAGATAGACAAGTATGCCTTTTTACCATATCAACCCATTGACGTTCTTTGAAATTTTACGCAACAGCGTGCGGTTTTGTGCCGCCTAGAATCAACGACTCCCTGAAACCTTCAACTGGTCAAATTGTATTAAAATTTGTTCACTGGTTAAGCGTTGAAAGAAAAGAGTTAGGTACAGCTTCCTACAAAGTTCCTTCGCATTCATACCTTACTCTTACCTATCTCTACCGCAAACTAGCAGTGTTTACGATGCTGTATTTTGGTTTAAAGGGTGAGAAATTACTGGATCATGAGACAGTGTGACGTCCCTGTGTTAATACGAGCGACTATACGAGCAAGTTTCGATTACATTTACTGTCATGCAAACTATATGCTTGATTGAACACCTGGCCTAATAAAATAAAACTTATTATTATGCATATGATGCAAGATTTACTAACATGCATATATTATTCATTAAATAGTCACTTATATATTCCATGTGAAAAATAAAAAAGAGATCAGTAATCAAAAGTTACAAGTGTCGGGTAAAGTAACTGGTAGAATGTTGGACCTCAACAAAGATTTATTTTGGATGAATCGAGCTATGTCGATGAACAATTGAATTGAGGTTGTTGACACTGTTATTTTAGTCTTGACATAAAGAACTTTAGACGCAATCAGCAATATCAATGACGGACAAAGAAAACATCGACGCATGTGAAATAATTGTATAAACACGCGATTGTTAGGTAATTAACGACAAACTCACTCAGGTCAGGTCACTTTAATAAGTGACTAGCAATGATTAGAGATTGCTGTGCTTGCTAGAGAAAATGGGCTGTTAAGAATAAAGCAAACAGTTCAGTGTAAAAACAGGCGCAAAAGGCGTCGAGTTGCGGAATCCTGCCTATAGCATCTATCTAAATATCGAGGATAAGGATGAATGCAGGTCGTAAACCAGCAAACAGGGGAGGTGGCAAACCAGGATACACACCTTAGAGTCTATAATATTAACGATATCGATAAGTATTCGTCCAATGTATGTAAAACTTCAACTTCCATCATACACAGAGACAATAGATATATATATTGAATTCCAGTTTTAAGGACGGTGCTCGAATTTCTGCAAGTAATAAATACTGTGGGCGTTGGAGTCTTGTCAACGCTGAGTGTTTACTTTGCAGCCAGGTTAGGACATCAACATAGACTTTGCAAAGGCCTATGTAAATATAAATATCATAGATCTATACACATAAATAAAAGTGAAGTGTCTGTTTGCAATTTAAAATAAACCGCCGATTTCCGATTTTGTCTGTATCTGTTTGTTCCTCCTGATATTTGAAACAGTTGGTTCGATTAAAACGGGGCTTTCACGAATGTAGTCAATAGACGGAATAAATTTAAGAAAAAAAGGGCAAATCATTTTATTAATAAAATACATATATATTTGTATTTCTGTTCGTTTGTAACAAATAAACTCTAAAACTAATAGTCTTATTTCAATAATACTTTAACTAATATAATGTTACATTATTAACAAGTAATATATATTATAATTTGTCTCCGTATTCTTACTGACTAAACTACCTAATTAAATCTAAGATTATAAAGAGGGAATATTTGATTTTTATATTTTACGATGTAATTCGTATAACGATTAATAAGCAGTGTTGTACTGGCATAGTAACTCCCCCTGTATCAGGTGTCGTCAAGTGGAAGAATTGCAGCTGCTGTGATGACAATGAACTTAAGAAATACTTATAAACTATTTTTATTATTTTACCATTAAAAAGTCACATCTTTTCTAAAAAACAAAGACTAAGTATATTATTATAAGTGTATTTTCTGTAAAATAGTTGCTTGTTAAATATAATGTTGCGGTGTTATATCTTCCCATCAATTATGGATTGCTAAAATATTTATATCGCAGAATACCAGTACATACAAGTAGATATTTCATTATTAAAAGGTATATGCTCCATGTACAGTTACGGATCCTTTAACTATCAAAATCGGCATCAAGTCTTATCACGTGCTACACAGTACAGCTTTAGAAATCTCTGCCAAGATCGCCGTCTCTTTAAAAGGTGAAGTTACCTATTTCTACGTACGAACCAATAGATAGCAATTATTATGTACATTTTTATCTTAGAAAAAGACTATAAAGGCAATAATAAATTTTAATTGAATGGTACAGCACCTATACAATACTACATCAAAAAACTATAAGCATCTATCAATATTGCTGTGTATGTGTACTAACAATATTAATTTAATTACAGATTAAAATAATGACATTGTAAAAGTACATAAAAAACATACCGACGTCGAAATGGATAAAAATTTGGTAAAACATTTTTTGACACTTCTGATGCTGCTCGTACATGGAATCAGTACAGAAAGCAATAGTACGTATAAAGCATTCTCCGATATTTATAAATGTATTCATTGTTTGACAAGTTTTATGAAATCTTACATTTATATTTCAGGTACATTACCAGAAGAAGTACGTCAATCGAGATCTAACCGACGTGTTGTAAAATTGTATGCAGGCCAAAGACCGACACCGATGTTGTGCGAGGAAGAAGGCTTTTTCGCAGATCCTAATGACTGTGCTGTTTTTCACCAATGTATGACTATGGGCAATGGGCGATTAAAATCTCTAAGAGTAAGTGCTGATAGCTAATTAAACTTTATTTTTAACACTTACTTTGGATATATAATGAAACAAAAATATATAACTCCTTAATAAAATATTGATAATGTTAATTCTTTCCAGATTCGGTGTGCGCCAGGGACAATCTTTGATCCTGATACTAAAATATGTAACCACCCACAAATGACTCGACGGTCAGACTGCGGAGGTAGAAGTTTGTCATCATTAGAGGTATCATTCGAAAATGAAGTCAGTAAAGAAATACCTACTCCTATAAAAGCCAACATTCCTGTACCGCTATATTCTTCTACAAAAAATCATAGTCACCAAATGATTAATAGTGACATGACTAAAAACGAAATTAAAGATAATGATAACATTCCAAGGATTATGCAATTAACGGATACTAATATATTACCTCAAAAATTGGTAATAACTACAATGCGTATTTACACAAGTGATCCATGCACAGAAAGTGGCTTTCTGGGCTACTCCGATGATTGTAAGAAATTTTATCGATGCGTTGAAGACGGTACCGGTAACTTTAATCGATATGAATTTACTTGTAGCGATGGAACAGTATGGGATTCTCAATTACAATCTTGTAACTATGCAGAGGCTGTCAAAGAATGCGGTGGTAGAAACATTGAAACCCATAAAATTCCACCCGTTTCTTTTAGTGCTATTCATTACACTACACAAAGTACTACATCTAACCTACATTCTATTACAAGGCTTACAACTTCTACAAGTAAGTATTTAGAGTTTAAAGAGGAGGAAACGGGGGATGAAAATGACATTTCATATGGAGGTCAGAGTCAAACTATTAAACCAGTTACGAATAAACCAATCTTAACATCAACAGCAGCTATTGAACATCTGTCTGATGATAAATGTACAACTAGCGGTTTTATGGGAGATAAAACAGACTGTAAAAAATTCTATAGATGCGTGGATAATAACAACGGTGGGTATACACGTTATGATTTTTCCTGTGGGCCTGGAACAGTATGGGATTCTAAAATACAATCATGTAATCATGAGTGGGCTGTAGAGAAATGTGGCGAAAATTCTGAAATTAATAAGGAAGAAACAACAACAGCTAAAGAAATAGATGCAACATTCGCTCCGAGCACCACTCAAATACAACATAATATATCATCAACTGACATCACGTCCACAACATTTTCTCCAGCTCATACGACATCAAAAACTACAACTATAACTGCAGCACAAATAACACAAATCTCCAATTCGAATTCTGAAAGTATTTGCAATTCTAGTGGTTTTGTTGGTGATAACCGGGACTGCAAAAAGTTCTACCGATGTGTCGATGACGGTAATGGTGGATATACTAAGTACGAATTTTACTGTGGCGAAGGAACTGTATGGGATCCCAAAATTCAAACATGCAATTATGCTCATGAAGTAGAAAGTTGTGGCAATCAAAACACAGAGATACAAGATATGCCATCTTCTGAGACTACTTCAGTAGTGAATGATGGTGAAAATCAAATTGGATATCCAAACCAAAATGATGATATTATGGATAAACCAGAAACTAGTTCAACGTCTACTACACATTCTACTCCGACTGACTCCAATACAAATAATAAATGTATAAAAAGTGGATTTATGGGGGATAACCAGAATTGCAAAAAATTTTACAGGTGCGTAGAAGACACTAAAGGTGGTTACACACAACATGAATTTACGTGCGGTGAAGGAACTGCGTGGGATCAGACAATAGAAGCATGTAACTTTGAATGGGCTGTTAAAGATTGTCGCCTATCAGAAAATGAGAATGCTAACTTAGTTCAAACTACACAACTCGCACCAAGTAGTTCTGAAATGGAATCATTAGACCAAGGATATAACCAGCAAACCACATCAATTACGACTTCACAGCCATCTCCCAGTGTTACACAAACTGGTAGTGACCAATGTACACAAGAAGGATTTTATGGTGTGAAAAATGATTGTAAAAAGTTTTTCAGGTGTGTTAATAATGGTCAAGGCAAATTAGTCAAATATGATTTCATCTGTGGCGAAGGAACTATTTGGGATCAAGACATTCAAGCTTGTGATCATGAATCCTCTAATAAACAATGTGGTTCAAGTGTATTCACAACAAAATTACCGAACTATGACAACGATGAAATACCTGCAGAGACTACTAAAAATGAATCTACTTCTTTTACTACGGCAAGCACAACTACTTCAGGTCAGTCACAGGATTCTGTGAATATATGTACAAAAGAAGGATTTTTCGGTGATTCTAAAGATTGCAGGAAATTCTACAGATGTGTAGATAACGGCAAAGGTGGTTTCACAAAATATGATTTTACTTGTGGTGAAAGTACTGCATGGGATCAAGAATTATTAGGGTGTAATCATATAAACGAAAATAGTAGTTGCTTTTATGTAACTACATCTAATTTAGGCAGTACTTCTCAGACATCACGACCAACTACTACTCAGAAACAAGATGGTACAACAAATAGACAAGAACATGGTACAACGGAGAAGCAGGAACATTCCAATATTATTTCTGGTAATGACCGATGTACTGCTGAAGGATTCTATGCGAACACAAACAATTGCAAAAATTTTTATCGTTGTGTAGATAATGGAAAAGGAGGTTTAACAAAATATGATTTCACTTGTGGTGAAGGTACTATTTGGGTACAAGAAATACAAGCTTGTGATCACGATAATGATATAACTGGCTGTGGAAGTGGAAACGAGCAACAAACACTTCCAATAACAGAAAGTAATCATGAACAGTCACAATCCAGTACACCTGTATCATCAACCTCTAGTGAAATTGAAGCTCAAAGACCAGATCATGACGTTGATAGTGAGTTTAGCAATTCAAACCAGCCATCTTCTAGCAGCGACAAATGTCAAGAGGAAGGATTTTACCCTAATAAAGATGATTGTACTAGATTTTATAGATGTGTAGGCAATGGCCAAGGTGGTTATACAAAATATGATTTCAAATGTGGGGAAGCTACAGCCTGGGATGTTGAGATTCAAAACTGTAATCACATTAGTCAAGTGAAAAACTGTCAAAGAACATCAGTAGAAAATAGTCAGCCTAAGCCAATAATGAACGATGAAGAAGCTCCTACTTCTGGAACTACCGAAAATACAGTATCTTCCAGTGAAACTTCGAAACCAGCCTCAGATAAATGTGAGCAAGAAGGTTACTATGGTAACTCAAATGACTGTAGCAAATTTTACAGGTGCGTTGATAATGGGAATGGGGGTTTAACAAAGTATGATTTCGACTGTGGAGAGGGAACAATTTGGGACCAAGACCTACTGACGTGCAACCATCCCCAAGATGTCACAAACCCTTCATGCAACGGTAGTTCAGGATCTTCTCAAACGGGCAGCTCAACAACATCAAGTACTAGTGATCAGTCAAGTACATCTACTAGCACTTCATCTCCTCAATCACAAAGTACGGCCACTCACTCACAAACGACTGAAAAAAGTGATAACGATACTGACTGCTCTCAAGAAAATTCATCAAAAAAACCGACTAATCAGGAAGTAAAATGTGAAAAAGCAGGATATTATGCAAATCCAGATGATTGTAAGAAATTTTATAGGTGCGTGGATTGGGATGGAAATGGTGAGAGATTTTCAGTTTACCATTTTGATTGCGGAGAAGGTACTATTTGGGATCCTCAATTAGAAACATGTAACCACGAAGATTCAGTGTATCCTCCTCGAGATTGTAGTAGTAAACAAAGTGAAAACGTGTCACAAGGTTCCACAACTACTAAAAAAACTCCTACACAAGAATCATCAACTACTAAACAAACTACAACATCTATATCATCTACAACAACTGAACAAACAACACAACAGCCGACTTCAAGTGAAAACACTACAACGCAGCAAACGACTTCTAGTGAACAAACGACAACACAGCAAACAACTACAAATAAACCAATCACGACACAACAGACGACTATAAACCAACCAACTACGACACAACAATCTACAACAAGTAAACAAACAACTACGGAGCAGTCTACAACAAGTGAACAAACAACAACACAGCAATCTACTACGAGTGAAAAAACTACAACACAGCAATCCACTACAAGTGACCAAACAACAACACAACAGTCGACTACAAGCGAAACAACTGAGCAGACCACAATACAGCAATCAACCACCAGTGAGCAAACAACGACGCAGCAAGCCACCACCAGCGAACAAACTACGACTCAGCAGTCGACTGCAATTGAAGAAACTACAACACAACAATCTACCACAACTGATCAAACTACTACTCAGTTATCTACATCTAGTCAAGAGACGACAACGGCTAATACGGAACAACAGCCATCTACAACCGAGCAAACATCAAATACTACAGAAGAAATAGAACAAACTGATCAGTCAACAGCAGAAAACACCACACCACTAACAACGACAACAGATAAAGATGATAGCTCTACGACAGAAAGTCAGGAATCTTCTTCAGAAAAAGAATGCCCGGAAACTGAAAATGATCAATATTTATATGTGTGTCCAACATCTTTCAGAAGACATCCGAAATATTGCAATATGTTTTATCAGTGTACCGAAGATGACGATAGTCATGATATTAAATTTGCAACTTTCACCTGTCCAAATAATACGATATATGATGAAGGCAAAGTACAATGTGTCGATGAAGATAAAGCAGATAAAAAATGCAACGGACAAAAGGCTAAAAAGTATAGAATGAAACGGCGAAGTAACTACTCCAAAGAACCTGTAAGTATTGTAATTATTATAGCTTTTTTTGTTAATTGCTCACATAACCACACATCTAAATGTTATTATGCTTTATTTTCAGATGGAAGTTGGTCAAAAAAAGTTTTCTTGTAGGCATGTTGGTAACTATCCTTTTGAAAGTAATGAATGTTCTTCGGTATTCCTTAAATGCCAAGATACGAAAACAGGTAAACTTAGAGGGATTGTCCACAAGTGTCCTGAAGGCTATATGTATTGGTCAATCAGTAAGAGATGCGAGAAAAAGGCTATTATGAGAGGATGTAATCAGTCACCTAAAGATTGGAGTAAGAGGTGGGAGATACCACTAGCAAATAAAAGAGATGTCTCAAAATAAATTTAGTAACGTAGATAATATATAATAGTATTTTAAAAATACTCAGTGAATGTAAATAATCAGATAAGCTATAAGTAGGAGTAAAAAAACAACCACTATAATAAATCTATTATCTACCATTATTGTTGAGTACTATCAGCAGTGCTGTATTTGATATTAAATCATCAGGTATTTTAATGGCCCAACTACAAGGGCACTGGGGTATTTATTAGTCACCCATGATCAGGATGACACGCGTGTAATTTTCGCATGATTCTAATTGTGTAATTAGTATAACATATTTACAAATTACTATTATATTGGTAATATTGTAATTTTTACAATATTAGACTTATGTAGTTTTAAAATGACGATAATTTTAAACAAACGCTTTCCTAGGATATATACTTGTCTTTAATTGAAATTTTTTGACACAAGATTATATTGCCAATGAAAAGATTCAAATAGCCATTTTACGAATGAAAAAGTACCAAAAATCTTTGATTAGTATGAAAATTGTATGCATACTGATATAAAAAAATAAAATTCCTGCACTACAGAGTGCATATAGTAATGCTTCAAAGAAAATGTATTTGACTTTCAAGAGTCTCTAATTGCCTCAAATATCAAAACCTTTATATTAACCTTTCCAATTGAATATTTGAGGGAGGGGAAAAACCAGATCCCTATAAATAACATTATCTATTTCTATTGATAGCACCAAGTTAATTAAGTTTATATCGTCTAGTCTCTTTTAACGTGACAATGCTTTAGCTGCCATAATTCTTAAGATATATAAACATTAAGATTGATTAAGATAGATTAAGATATTATATAGTATAATCGTCAAAGTTAAATCTTGTGGTTGAAATATCGTGTTACTTTACAATATTTCAAGCACGACTTAAATTTAGTTATTAAACGAAAAACAAATATAATATAAAATATAACCTGGCGTTTCATTTATTTATCAATTCAAATATTTGACTTATATCGAGTTCTTTTTAATATATAATATCATCATCATTACAGCCATTGGATATCTACTGTTGGATATAGGCCTCCCCACGAATGGGGAAAATTTTGTCTATGATTGTCGCGCTAGGCAAGCAATCGCAGAACGCAGCTAATAATATATATATATATATATATATATATTATATTCTTACCTAAAAGAATGCACAAAAACAACTGTTATTGTTCGGGCTGTTCGGCTTTTTAATAAAACGAAATACTGAGGAGCTTAAATATTAGCAATAAAATTAATACAACACAGTTATCATCTATAATAAAATAACATCAATGCCTTTACAAGGGGACAATACACCTTTACAAAACATTGAAAGTTCAGAAACTATAAAATCTGTGAGAGCTTCGTGCAGATGATGCACTGCATTACTAAAAACGGTACCCAAAAAGGCATGGCAAGGGGTTTCCGATACCAATATATTTCCTTTTAAATCTAACATCAACTTGTTTATGTCATCTAATTTACTATTGTGGGTTTCTGATTTTTTGTCCATTTTAACTCGATATTTAGTTTTTGTTGTGAACAAGGTAGGTTTTAATGTATCCTTGACTTTTATTTCTAATTTGTCTAAGGATTGTACAGTTACAGTTTCGACAAGAGATTTTTCTTTTAAAGCTATATGTTTTCTTTTCCTCAAAAGTGTAGTAAATTGGTCATCCAATATATCTTTCGTAAAGTTGTTTGGCTGGTTTTTATAAAGATAACCTATGAACTTGTCATAGGAACCTGAGTTGTTTACTTGTGTTTGTTGAAAATGTTCATTGTAAAGATTTGCTTGGCCTCTATAATCATTAGCTCTCGAGTTATTTATACCTGGCCTAGCACTCGAAAGTAACTGTTGGGAACTATTCTTCAAGATAATTTGACTCTCAGCTTCAACTGGATCCAACTGAGGCATAGGATTAGATTCACTTTCTCCACGTTCCAATGCATCAATGATATCACGAATATTATTAACGTTTTTCTTGTAAGTCTTCTTCATCTTTTTTGTTGTCTTTTTTTCACTAAAAAGGATATTAGAGGCAGCATGATATTTCTTGAAAATTAATTGAATTTTCTGTATGTAATCTGTATGCGGAGATCTAGGTGTCAAGATTAACGGGTTTAAAGCAATACCTCCCTTATTCCAAATAGAAATAGCTCGGGCCAAAAATTGAATAAATTGTTTCGGTAACTTGTGCCACTGCTCAAAAAGAGGGGACTCATTCATGTATTTATTTAATGTTACATATTCAATATATACATTTCTCTTTCGATTTCTACTCCAGATATTGTTGTTCCAGAGCATATCAAGAGCGTTTTCGTTATTTTCCTCCGCACTTATAAGATTTTTGTCTTTAACGGTATCGTTTCTGACAATAATAACGTGAAAATCAAAATTTGGATATTTGTTAGCATAAATATCTATATATGGTAGGTATTCATTCAAATCGACTTCATGATTAATATCTTTAAAAATGTGCATATAAACTTGTCCAGGGAATGGTGTGTTCTTCATTGCAGAGCCATTAAAATTGCGATTGGATAATGGTGTACCTTTCTGTTGATCTACCGGCAAAGCAGCAAATGCCACTAGCATGTTATATACGATGAAGCTTAAAAATGCTATCATACTGAGAATAACCCACCAGTACGTAAGAGGTGCTGACCAGTGATCTGTAATCAGAAAAATTAAATTAAAAATAATTAACTACAAATATTTGAAAACTTTATGCCCCTATGCATAGGCTAAAGACAGAACAACCTATACTAATATTTCATAATTTAAAAACCAGTAATAATTTGGAAGACTTACGTTTTAAGTTTAATATCGATATATTTTTAAGATTAATATTTAATATTTTTTCAGACTTGTAAAATATATGACAGAACTACCTCTAAGTTCTGTCGTATATTTTAACAATTAGGCAATTAAAAAATTATTTTTTACCACAACCTCTGAATGAAATATTAATTTTAAAGCTAATTTTGATAAAAGAAATATTCGCTCATTTAGTCCTAGTAAACGGAGGAATATTGCAAATGATGGGATAGCAGATTATTTTACTTATTGCCTATTTTATCAATCTACATGTATTTACATGTAAATTAAGTAATTACACTTTAATAATGCTAAATTATACATATATATATTTATTAGGTAATAATTGTTATTAAAAAAAGATAAATGGGTAAATACCTGGCCAAAGGCGAATTATGGCAGCTGCACCTTTAACTTTATATCTTGCTCGACCCCTGACCAGCAAGGATCGCGTCCGTCTTTGCAGATAGTCTTCCTCCTCCGACACACCCTCATACAATAGTGGAAATTGTTCACTGTATGTTTCACTCATTCCGGTCCATTTGTTATCTAACATAAAGAGACTTAAAATAAGTATTTTGCATATTTTATTTGTTTCCGCCGATTCGAACGATACAATTTTTTACCTAAATATGACATTTGGTGTTAAAAAAGAATGCACGTCCAAATATTAAAAATATATTAACAAAAAAGTTTGGCATAGCAAATGATCTAACCCTTACCTCAATATGAAATATTCCGATTTTTAAATATGCTATTGAATTAAATAACACTTGTAGTTAAAAATTTAAAAGTTAAAGATTTATTTAACCAATGTATTAAATCAAATGTTACTTCGGTGCAGGGATATTAGAAAACTGAGTAACACATTAAAGCACGTATTCACTTCACGGCATAATTTTGTTGAATCAACAAAGGATTTGTCTCACGTACTGTCGTTCTCAATTCGAATTATTTATAATACTACAGAGTAAGCATTTCACGAGTCAAAGTAAAAAAAAAACATTGATATTAAATAGATCTCTCGTTATAACAACACACACTATTAAATATAACGGTGCCTCATTATAGACACTTGCAAAATGTGCATCGATAATATAAAGTATAGACAGTAGTATTAGACAATGCAGATATTAAATATGTGAGTCATTATGAATAACATAAATTAAATAGAAATTTAAATAATAATAATGAAGTAAGCATAATGTAGCTACTATTTTTTTATGACTTGAGGAAAGAAATGAATATCTTCGGTTTTCACTTGTTCATAGGACTGTAATATATTATATGAATCACTGGCACTCACAGCTCAATAAATCTTGGGAAACGCCTACGGTGACGGCGAACGCGGATTTCAATACACTTGCGCTAAATGTCAGGAGTTATAGATAAGAATTGTTTTTATTATGGCATTATTTAATTACACCTATGAGCAGTTTATTATCGCGTGCAATATAATAAGTTGCAATGTACCAATATAATACAATATAAGACAGCTGGTAGCGAAATGTGGGTGAGTTAGAACTTAATGGGCTGAAATTTCACCGACATTATGACTAGCGGAACCATTTTTATATCACACTAGCTGTGCACGCGACTTCGTCCGCGTGGAATAGTTTCTTTGGGTACCATACCTTTACCTTAACTTATATAAACTTTGAATGTCATGTTTATTTATATCAAATCAATGGCCTAAAAAATAAGTTTAAGTTTCTAGCCCTAAAAATAGCGATACTTCCATTCAACTTTTCATCGCCTATTTCGACCCCTTACTTCGAATTTAAAAATATGATATTATCTATGTCCTTTTTCAGGGTCTAAAGATTGTCTGTGCTAAATTTCATCAAAATCGGTTAAGAGGTTTAAGCGGGAAAGCGTAACAGACAGACAGACAGAGTTACTTTCGCATTTATAATATTAGTAGGGACTATATTAATGGGCTTGCTTTAATCAAACCAGTGTAACTTAAAATTGCCTATATTGTCCCGAACATTATTTTAACTGTCCATCTCCAATTTGGTTATATTACTTTACTAGAGTAGATTAAAGAAAAGCCTGTAAAGCTCTTATGGCAAGAAAGTGAATAAGTATCGTCCACCTGAGAGCTAAAGCTGTGGCTGGACACCAGTACGGAAACAGTGATGTGATTTTCCCCCTGAGTCATTTGAGTTTTGACTATATTTTGGCATACAATTATTGGTAGACTTACCAAAAATTAAATCACGTCACAATTATCAGAATTTGTCACCAATGATCGTAAGATATTTTTTATTTACCAATGGCAGTTTCTATAAAAATAAAAAAGAAATTACGATCGTCACCTCAGCCGCTGGCCTGGTTATCCGGGCCTCCTTGGCAAGGGGGGCAGACAGCTTGATCTTTGGAGTGGTTTTAGTAGCCTGAGTTTAACCAACCAGTCAATTTTGGTGTCATCCTATCTAATAACGAGAAACCTCTGTGTCTGCTTGTAAGCGTTTGCTTGTTGGCTGCCTCATAATGCCCCCACTGAATGATTTCTTTTTGTGACATGTCGTACTTACAGAAAAAGGAAACACCTTCTATAACCAAAACAGTCGTTTATGGCTGTCCAACATGATCTAGTCAGTAGACAGGGCCAAGTCCTGCCTGATCTACACTATAAGAGTAAAAAGTTCTTATGAAAGAGACAGATTAATTTTTCGCCACTTTATATAGAATTAATCCAATGGAATAATGTCAGCAACCCGTGCTTTTGTGCCCGCAGCGTGACAATACTGAGTGAATCGCATCGATGATGAAGCTGTTTATCTTTTAAGGGTGAGATCCGCTTTACTATATGACACAACCGGACTACACTGAAAAAATTATTTAGGAGATATAATAGATACACAGAAAACAAAATAACTTTTGAGCTCTCCTTATGGTGGTGGTGAATATTAAAAGCACAAATTTAATTGTTGCCGCTGCAATGCATTCTAAGATTTCATTTACATTGTGGGAAATTTATTATAATTATTTATACAATTATGCTGCATGAATCGCTTCTTCACCCTGTTTAAAGAGTTTGATTAAACATGTATTGGAAAAAAGGTTACACAAAATATTAGCCATACCATAAAATGATTGTATATTTATGACATTTCTTCAAATTTAGAATTACAAAATTTTATAGCATACAATTCTACAACAAATTTTTATTCGTGCGGTTTGTCTAAAGTTTATACACAGCTGAAAGACTGGTTAGTAAATGGACAAATAATATAATGTAAGATTCAAGATTCTTTAAATGAAATTTTGGTAATTTCTAGTAAATTTTTGGTTAACTAGTTTGAAAATATTTTATTCTGGCGCAACTTGTACTGTGAAAGCAAATTTTGTTGAAAAAGTCGAAATGCAAAGCAAAAACAGTCAGTAATAGTTTGGATGCTGTAAATTTGTTACAGAGAAAAATAGTAAATACAGAAGTGGAAAATTAGTCTGAGTTAGTCGGCAATATTTTTTTCGCGTTTAGGAACAATGGTGGACAACAGTACACCGTCAAAAAATGACGAGGAATATCCCTTGTTGAAAGTGGATTCCGGTGGAGGTGACAACGGAAGGCTAGTGACACCGCCTCTAACGCCTGGGTGGAACGTAACTTGCTCCTCCAAGCGTTCATTGGTGCATCGGTGGCCAGGTATTATTTAAAGTATATTTATAAATAACATAGGCACTTTATAATTTAAAAAATCGAGCTCCGTACTTAAAATAAAACTGTGGAAGCAAGATATGTATTTTTGTACGTTTGTAACAAACTCAAGCACTACCTTCAAAATATTTTTTTCTTTTGAAAATTTACATTGTAAACAAATAATGTAAGCTGGGGACTTGTTTTTGAATACTAGACTTGGTGGAGAAACAGCCGTTTTACAAATACTCAAAATTCAGGAGAAATCATAATAGTTGAATTTATAACATGTTTTTAATGTTATTAGCATTTTGAGATAAAGAGCATCGTTGTTTTTGACACGATTCACTTGACAGGCTTTTTTTTATCTTTGTGTTTCTATTCTCAGAGATCGTGTTTGCGTGTTGGCTGACTGGAATGTTGGTGGGTTTATTTATCCTTGTTCTTTATGGGCTTGGATTGGGGATGATTCGACGACAACCAATCCTAATAGTGGCATATAATAACTCCAGACCAGCAACCAACGTATATTACCATCAAATAGTACGTGGTCGGCAATTAAAAATGAATGAATTTTCTACATACCTAGCCAATATGGCAACTTTTTACTCCTCCCTCCGCTTTAACATGATTATCCTTCTGGATGACTCTCAAAGTAAATATTGGGAGTTGAGACCCATGAGGTTGTTTAACAAATTGGTCCCATACCATAATACAAAGGAATATAACTACAGAATTGACGACGTTGACCAAAACGTAATCAACCAATTAAAGATAAACTACCCAAATGTTAATATCACAATATTACCCTTAAGCAGATACATGGCAATGACTCCTTTAAGGTACAAGTGGAAAGGGATTCCAAGTGAAAATTTGTTATTTTACTTAAGAGTATACTCAGTATGGAAAAATGCAGGAATAAGTATGGATTTAGCGAAATTCAAAAATAAATTTGTCCATAATCAACCAGTTGATTGGAAAATTGAAGCAATTCTAAAGCAACATAATAATGGCATCAAAACTGAAGAATACAGACAGGCACTTGGTAAACTTGATCAAGACAAACAAAACGATATTTTTTCTATGGTTTACGAATTTTTTAATCAAATTTTGAACAAAACTGAATCTTTGTTAAACTTTCCATTTTCTGGCGATATCGTTGAAAAAGATTTGACTATTCCGGAATCTTTGGTGCGAACGCACAGAAGTAAACGTGAGCTACCTAAAAATGAAACGTACACAGAAAATATGAAAATAAATAAACACGTTGATGAAATTAATAAAATCAAAAGTAAATCTAACATTACGCTTCAAAATATGACCCAACCACAAATGGGTACCTTTATCAATATAAACCAGACAACTGACAAACATAATTACAAAGGGATTAATAATAGTCGAGTAAAACCTAAACCTCTAAACAAAAACATATCTGTTTCACCACATTTTGTTGTGTTGTATGATATCTCAATGATATCAGATGTATTTGGACCTTCATACATATCGCCAAATTCAGTTAAGCAGCCTCTATATACGGAACTAACCAGAGAACGTACCAAATCTCAAGATGTTTCACCAATTTTTCTTTCAATAGATTCGGATGGATCTTTTATAGCTGCGTCCTCGAAACAACATCCATTTTTAACTCATATAATTTCAAAAGGATGCCAACGCGCTCCACCAGAATTTTCTATACAGGATGCTATAATTACGCAATGTTCTAATATTTTTAGGGAGGATGTGTATTGTAATAATGTTTACATACTTTAAAAATAGTTCTGAAAGTATGTTTTATTTAACTATATTTAGTATTCTGGTAAATTGTTGTAATTAGTTTTGTATGTCAATAAATAGTTATTAAAAAGCGAAAAACCATCTTATGGTGTTCCCCTGGGTATTTATTTATGCATAAATACATTTCTTGAGTTAAAAGTTATTTATTCTTCCAATTATGGCAACGACAGGCTTAGAACGAAGAACAGAAGTACGAGAAAAATGTTGATATACCCTCATATTGAAATTTGAACGTGTCGACTGAGGCACGCTGGATTTTTGCAAAATCCAAACGTAACGTAAACCGCAGTATTTAAAAAAATGGTATAACTGGATTCTTTTGAATGCAAATACATTAAAAACTACAGCTATATGTGAACTGTTTTGTGACGACAGACATTTAGGAAAAGAATTTGTAAAATGTTTATTACTGGAAATTGACCAGAAACGACCAAGATATACGAGACGATTAAACTGTGGTACCTTGTCCCATACATATAGTGAAATAATAGAATCTTTCTTGTACTACATAAAGTTTTAGTAAGTCTTAAAATATTAATTAGTAAAATTAAAAGGTAAAATAAAATTATCGACGCAATTTGCAATTATTTAGGTAGTCCTATTTCTTCATCGAATATCGTTAGTCCGAAAATTAAAAACCTAATGCGTCTGCTATAATCATCACTATCCACAATGTTTGCGTATACAACATTTTATTTTGTCTTTAATTGTAATGATTTTGTGTCAAAATATCCTGTGCTATAATAATTAGATATCCAAATTTTTCTTGCCATTTAGACACATGTCCTAATTCTTGTATTGAACAATGATGTCGTTATGAACCTAAACAATAGTTGGGGTTTAAAAATCAGGGACAGAAATATATCGCTGTGATACCGACACCACGTAGTCTTGTTTGCTCCTACCACCAGTAATTTAAGCCCGCAAAGACGCGGATGGATTGAGCTAGGTGGCCCACAAACTTAGGAGCAGGTGGTCTTAATGACCACCACCCACGTGGTGGGCGAAAACCATCGGCGACAATAGGGTCGCGTAGGACCACCGCAGCCACGCAGTGCCGGAACCGTGTCAGGAGACATGCATGCTGCATGCTTTATGTCTTTTAAATATTATAGATTGTGATATTTATAACAAAAACAAATTTGTCATGTATTATATTTAGGGATTTCGGTTTACGGGCTCGTGATATTATGAGACATTAAGTTTTACAAATCATTATTTAAGAAGTTAGATTATGGATAAAAAAATATAAGATAAAATAGAGAACCGATTATTCAAACTAATCCCTAATTTCTAATCTCCACTTACATAGCAGCACTGCTTAATGAGAGGAATATTAGAAAGTCTCGTCGACTAAACTTATAATAAAAAGGTTTTTAACTCAGTGGCTCTATTTAATTCAAATTATTACACATTTGCTTAAGATGATCTCTTGCTTAGTGAATAAGTATACAACTAGGCCGATTCAACGTAGACGGAAGCGACTTGATGTTAATAAACAGCATGACACATCTTGCTTGCTTTACATCCTCGTTATAGGTAACTTTAGTAGAAAAAGATTTGCAACAATCTTCTCCACCTGGCAAACCTTGAAAGGAAAAGAGTAAGATATCTATATAGACGGAGCGATAGTAGTCGGTAGCTAGAAGGCGTATATATAGGTATATGATGATTGCACTTATTTATTATATAACCAAAAAACCTTTGTAAGGGTTGACACAATACGGCACATTTGCTGCTGCTAATATGCTGCAAATAAATACAATAATAATGAATATACGCTATAAGATACAAAATTGGAAAGTGTAAATCAATCTAAAATCGTACTAGAGCTTACAATTTTCCTAAGAAATCTTTATAATAAGAAATATGCTTCTAAAACTTTTTAAAATAATTTTGTCAGCTAATGAAACTCCAACTCTCAACAAAATTTGAATATTAATAAATCTAGTAATAAATATCACTGTTCACCTCCCAAATATAATAAAAAACATTCAAATTAGTGTTCAAACCAGCTGACAGAGGAGCCGGCAGAATAGAATAGTACCTCCCACTGCACTAGGTGTCATAAGGGGCAACTAACGTACGAGAACCGACAGATAGCGGTATATCCATTCGAAACAGTGCAGCTCAAATTTATAGGGCGGGTCCTCGTCGCAATACCTGCGCTCTGCGATTGCCAACACGCTTGCACAGTGCAGCATATATGGGCAAAAAACCTTCTTTATTGGAGAGGCTTATGCCCGACAGTGGACTTCCAATGGCTGGTATGATGATGATGAACAAACATTAAGAAATAAATTAAAAATTAATGATTGCTATTATTTATGCTATTATAATAAATTTATCTGCATACATAAAAGGAGAAGCTGACTGACTGACTGACTGACTGACATTTAAACGCAGTGCCTAAACTATAAAGGTTAAAAGTTTGAAATTTTTTACTGGGGTTTCTTTTACAACTTAATACTATGAAAAGCTTTTTGGTAATTCACCCTGAAAGGGGGTAAAATGGGGCTGCAAGGGTAATATGAAACTATGCTGTTTTTGAAGTTATTCGAAGAGAATAAAGTTCTTAATTAAAAGTCATGAAACACGTAAAATATTTTTTTGCAAATTTTGTATAAAAGTTCTACAACTTAACGCGGGTGAAGCAGCAGGACGTTGCTAGTTTTTAATATAAATTATAAACTCATTGAACATTACTTAAGCTAATGTAAATATATTTTGACAATAAATTTGCCGTGGTCGTGTATTATACGAAAATCTTATTAAACAATCAGAAATGCTAACTTTAAAAAATAATTGCTTGAACTTCATATCAGGTGTTAGAATTCAATTTTGCAAGTAGGTAGGTAGGTCGACCATAGTTATATAGGTACTCTTCTATTTTGTTATCATCAAAATGTTGAGTGGGCTATCACTAAGTAAACAAAGCGTGTTCAAATCAAAATTTTATGATTGGTTCTGAATTGAAACCATAAATTATTTTGACACTAAGAAATAATACTATGTGTCAATCTTTGTTGTTGTTCTTCCAATGTGTTCCAGTGAATATGTGCCAAATTAAATTAATAAAACGGTGCTAAGATGTTCTTTGATCATTGGATCAGATTGAGGAGTACAATCTGTAAAAAATACAACTGCAATGAAATTACCATTCAACAAACTAATATCTCCTTTAATAAAACCTCACTTAGATATGACATGGTCATTTTGCCAAAATCCAATATTTACAATTGCATTGTATTACGTCTATTTTTATGGTACAGTTGGTTTTGTAAGTTCACTTTAATTTGATATTTAACATTAGAAATCGCTATTTTCTTCCATTACGAAATAGCATGTCGAATTGTTGAAAAAATCTATAACTTTCTATAATAATACTATTTTTCCATCGGTGATACTTCATTTTATACCAAAATTCTTGTAATTTTTTGGAATTAAAATGTGTCTTTCGCGATTTAATGTCGCCTTTGATGTTAACTACGCCTATACGAAATATCATTTTTATCCCTATTTGATACGCCAAATATAAAGTACATATTGCTGAACTAAGTATAAAATTTAACTTGGATTGTAACCCCTAAAAAATGGTGCAAAGTCCCAGGTCTATTAAAAATTATTAAAAATCAAATATCAATCTGCAGAATTAATTCTGACAACAAAGTGTTTGCGTTCATTTTCTAAATTAATTTCATGGTGAATTTTGTAGTTGTTAAATATGAAATATCTGAACACACACATTGGAGAGGTTCCGATGGTCAACGAGATATATGAATTTCCAAGAGTCGACCATAGTTTTATGATCACACACGACCTAAGGATTATTGCATTTTCTATGAGTCTAGTACAATACGCCTGTCTTGTGGTTGGATGTTTAACAGTAAGCAACAATTTCTTTCACGATTCCTAAGGATAGGATAGTATTAATATTTTTTTCTAATTATATTTCAATAACATATCTTGATAGAAATACTCATTCTTTTCACCGACATCTAAAAAAAGTCTCAAGTATCCAGACCAATTTTCAAAGCTTTATTTCTTATTCGCCATATAGTAGCTACGAAGACCGCTATACAGACATTGTAAAAAGATACCCCTTTTTACAACTTCTGTAAAAATTGTGTTTGTGTCCACGTCAGTTTCATTGTGCTAGAATAAATTAAAAGAAAATGGTTACTTACAAATAAAAGGGTATTAAAAACCTTCACAATTAGATATGGTCAGTGTCCTTTAAATTCTGTATATTAGTGTTACGTATTATAAATACAACCGTCCGGTCACAACACTCGAACCACCTTTGATTGCACGACTACAAACGTTGTAATGCGCAACGGCGACCGACATATTCAAAAATTAAAACATAATTTCATTGCTTTAGCTATACGTTGATCGATATATATCTTCAGACAAACATATTTATCAGAACTTTTTATAGATGAAGACTAGATCTCGTAAAAAATAAATTAATGTAGACAGGCAAGATATTGATTTAAGATCGCTCTTTATAGTGGTTATTTAGAAAGATGATTGGTTTTCTGTGCTGTGTGCTGTGAATTAAACTTGGGATTTTGCACCCAGTGGTGGTATTCAGCGATTACCTTACTATATGAATGTTTTCAGGAGAATCCAGCACTGTTTTTGCCTCACCTAGCCGCTCAACTCTGCATTGCTTTCATAAAATTTGTGAATCTGCTATACTTTTCAAGCCATTGTAACTTGAAGATTTTAAACCAGCTCAAGTTTAAAGTGCTGGCCTTAGTAATCATGACATTCAATTGGTGTCAAGAATTTTGTGTTTTCAGGCAATATTTATGTTTGTGTGACTTGTAGATGGGTGATGTGAATTAAAATATCAAAAATAAACAAGCCCGTTTCATTAATTATAGTAAAGTAAGAATCATATAAAGTAGGTAGCTTTATATTCTTAAAACAATAAATATCGTATTATGAATCAAATTATTTATGGATACTACTGGATGGATATTACTAGCGTATTCGGTTTCAAGTATATATAAAAATTAGTACACAAGTCCACATCACAAGGCTGGCACAATTTCACAGCCAAATATGAAGTGAAAATTAGAGCGCGAGCAAAATTAAGAGTTTAATGTTGATGTATAAATTTGAATAGGTAGATGTCGTTTTGTGTACTAAGTATAAAATCTATAAAACCTCCTTAGATTTATTTTAATCACTGGCACACCGGCCATAATTACATTGCACAAAATATAAATAACAAATGTCTAAGGACAGCTTGTTTGCTTCGTTTTATTTTATGAAATGAAAGCTCCGAACTGAAATCATGAAGACCCGTTGAAGTTTCCTCCAGGACCACAATGGAGTTCGAAAGCAATAATCTGTTGGAACAGCTCCGTATTAAACACGACAGCTATGCAAATGCGGTAAGGGTAATAAAAATTAATTATTCAGGGTCGTCATCGGTGTCGACGGGTGCTAACAAACCTCCCTTTGTCTTTGTCTCAAGTACCTAATGATACCTAATGATAATTCCCCCATAGGTAAATTTAATTATTGTCTATTATAATTTAAATATTATCTTGGTGTGCTGATGAACTTTTAAAACAGAATTATTATCATCTTATTAGTCCAAAGCTGTACAGATCCTTCCTAATATTATAAACGCTAAAATTTGTAAGTATGTGCGAATGTGTGGATGTATGTTACTGTTTCACTTAACAATAGATTTTAAAACATAGGCTTTAATTTATGTAGATTAGTCTAAAATATAATTAAATCTTGTTTACAATGTTAACGCCTTGCCAAGTTTTATCTGCAAATCTGCTTATCATTGTGTTGTGTGCGAAATGCAGACAAGAACGAACGTTTTCTTGAATAAAATCATTTCTCTATTTAGCACTCGTCCTATACCGCCAAAATTATAAAACTCCGTTCGGCAATTATAACGGTTAGTCTTTAGTAACTCGATCGGCTGGATGTCAGAACCAATTTTGACGAAATTTTTGATGTATAAAGTGAGACGGATGCTTGGAGAAGAAAATAGGCTATTCGGAGTACTAATGATGTGCAGATAGAGTAACATGCATCAGCTAGATTATAAAGATTTGCCCAATAACTGCAACATTTGAGCAACGCTTGAAGGATATACCGCTATCATTCGGTTCTGATACCTCAGTCATCTCATAATGGAAACATATTTTACATGGCAGTTGAACGCATATTTGATCTTAATGTCTCAATTACCGCAGCTGGAATTAAGCGATAGTGACTGTCCGGAAGGCGTGCGTGTAAAGCTACGGACTCTTTTGGTAGCGCTGCTGGGCGTGTCAATGTCAGCTTGCGCTTTCGCATCGCAGCCCGTCGAGTTGGAGCTGGGTGACGATGAAGTAACCCAGAAGCTCAATAACATCAGTTTCGCTAGACGGTGCACATTATAATTTTTTCCTTTTTTATCATTTTCATCATAATATCAAACGTAGGATGCTGGACATTGGCCTCTTAAAGCGATTTCTAATGTCTGGTTGTATACTACCTGCGTCCAGCGCGATAGTTTTAGTTAGATCGTCTATTCACCTTGTGGGTGGGCGTCCTACGCCGCGCCTGCCGATAGTTGGTCTCCATTATGGAACATACGACTCAACTGCGTACTACGAGTTAAGGTACCCGCCCACTGCCACTTTAACTCGTTCATACGCCGGGCAATATCGCTAACTTTAATTCTTTCACGGAGTTCCTAATTCCTGATTTTATCGTGCCAAGAGACTTCGAGCATTGCCCTCTTAATAGCTCGTTGAACAATTTTTATTTGGCTAATAATTAAAATAGTAAATATCACATTTTACTACCGTAAGTCATCATTGGTAACACACATTGGTCAATTACTTTCGGCTCGAGACACGTCGCTATGTCGGATGACATGTTTTGCAGTTTTCAGAACGAGTTTACCTCGTTCTTGAACTGGACTAATTTTCCTAAGTATTGTTGAGCAACTCATAAAGTAAACTTAAAAAAATAAGAAAAAAATGCTGACATGAATTACGCTAGGTGGGATAGCTAACAACTGGCTTAATCTGGAAATGGAATCCAAATGATTTTATTAGCAGAACCAAAGCTAAATTTTTAGTCATCAATTCCAGCGCTGACGAACGCCAGGTCAGTGAGCGTCCCTTTTCCTGAAGACAATATGCTCACTCTTCGAGATTAACCCGTAAACCTTGAAAGCTTCTGAAGGACTCTCGTGATCAGGAAGGCGTTCAATCAATGGCATCTTAAAAGTATAATAGCTTAGGCGGCCGGTTGAACGGCCGTCATTTGAAGGTTTTCCAAAAATTGGAAGAATGATTGCATGCCGCGGTATACCAATACAAATTTGTTATGTATAGGTAAACTTGGGAACATACCTGAACAAATAGTAGTAGTAGAATAGTTCAAGAGTGGGTAAAGTATAGAGTAAAACAGCAAAACATGTAATATTTAAATTGCTCACTATAGTAATAAAACTGTACCCAATTATATAATTTTTATACAGTATAACCAAGCCTACTATTCGCCTTGTGGTTGGAAATGGAAAACTGAGCGCCTTGGTTACAGCTGCCAGTTCATTATTGCTTCTTATCGCAGTCATGTCTAAGGTAATTTAAACGAATATCATATCGTCTGTCCTATATGCTACATAATTATGACATTTTATAACAAAGATCCCGTTGCCTTAGTCACCTTTACAAAAAAAAAACTTAAATAGCAAACGAATTAGTTTAAAATTAGTCTGTATTGCTGCATAGATCATTTTCATACAATTTTTATACACTGTAGGTATTTATAGATACAAGTTTTCGGAGCGGTAGCCTTGAAGTCAGGTGAATCAACAGAATGCATACCTTCCAGGAACGATCTTCCCATTTCGCACAATGAGCTACCTACAACTCGTGTGTGTTTTAATTTCACCAGCAATCTTGGTGGAGACGCGGCGCACGATGGTTAGCCGCGCCCGCTCTCCTGGTCACCGCGCTAGAAGCAGCGTCGGATGCAGGCGATGCAATGCTGGTTGCAATACTGCGAGGCTCCTCCGAACCAGCTAAGGTTGCAGTGCAAACCGTCGCGGCGGTTGTTCTCGTAACTATAGAAATCTTAGTCTGGTACGTATAAAAAGAACGACTATTTCTTTTTTTTTATTGCCCAGTAAGATTTTTTTTTGCTATCCCTTCTGGACCACTCATACGTAAATTACAGCGACACTGGAATAGGGAAGGCCGTATAACAATAAATTTCTAGGGTACCGGCATAGGTGCCGGATTGTTCCCGTGAACCCTGCGGGAACGTTTATCACTCGAGGGCGCCCCTGAGGCCAGGTAACGGCTCAACTGGCCGTCGTTTGAGTTAGTTTTTTGCAAATGGGAGCTAAATGAACCGGGCCACACTGCAATCGGGGTTCGCTCGTACTAATTCCCCGGTATGAGAAAGATGCAGGTTTGAGTCCCGCCTAAAACCTGAGACAAGTTTGATTTATTTCTAGTAAATATTTTATCTCAAACACAATTCTTATTTATAGATACATTGTTCTTTCCAGGTACTTCATAGCAAAATTTTTTGAGTACAACCCTCCGTCATTACAAGAGGAAAAATCCACTGTTATTCAAATAAAGCCACTTAAAACGGAGTAAACTTCACAAATTCATTTCAATGCAATAAACGTATCATTTTAAGTATTCCGTGTTTTTAATTAAAGAAAACATTAAAAAAGATTTTCTGTAAAAACAGGTGAATGAATGCTTCGGTGTTGTAAATCTTCATAGGCTGCGACTGCGGCGATAATTCTCAGGCCAACTCCGGGCCTATCATAGCAGGTATTAGACCTGCTAAATGTACATTAACTATATATAACGATAACTGCCTACTCTCTTGTTAAAAGAAAGGATTAATGTGTAGGCGCAATAAAACGAAACATAAATATAATATATATAATATCGCTGATAATTACAATAATTAGAATGGAAGCAACAATAATGTAAATAAATCATACCTATAATATAATTACCCTCATCTACTAAGATTTGGAAAAAATGTAAGGCACAGGTGTCAGCATGCTACGCTACTGATCTATCACAAAGCAAATGTAGGCATCATACTAATACCTGCTAAATGTACATTAACTATAGTCGTAAAATGTTTGCCTCAGCGGCCTCTCTGAAAAGGTTGCGGAAATTTCTTCCCTTTGCTACCAAAATTGCTCCTGCACAATCTCTCCTTTTACCTATATTGGACTATGCGATGTGTGTTATCTAGATCTCACTGAGGCCCAGTTCGAGAAGCTTAAGCGTCTTCAAAATTTTTGCACCAGATTCATATTCGGTTTACGCAAATATGTGTGTGTGTGTGTGTGTGTGTGTTGGTGGATGTTTTTCTTTATATATGTTGATTGTTTATATTTATACATTAGTTTAATTTATTATACACCTCAAACTGCCTTATTGTTATATTTCTCTTCTGTCCAAAGGTTGCCTGGAAGAGATCGCTCTATACGATAAGGCCGCCTATTGTACTGTAGTGTTATATGTTTTTTTATGTTATTTGAATGTGTTGCTTATGGTGTGTACAATAAAGAATATTATTATTATTATTATTCATAGGTAGGTACCTGCTAAACAGTTTGAGAGTTCCGAAGCCACACTACGGTAAGGTCTTTTATATGCTCACGAGGCGCCTAGATGTCGGAATCAATGTTTCAAGACAATTATTTGTCATTAAAACTACCATATTGAACGAAACGCATTAATGTCCCTTAAAGCTAAGTGGTATTTACGCTTCGATTTCCGCAAGGTAACCGAAGCGAACTAAAAGTGTTATAAGTTATATAGATCGCGAATCTATTTAACTTTTAACAGTAGTAGTAGTTTAGTATATAAAAAAAAATATTTTATTATGAGGTATATATAAAAATATATTATCTTACCGTTCACTTTTTCCACAAGTACGTTTATCGACTGTTTATATTATATTACATATACATAATCAAAGAGATTTATTCAGCCATATAACTTAACTTGCGAGTGTTTATATACATATAATTTCTTACATTAGTAACCATTACCAGTACCTAGCAATGTTGTCAGGCACTTCATATTTATTTCATTTACTAAGTTATTATTCAAGAAATTGTAGGTCTGTAATTATATATTCTCTCAGTTTCTAATTAAATATAAAAAATGTAGTAACGAAATTATGTTTCCCCTTGGCTGCTACGCATCAGCAAGAATTAGTAGTGAATAAAGAGATTCTATTAAAAATAGTGGTCTTATCAATCATACCTCCAAGCTAAACAATTTGTTATAAAAATATCGTAAAGTATATATTACACGCAACGGCGCATTTGCGAATTAACCATCCCTGCAAACTATCTCGGAATTCGACACCAAATTATCTATATCTAATATTATAATGTGGCTTTTGCATTTCCATATAAAATATAAATATTATTTTTGTAATTGCACTTATGCAGAATTCAGGAGCGTAGCTATCGCCGTATTTGCCGTATTAATTATACGGGGCCCCCAAAGTGTGTAAGGAAAAAGAATAAAAACTTTCTAATTTATTTTATTTTACAAATGACAAAATTCTATAAAGCAATTCCTTTTTTTCCCGCCTTAAGCGTGCGTTCAAAAGTTGGCAACACTTTACATCGTTATGGCGAGCTGCGGTGCGGGACTTCCCCGTTTTACTTACTTCATCTTCAACTAAGCGGGGAATCACAGGGAATCCTTCATCGATAGTGAATATTTATAATTCAATTTTTATTTGTAAAATGGGTAAATTATGTGATAAATAAATAAAATCTTCACCTCCATACAAGGGCCTCAAAAAAATTTTTATACGGGGCCCCGACGAGGCACGCTACGCCACTGGTAGAACCTAACAATTTAGGTAAGGAAGATGCTGTTGGGTACAGCGGACCGACACACATATCCATAAGGAGTGGGAAACACTCATCCTCCACAGTGAACAGCCACGCTTATAATTTCGAATCACGTTTATCAATTCAAACCCTCAATGATGACAGAATGGAGCACCCTGAAGCCAGTAATCATCATCTTTGTAGACGATGGGTCGGACGAAAACCCGCGTACACTTTAAAAATACAACCTGGACGCCCTGTTTATAGCGACTAATACTTCTGGGCTAATAACCGAGTTGAGCGTCGCATGGCTTTTCTCAGCAAACGACTGGCAGGTTCTGCCTCATGAACATTTTGGTTCTCATATCGACGACAAAGGAAAGACTACCGATGATGATTTGTAGAAACGCAATTTTCAGCACGCTGGGGAAACACTTACAGAAGAGTGGAGAAATATTGATAATTACGACGTTTCAGCGGACTATAGAAACGTTACAAAGAGGTTACGTAATACTTGAATGCCCCTAATATACTGTAAAGATATCAGTACCGGTCGGCAAATGGTAGAAAATAGACCGTAATTCAAAGTTTTTTGATATTTGTACAAAGCTTTTCGCATTCCATGTTTGTATAAACTTTAAGTAGTCACATATATGTAAAAGTGATCTGAAATTTGGACTTACTATTATATAATAGTATAGTAGATACCTGTAAATACAATAAACTATTATATAAAATTTGGTGCAAAGTTGGCTTATGTCATGATATGTATGTCACACCTTGGTACAATAATATTTTAAGAGGCGATTTTATACAATTTTTTACTTATTACTTTAAAATAGCAATTATTAAATCATTCGTAAAAATATAATGTGTAAAATATTTTTCTGCACCTATTTCATAAGATTTAAAATTTTATATACATATGTAATGTTTACAGAACTATTAATGTGCTAAATAAATTTAGTTGGCAAGGTACCAATTATACTAAAATAAATATTATTAATTACTCCGTTTAAAAATTTTGTAACTTTGCCTAGCTACTTACTGCCACCTAAAAATTCAACACGTATTCTAAAGTCTCGTGAAATGTATATATTTCTAGCATTATACTATACAAAGATATTATATAATAGCTACTATACTTGTAAATACAATTAAAGATTTCCTAAAGTTTTGTGCAAAATTAGACTTCAGAACATTACTATGTTGAGGCATTGTTTTCAAGTAATCGCAGAAATGTGTTTTCTTACACTACATTAGAAAACTCTTAAATTTATTTATCAGTGTTTTTCTACTATGCATGCATTAAACTTGAATCAAAATCCGTTGCGTTGTTTTAAAGATCTAGCGGGAAGTGACTTTGTTTTATACTATATAATAATACCATTTTGAGCCTGGAAACCTCTATGGACAACCGGCGCTTCTACTTCGAGGAGTTATTGTTGGACTCGCACGATCGAGAATTATGATTTGTGTGTACCTAATATAAATAAAGTTCTACGGCTAATTTGGCGTCCGGATTCACGTCTTAAGATACGCATATGTCTGTACTGAAGGACTAAAATGCTTTTGTATGACTAAGCCGATTGTTAGGAGAATACCCTAAACCTTATTAAACGATTACTCTATTGATATGCTATCGATAGTTAAGTCTCATTGTGAAAACCTGCAATGCCTTTTCTCGATCAATAAGAGAGTAAGTAACTTAAATTTTAGGGGTTGAGTAAGCAATTGCTTTTTAATAGAGATGCTCAATTGTCGGTATGTATGTTTTATTTTAACGACTGCTATTAACGATTATTATTATTGCTTTTATTACTTGAAAGCCCTTAGGTAGGTTTCAGAATAAACATGAAGAAGATTAAAATAATGTGTAATGCCGACGTTTTATCCACCCCTATTAGTTATATACTCGTATGTATACCCAGGACAAATAGTCCGATTAGGTAACTTCAAGATAAGGGTCAGTTGCCAGAAACAATTCGGCTGAGCAGCGTTCGAAAAACTACGAAACATCTTCTCGTCCGACATACTTCAGTGTCTCAAGCCCATTGGCCTTATAAGCCAACTGAAAATAGCTCGGGCTATGGAGGATAAGGTAATGCCCGGAGTCTCTTTGCGCAATCAAATCAGGAATGAGGAGATTCGTAACAGAATCAAAGTTACCGACATTGCCCGGTGGATTAGTAAGTTGAAGTGGCAGTGGGCAGGGGTCGTATGGTTCTGAAATGTAGACCACGTTACAAACAATACATTTAATAGGTACTTCCTCTATAAAAACCACAGATATATCGAATGTGAAATAACGGAACGAAGAGTCTGCATTATAACAAAATCCGATCATTGCTAAGTTGGGGATTCCGAAACTATCCATCAATTATTGCGGAACATTTAGGAATGAAATACTTCGTGTTTGAAAAAAAAACGGAAACGAAATTGAGAATTGAATGCCTTTGATTAGATATGTATTGAGGCGAGATTGGATACATGGAAGGCAGAGAGATCAAGAGTCTCTACTAATAGTTATATAAGGCTACGATGATCTATCAATCGCCTATCGATATGGATGACACATGCTTCTGCACGTTGTGCAAGATCTAGTATAAAATAACAACACTATATTAATTAGTTAAATCTTAAAGGTATCACCCATTAAGTATAATTAACATTGCTATAAACGGCACCTAAAATACTGATGCCAGAACGTAAGACGAAAGAATATTTCGGTCTCAAACATTTTCAAACTACTAAGAAAATACCAAATTAGAAATATACTCAAAGAATATTTGTGAGAATTAAGGAATTAGGCGAATCTCACGCCACTACATTCGCTACAAATCGTTGATATCATGTTAGGATTCTGCTGACTTTGACGGTCTATTTCCTCATTCACCCATTCGAGCAACTGCGATTTTAAGAATAATATCGTCTCTTGTCGAACCATGCCGTCTTGGAAGAACTCTTTCAAAACTATAACGATACCATTGTCGTTGTCTCGGCACGGGTGGCCGAGGGGTCTTTTATGTTTCATGTAGTTGAACACGAATTTGACTACTTGCACTATGAGATCCTCATCGGGACTGAGGATTCTCAGTCTCCCGATCTCTTGAGGTACGAGTTTGGATAGCACGTTGAAGACCACAGTCATCAAATTCGCGTAAACCTCCTGACTAAGATTCTCAAGGACCATAGCGATGTTTTCCGCTCCAGACGCGCACACGCGCAGCATAAGCGAGCCTATACGGATGATTTCACCTGGATGTATTCCTACCAGGTCACTCCTCTCTTCCTCGATATCCATGTATCCTCTCACGGCGGTCGACGAGGGCGTCACTCTGGTGGTCACATTCGGAGTCGACCGGGACGCCGGTCCTATATTAGTGAAGAGTTCTGACCTTTGTTCCTTTCCCATACTGGACAACTGGGACGGATCGAACTTGTACTGCGCGTTAAGGTTGACTTGGCCATCCGCGGTCATGGAGATTCGGAGCTTGTGCTGGTTCAAGTCTTTGTTGATTCGCAACACGTCCGAGAAGTACTGGTCTTTGTTGACAATGTTTATGATACCTTTGATCACCTCGGTGTTGCCCTGAATTGAGCCTTGCACTCTTCTTGATTCGGCACTGAGCTTGTCAAAAATTTTTCTGAAATAACGATAATATACTATATATATTTGCCAACATTTTTACTAATGTGTTTGTAATGTGACACATTATCTTTTATATTGTGTCATATGACACTCTCGGTCTCTCTCACCCTTCAAACCGAAATTATTTATATCTTATAAAATATTTTTAATTTAAATCAAACGTAATTCTCAGTTTTTCACATAATATACAGTCAAAACCGATTATAACGACATCGTCTACAACGACCGATCGGTTATTAGGACCAGATTGTAAGGCCCAGGCCGAGTCTGCAGTAAACTGTTCAGTAAACATACCGGCTATAACAACATAGGATATAGCGAAATATCGTATATAACGACGAAACTATATTGATATTCATCGACTAAAACGATCAACCGCATTTAGTCCCAACAAAACAAAACGATACGAACGAACGTAGATCCTATTACTAAGCATTGAAGTAATAATATTTAGGCGTATTACCTACGCTCTTTCTCCGATCATTTCCGAGACTCTTAGTGCTATAAGTTTTGCAAAAATTGTTACCTTTAATGACCAGTTTAATACCGATGATACCTATTCATAATTTGAGGAGTATTAAACGTCAAACGCAAAACATTTGAGAGTAGGCTTAAAAAACAGACTAAAATGACTGATTACTTCAAAAACTAGTGTAAGTCTTATAGTGCAGCTGGTACATCTTTTATCTCCAATTATTTCTTAATAAACATTTTTATTTCTTTTATTTACATTTCATTTGAAAACTATGTATTATTCTATATTAGATATATATGTACTTATGATAATTTAACTACTTTTGCTAGGTATTGCTTATAACAACTATCGGATATAACGTCGAAAATATACGGTCCCTTCAATGACGCTATATCCGGTTTTGACTGTATACTCATAATATAACAAAAAAAAAGTTAAGTGTTACCGTAGACTATCATGTAAGCAAAAAAAAAATAGAAAGGAACAACGAAATTTCTTTGGTTAAGATTAGCAATGAGGTACAAAGCAACTTATTTCACCAGTGTCCACCAATAGGGCCCACCGGTGAAAATGCTAACATTTTTACGCTAATAATAGTATAGTCCGTTTTGTTGTTTATAGCAACTTTTATTTCACGAGGTGAAATGATGGAAACAAATTGACAGCGTAGACCAGTAGACACTGGTCTACGCTGTCATCTACCATAAATAATACATCCTTCCTTTTGAGTTTTTTTACCATTCATTTATCATCATCAACGACACGCCAGTCATAAGACGTATCAGCCATAAGAAGTCCACTGTTGGAGATAGGACTCCCTAAAAATTTCCAATAGAAGATTAATATTAAATGTATACCATTAATACCATACAACACCTTAGTTTTTGCAGCGTCTGTTCAAGACAATGGAGATTTAGATTTAATAGGGTAAAAGTGTTTTTTTGTGGTTTTCCAGTGGCTTTGACTAAAGTGAAACTGACTGAAGAGGTTTTCCAAAGTGAAACATCAGCCTTTCCTTGAGGTGACATGTTTGCCGAGGTTTTTGGGAATTTTGAGTTTGCTGATTCAAGTAATAATGCTTTGAGCTGTTATGCTGCCAAATTTAAAAGTAGGTTTGTTTGCGGGATGCAGAGATTGGTGCCATATTCTTCTTAAACGCCGCTTTTTGTATGTCTTTAATCTCACTTGAGTGTGGTGAAGTTTCTAGAAGACGAACAAGTGCGGCCTGTTTATAGAAGCAACTACTTGGATCAAGTTTGTTATATATTCGCAAGCATTATGAACATCTCTGGAATATTCGGAGATTTTCAGATTAATTTTGTCGTCCAGATAATTTAGAAAACCATGCCAATCAGTCTGTTGGTTAGTTAATGACTCCGGTGACTCTGAGTTAATGACTGAACAGTGTGCACGTGGCTTTGTTAATATAAAATTGCGGATCAGTAGAATCAGTTCGGATTTGCTCTTTGTTGTTTTTTGGTTTTTACTTTTACTTAACAAGATTTATTTGTAGATCCGACACAGCCTTGGTTGCCAGTTGGCGGGATAGTCGCAAAAGCTTAAAGCGCACTTAGCAGAAGTGTTTCGATCTTATTTTAAGCAGTCAGCAGTTTCATAGCCTTGTCTGCAATTGACGCATATAAATTCGTTTTGCCCGCAACGATGATATTAAACATTAGTTATGGGCATCTATTAAAACTTGTTAATCATAGATCTTCTTTATCTTTAATTTGTTATTTTTGTTATGTTCTAATAACATATATTAGAACATAACGAAAAGAATGTATGGTCAAGTAAAGGTATTTACCTATGCCTGTTGCTTCTCAACCCGACCCTGTAGTCATTGATAGTTTTGGCTTGCGCGTCCTCGATGATGGACTGGGCGGTGCGATTGGACATGACCGCGTGGCAAAAGAACAGGGTGGAAGCCGTGAACTGGAACAACTCCAGCTTGGACGGCCTTTCGCCGTGTTTACGGTACTGAAAATAAATTGATAGAACAGATTTATGAAAAGCACTGCGGTTTCACTTGCGTAGCTTCAGTTCACATGAGAATAATAAATAATAAAAACAGTCCAATTTTATCCTTATAACAAACAGACGTAGATACAGACAGACACAAAGTATTTATTGCATTATTTTATGTAAGTGCCCTTAATTTTTTTTGTGAGAAATTCATCATAAAAGCAAGAAATTAAATTAATTTAAACCTCTCTCTTTTATACTCATAGTTGAGTCTCCTTTTTCCAACAGGGTCTGGAGTAATATTTTTAAGTAGCTTTATAGTAAAATAGAAGGTCATGAATTTTCTGTTAGGTATATCTGATTGTTGATTAGTGAAAAACTATAATAAAAAGAGTTTTTAACGACTTCACAACGCTTTTTTATGTTCGACGTTTCGATTACCTTTCAAAAGTCGTTAAAAATTGTTGTATGATGACTCCGAAATAGCAACCACTTAAAACATATGTCACTGACTCAGACAACAGAGGAATACAATTATAATACCCAGACACAGAACAAACACAAATGTTCATGAGTTTTGGATTGAACCCACGACCATTGGGCCCCTCGAGTGAAAAATGTATCAGTTTACTGTAATAAACAGTCCATTTACGTCACACGTTACAGGGTCGATGACATGTAACAGTACGTGAGAACGGAGCGTGAGGGGTCTATAATTCGTGACGCCATGTCTCAAAATCTACGTGTTAAAACACCAACTTTGCACTATTAACTAAAAACTCAAAACATCTGCATCTCCTATAGTCATTTCATTTGAAATAAGATTCTTTTTTTTCTCTTGGGCACTCTACTGGTGATATCTATGCAGCACGCAATGACGCCTAAACGCCTTTTGATAAAGAAAACTAATTTCGGAACTGCTTATTTTATTCAATATCTTCTAGATGTAAATTTAAAAAATTTGTGACGTCACACTAAGGAGGTGGAGTCTCATAATTGAGACCTTGTGATTGTGAGTAATTTATGGACGGATAAACACCTAACGTTTAAAGATTAAAGTTGTTACTTAATCTTTAGTTTTTATTTTTTTGGATTAATAATAAGACAGTATTACATGGAATGCGTAAAATATCACATGCATTACCTTGAGAATTATGTGTACAAGGCTGTTGATTACGCCGGCACCGCCAGTCACGATGTTTGCGTGCCTTAGAACCTCAACCGACAATGTGAGGGCCTGTCCTGTCTGCACATCGAATTATAAGAAGCTTATTTATACATATCTGGTTACAAAGACAATTATTTTTACAAAAGCTCACAGCAAAATTTTAAATTTTATATATATATATACATGGATAACATGTTTTATGTAATGTTCTTATATAACATAATTATGTTATTATAGAAAAAATTATGCGACTTTAAATTATATACTTTTGATATAAGCCATCCTATATCTCAAGTCCCAATCAAAGTCCAAATCAAACTGCACACAGAAGCCACAAAATTTATAAAACCGGTTCCGTAGTATAGAAGTTCATCTCGGACAAACACTGTGACACATAATTTTTATATATAAAGATAATTTTTGCGTGAATGTGTACAGTCACAAAAAGATCTATACACCGCTACTACTTTTTAAACTATTTCTAGAACATAGAACTTGTATTATGTTAATAGTTCTCTGTCTAAATTAACAATTATCATCCACGGCATTTTTCATAACGACGTAATCTAGGAAGTCTTGACAGTAAGAATTACGAACCTTAGTTAAGTTGGTGCCAGCGGCGGCGGAGCGGGAGAGAAGGTTGCTTGCAGCTCCAGCGGCCAACCCCACGGAAGAGGCAACTATGTTCAGCCAACTACCGCGCGCCTCAGGGTCAGTGGGACTTATTGTCTGCAAATGGACATTTTGACGCGTTTATTACATACATATTTGAAGTATGTGTTGTGAAAATATTGCATTGACAGTGGTATAGGATGAGTTGTGTTTAAAAATTAAGCAGTTTATTGCATATAACAAAATAGAATATTTTAAGTAATAATTTGTCTGCAACTATTTAAATTCAAAAAGTTACTGTAAACCTATGACTGTTATACATAGTACACTATCTTTGGGAAAACAGCACAGAGGAACATAACTAGAATTACGGAGTAATACTACTCACTTGTTCATGGGTTTTTCTATCGTGTAGATGCAGCGAGGACCGTACCAGACCATACAAACAAGTGCCAACACCCGCCACTGCAGCCCCGGCCATTACAACCGGACCCACCGGCGTGAAGGCAGCCACTCCTAATACTCCTATAGCCCCGATAGAGGTGATGGTGCTAGCTGTATCCGCCGAGCTTAATACTCTGGACTTGAGACCCAGCGTTGGAGACGGTGACACGGTCAGCTTGACCGCGAATGCTTCTTCACCCTGATTTAAATGTTAAATTTTTTATCGACATATACTGTGGGGTATGATCAAACTTAAGTGCAAACTTCCTCCTAAATACATACATGTCTATTAAATATAAGCATGTAAATGGCATTTACTTTTCCCAATACAAATCCATAGATAAAACAACAAGATATTTTTGACCCAACACCTTTGTCCTAGAATTATCTGAATTAATCCATACAAGAAAAAAACTTCATGGCAGCACGCATGTGATATCCTCGATGTTGCAGGTCTCCATGAAGTCCTACAGTAACGGTATAACTATTATACCAGGTTAAAAGTAGATTCTATGGTTTAAGTCTACATTCTATCTAAATGCATTTTTTTTTAATATAGACCTAATACTATATATTACTTGATATCCGCAAGTCAGAAAGTTAGTAATAAATAATTTAAATAAAATTGGATATTTTCTTACTACAACTTTTCTCACCTCAATAATAGTTCCAGCATATTCCCCATTTTCAGGCACAATCAAGACACATTTAGGCAATGTGTTATTTGTTAAATATGAATTCCAGTCTTGGTATACTCTAGCATTTTCATCAATATAAATTCTACATGGTTTGGCTGTAAATTATATAGAAATTAAAAAAGAAGTCTTGAATGAGCTCAAACAATGTAAATGAAACTTGTAAATATGTAAAACACTGTAGTTCAGATATGATGCTCATTAGACATTTTAGATTAGCTAAACGCTAATTGTGAGTAGGTCGACTGATAACATCTGATAAACCTAATTAAAAAGATACTACACTGCACTCACTTAACAGCCTTTTATTAATAGCCACAAAGCACTGTAGGAAAATTTTTAAATCTACTTATGGAAAATGATTCCTAATATTACACTGTGTTTAAATTCTAACAGTTAACAAAAACAATTGAATTTTATTCAGGAATAAAAAATAACATCGTATAACATCTTATACATTGAACTGACACTGATCTGCAAACACACATGTGGTTTGAGTGATAGTGTCACCATAGCCAATATAAATAATAACACAAAGAATTCACTAGCATGCCACCAAGTCAGTGACTAGAAGATATTAAATACATAGTAGCAAGAGAGTACAATATAAATTAATCTACTCTGAAAATAGTTTCTGAATAAGGGCTTAATTTTTATGAAGAGTATTTCTTTATAACACGTATACATGAGGTAGACTTCATATAAAAGGTCATTTGCATTGGTACATTACTCTCCCATTTTTACTGCCAAATATCAGTGTTCACATTGCTGTGCTGGTTTAAAAGATAAGAAGTTGCAATAACTACTAGATAATGTTACATAATATCTTTAAGTCACAAGGTTGACAATGTGCTTGTACCATACCCTTGTGATATTAGAAGCGCCTATAGGCTGCTGTGCCTCTTACTTGTCGACCTAGACTAAGAAAAAAATGATTTAATTGTAATCCATCCAAAATAATGTAGCTCAAATGCAAAGGGCTGGGCAGCAGCATCCTCATTGGGAAAGTTGCACTCTTAAAGTTCAAAAGCTTATGTCGCTTATGTCCAGCTGTGTACCGGCTCCAATGGCTGATATGATGATGATGCATTTAATTGTATATATCTACTTACTTCCCTCTATAGTAGGTATACATTTTCTGACTTTAAAAACAGCTGTACACCATATATCTATATCAGTTCTCGTGTGCAAATCCATCCAATACTTTGATGGTTCAAATTGATAGATTTTCAATGCCTTTGGTTTAGCACAGACCACTAAAAGTATTGACATAACTATATCCTCATTATTCTGTGAGTATTTACCTGAAAAAAAAATAAATTTACTATAATGTTCCTAGAATAAAATATTATATTTAGCTATCTAATATAATCTGTATATTTTTATGTAATATAATGTTAAGAATTTATTATAAATCAAATTCCACAAACGCAACTTGGAGTAAATGGACTTAATATTGCAACAAGTTTTTTTTTCATTGATCTTAAATCTTTTCCTAAGTTTCAAGCTAACTACATACCAAATTTGAATTTCTAAGATGTGAGAGTCTAACAATTAAAGATATTAATAGACATATTTTACTCTCAAAAATATTAGTATGGATTTAGAGAATATTGTTTTATAACTAAAAAGGTTTACAGTCATCTTACTTTGGTCACACAGTTTGTTATACACCATGATAGCTTGCGACTTTTGTCGGCTCGTATAGCCTTCTAAATGTGCATTATCAGTAGAAGGTATATTGGTCAGCTCTCCTTCACTGCTGGGACCTCCGAATAGAGCAAATGCTATGTTTTGTAGCAAATAATTTCTATTGCTCATTTCATACCTATATAAAAAATAAACAATTTAAATAATAAGGACTGGTGAAACTACTTCGTAACGTACATTGAATAAAAAAAGAATTTTATATATATGCAAAAGCATAACTTAATATGATAATACTAATGGCTGAAGATAATCATTGTGTTTATTTTATAAGAAATAAATGAGAGAAATTTATTTATATTAAATTAAATTACTAGGTAAGTTAGAATATACTCACTTAACCCAATCACAGTCGGCTAAATTCTCAAAATACTCTTGTTGTATTTGTACAGGGGAAAGCAGTGTCGTAGAATCTATTCCATTTTGGGCAACAATTTGATCCTGTTCTGATAAAAGTATATCGTAGGATTCTAAAGACATTTCTTCGCCGGGGATAATTCTGTTGTCGACTTCCATGGCTAACTTTATTTTATAAATTACACAATATTTTACGATTCTATTTATTACGTCAACAAACAAATCTTAAGAGTTGCACTGTTTCTATGCAATTCTCTCTTGTAAAAAAATTACATCACAGAATAAATTTACACATATAGTAGTAATAAACTAATTCTCTCTTTAGATTTACGCACCTGAACAAAACAAAGTGAAATAATTACGATTGTCGCAATAAATAAAAGTAGGTTTTGAACTTTGCTGCTAATCAAATATAGTGCTGTAAGTAGGATGTCAGATTAATCGATCAAACAATTGAAACAAGAAATAAACATCATGTCGTATTTATAATATTTTAAAAGTTTAAAATTAATATTAGATATTATATTTCTTTTCTTTTTACTTCATTTATACTATTTTACTACAATGTTGACTTTTCTCCTGTCATTTCTTTGTTATTTTTATTATGGTTTTTTTCATATTATATTGTTTCTTATTATTGTTATTTTATCATTATATTCGTTAAATATAAAAACAATAGTATTAAGTATTATTAATATAAAATATCTTGTAGTGATTTTAGGCTTACATATTTGTATATATAGAAACAATTTTAAAATAAGTTATTAAAAATATAAATATGTTAAATTGTAATAAATATTTAGTCTCTTCATACTTTAGATTTAATAATTATAATTATCATTTAATTGCCCCAAAAAAGTCTATCATGAGGTTGGTTTTAAATTTTTTATACTTCTTTATATAGATTAATGAGTCATTAATAACAGATATCAATGTATTAGCGTTGCTGTGTTTACTTATTCGGATTATGGTATTTAGCATTATAATTTGTTACATCATAATTTATTATTAATATTGTTTACATTACAAACGCTAAGCTTATTTTTTTAAACCAATCTAAAAATAAGATAAAGGTTTTTCAATATAGTTTAGACACATGTTAGTTTGATAACTGTCGTTCTAATAAATCTATGTTTTTAAGAATAAAAGTGTAATAAAAGCTCTATATAAACCGAAGTTCTTTGTTAAAATTAAAACATCACAATTAAAATGATAAATTGTCCTGAAGAAAATAAGATATGTATAACTCTGAAGCTTTAATTACAGCAATAAAATTTAATAATTTTAAATTCAAATTGAAAATTAAATTGACTGTTCAATAGCTCAATCTTTACAAGGTTAATAAGCTTCACTAAACAATGTTTTTAGCTGTGTTCGTAACCAGCCTTATTTTTATAAAATTATTTCTAAGTTTCTTTTGAAAAAGAACAAAAAGTTATTGTAGAGTAATTTTTTTACATACATCATATATTTTTATGAACATGCATGCATTTTATTAGTTATGAGACAATATTAAACATTATAGATTTCTATTATAAAATATTAATTTTACTGAATTAACCGTTTTAGAACACGTTTGAATCAGACGGCTTTAGTGGTGTTTTGCTCTTTGGTCCGGAAATTACCGAAATATACAGTTAGTAAATTACCTTAATTTATATTATTTATTTAATATATAAATATAAATGAAAAAAAGAAGCGCTGTAACTTTAGACATAAACCTGGGATTGTATATACCTACTCTTTAGTTAAATATTAATCTATCGATTATGTCACTTTCATTATTATTTAATTGGTACTATTATTATGGTATGTGTATTGATTGTGATGAATTGTAATATTATTTTGTTTTAGAACTGTAACTGACCCATTACTTTAATGACCTTACTCAAAACCTGGTCAAAATTGTATTCAAGATGTATGGAAAGACATTCTGACTGAAAACTGCAGCATTGCGCTAGATACACCGGCCACCGGTCCTATTAGAAATCGGTTGGGGCTACTTACGTAAAATGGACGAGGACAGGAGGATATTTAGTAATATTATAATATAGTTTAATTAAACTAAAAAATAAATTACACTAATTTACAATATACCTCCGATAAAATGAACCAACATTATTTACTTTAATAATATGGAATGGAGAAATCGTGTATATTTATTTATTCTTGTCTAGAATTGATTAGTATTTACATGTCCTTTAAACGCTATTTCTGATGTACGTTATTTTATATACAATATTGTTTATATCATAAGTATTTATTGCTTTATTTATACAAATATGTATGTCACGTTTATTTATTTTGTGTATATATTGTCTGCACCACTATATATATATATATATATATATATATATAGTTTCGTGTAATGGTTGACTAGAAGATAATGCCATCTGGCATTAGGACTGCCATTTGTACATTTTGTAACATTTCGTGCAATAACGTTAAATAAATAAATAAATGTCCATGTTAGTTTAAAATTTGCTTAGGTTAGGTCGAATAACTTTTTAAGCTACTTATTTTAAACATAGGTGTTATAATTATAAAAATATTATATGATTCTAGCAATAGTTAGGCAGAAGGTTCGCTGTGCAACTGTAATAAGAACCAGCGATAACCTAATAAAAACCACGGCAATTACTATGAGAGGCAAATTTTTGACGCTGCAATTCTAGGCGACAGAAGACCGACACAAACCAAAAGCCTCTGCCGTGACGATGGCCTAACCGTCTAAAAGGTTATGGTTCGACATCTATTGTTTAATGATCCGATGCCGTCTAGTGTAAGTTTATTCCAAAGATTAAGTGGCAACTAAACAATCTAAAAAATATATCTGGTCTTTATATTTTAACATTTATTTAAAGGTGATCTTCCTCGACCTCGACACGACCGCCCGGACAAGAGTAATGCAACATTCACCTACACCCATACCCGAACTGTCACAAACAAAAGCCCACAACGACCTCTCTCCCCTCATATTTTCAGAGTCTTCTATGATCGCAGGGTCGCTCCTGAGATGGCAGCAGCAGCTGAAGTTAGGACCAGCCCTATTACTTTGGTTAGCCTTAAATGGGCTATTAGCGGGTGGCCTTGTGAAAAGACGCCGGGTTAAGTGGCTGTCGCCGGTCTCCCCACTCCTCTTCCGAACTTGGGAGAAAGGAAGACAGAAGCTATTACTATTTAATGCTTGTTCTTCTCGCTCTATCTAACTCAATTTGAACTACAGGCAGGTGTAGGCTACTGAAAACTGTCTGTGACTTTATATACCACTGAGTTTTTGTGGTAAATTAGACCGAATTCGGACAGGTGCCTCAACAAAGAATAATGTCGGATGTTTGACTACTGTTGCACTTATTTGACTATACCTCGGTAGGCATTAGTGGTGGCAATTGTATCGCAGCGAAGCATAGTTTCGCGATGGAGTTGACGTTGCCTATCCCTGCGAATGAAGACGTTCGTTCATATTGCATTATATGAAATTATTATACATTATACTTTTACTGAATTTTTCGCAGTCTTTAAATTAGTGCCTATATACAGTGCCCGCTCGTAGTGGGCCTTTACTAATAAACTTAAGTTACTTTAAATATCGAAGCCCGACACCATAGAATTAGATATTGAAAAAAAAGGAAAATGCCATAGTCAAACGTAGGAGTGCTCAAATGTCACTGTGTTTTTAAAAATTGTGTCAACTCTACGGCTACCATAATCATTCTAACTCGCGTATAGTTCGAGTCCAGCATCACAGACCGCGACAATAATTTCAATAAATGTTACCTTTAGTCGCCACCTCATAGGCAATGCACAAAAATTTCACACACATAATTTTCGTTCATTATTTCATGCAGATTTATTTTTCGTGCACGATCAGGGCGAACGCGTGTAGTCCCTGCCCCTGGAGAGATAGCCGACCGCATGAGTGTTTGGCCGCATTCGGGTACATTCGGGTACAGGGTTGCTCGAGCGGCCTCGCGCCCATGCCGTAACACTCCCGTAGCGCTAGAATTGACATCTAAGTAGTCCAAACTTAGGTTTTCATCAAAACTGGTACCGTACATTTTCACAGGAAATGACTACACTTACATACATTTTACCTGGTCATAACGTAGGCAATAAAAACAACAATTTAAGGGGTAAACATGTTGCACCGGACATATTTTTTTAACATTGGTCATACCTGTAAAAAAATATTTCAACATGTTTAATATAGTCAAGTAAATTTGCTTCATTAGAGTGACAGCTATCAAAATAACGTGTTATTTTATTATTTTATTGGTTTTTTGTTTAATTTTACGTTGGTTTTAATGAGAAAACCTTTGTAATGTTGACAATATTAATTACAAAATATGATACGAAATGACATAATGCTAATATATAAATAACTACTGCAGCTATCACATTGGCATCTGTAATTCTGATCATGTTATAATTAGGAGAGTATGATACTGTAAGGATTTTTTGTTACGTACTAGCAAATCAACAACTTTTATAAGAATAATATATAATATAAATATAAGTCGAGCATACAAATAATTGTCTAAGTTTTCACCGAGAATAGTTCGAGGTATGAGTCAGTTATAAGTCAACATGTAATAAATCGTCTTGTTATTCAAAGGAATGAAGACTTGCTTGAATTATGATACAAGTTTATTTTTCCATTACCATAGAGGTGTAGCACGGATTTGCAATTAAATTAACATTTTAAATTATACAATTTAATAAGGAAGGCAGAAACATCGTTAGATTTAACAAAATAAAGTTTCGCTAAGTCTTCCTGTTTGATTGCGATAGGTTTAAACAACTACACAATGGGTTCTCATACTTTCATATCAAACAACGGAAAATGCACGAGGAAGGTTTAGGTAACATTCACTGATAGGTTAAGTGAATTGGCTGAACTGAAATATTAGGTATTTGCTAAATATTAATAGTCGGTTCCTTAGTCGCCGCTTTCGACATTTGGAACTAGGGAAATTGCATTTACAAAAAAATAATATAATCCTTAATAGCAAATTATTATATTACTATTACTGGGCTATATATAGCTATATATCCTACAATCACATTGCGATAATAAAAGCATTTATAGGCAAGATGATGCTTACCGCCACAAAGTCCGTATGCTTATGTGCACATCATTGATACGGTTTTATGTAAAGATCTTATTCAAGAATGCCTAGTTAAAGTCCTTTCTAGTACCTGATCCGCAGAAACGCATTCTTTTAAAATTAATTAATCGTATCGCGACGCATCTTATCTTTTTTGGACCCGATGGCGCAGATGGTAGTGGACCTATATTGTGCAACAAAGGTCGTGGGTTAAATCCCCTCTCAGGAGAGATATTCATAAGATTAATATATGTGTTTGTTCTGTGTCTGGGTATTAACTGTATGTATTTTAAGTAATGTTAGTGTACAGGTTACACGGACTTATCTTGGGGTCAGTTTAATGATGGTCAGATGTTGTGTAAATTTATTATTTGTTTATACATCACAACTGCTGTAGGAAATGCCTAAACGAATAGTACAATCAATGTTTATACTAAAGTACGAATCTGAATGGTCGTAGCATTGGTTGTTATGTTATCTTTTAATGTCTGAACGTCGAGTAACGTTTCAGTTATGCTTTATCGACGATCGTGATATATACGCGTGAACGGATTGCCTAATCATATCACTTTTTTGATATAGACGTTTTTGTGGCACAGTGCTACTAATTTGAACATTTTTTCATTCAAAATTCTTGAAGTAGGTTTTTATATAATGTGGTTTAAGGTTGTGTTTCGTGGACTTCGATTTAAAAATATATTCGTAATAGTTTTGTGTTCTGTAATTGTGTTTCTGTATGTTTCCAATGTATTTGATGTAGCCCGTTTGGACTCAAACAGTGATGTAGATGAAAACAAATTGTCCTACGTCGAGGATAAGCGATTTCTGAATAATAATGAATACTTGAAGCACAATATAACTGTTCAAAAATATTATGAAAATAGAAAGGTGAGTTTATTACTTTTTCCATTTTTTATTTAATATTAATATCTTACAAAAGTATGTTACCTTGTAATACATTATTTTGAAGGCTATTTAGAATTTTGATATTATAAGTATTTTTTTGTGAATACACCACATATATTTTAGAGAAGGTAGCTGAAATAAAACATTTGCATCTTGTATTTTCTAAAAAATTCCTAAACCGCAAGTCATGTTTTTACTGACGAAATGTTTCTGTATTAATGAAATTTAAACGTCACATAATTATCATTGGCAATCGATTTCATCAATTGTTTCATTATTAAAATCCATGAGCCGGTATCTATTTAATTATTTTGTCCACTTTTCTTCATCGAAATAACTAAGATGTCTGAAACCATTGGCATATTCATTTACCTGCGGTAGTTGGCCTAGGTTCAAGGATGGAGTCCAAGGTGGAGTACAAGATGGTCAGACGATTTGACTAGAACTGTAGATTGCAGTTTGCAGTTTGAATACAATCGGAAACAAGAAATTTCTTAAGTAGACCTACATAGGTATGTCCTACGACTAGTATTATGAACGATAATATGTACGAATAAAATATTATTACAAATCCTTACAATTTTGATAATATTTGAAATGATCAACTTGTACATATTTACACTGTTCATTGATTGTTTTTAATAGGATTGGCAGACATCAAATCTAGGGTCGATGCTATTCAAAAATGAATATTCCCCAATGTTCAATAGGGAAAACACGACGTTCGTAGTATTAATTTGGAAGTATTATAATTGGCTGAAAGAAAGACATATTAACAATTTTGGAAATAATAAGGGGTAAGTTACACCAGTTTTTACTAACAAACAAAACCTATAGTCCGTTTAATTGAAGTTTTAAAATATAAACGAAGTGACCCGTATATTTTCTGACAAATGGTAACATTTCAATTGTTTCTCTATCATCTCGCCCTGATGTTAGTTACGAGTTCTAAAGAATTTTGATTCAAATGGAAGTAATAATTGAATTTTAAATAATGAAGGTACCCATATACTATTCAGAGTAGGTACGTAAATACGTAATTGCAAAATAATTGTAGGTTGAATATAATAATGCATGGTGACCTCGTTTTCATGTATTTTGATTAGATCTTGTAACATATAGACGAAGTTAATTATGTATGAGACTCCAATATATTATAGTCAAATAGGAAATTAAACTTCCGTGAATCTCTTAGCACACAAAATAAAATTGCTACCAAATTACCGAAACACGTTCATATTATTTTTTGTTCTGTATTATATGAATAATTGACAAAAAATCTAACGCAATTTTCTGGCCTCGATTTAAGGATTCCTCTGTATTATTTAGGTGGTTTTAAACAAAACGTAAGATATGATCACTATCTTTAGCGCTATCGGCCCCGTCAACGATTATGGTACAACGAACATAAAGCCACAGTCTACTAATATAGTTTTATTTTATTACCGCTAGAATCGAACCTTAGTTCTCAACCGGCGCTAAAACCATTACACTAGAGGTGTCGTAAAACATATTGTTTTGAAATTTCATATGTTTTAGTCACAGAAAAATTTTAGTTTAGCTGTTTTTTCTAAACATGTCCTTACAGGGAAATGAACCTGTTTAATTTTACGATTTGAACGAGCTCTTTATTCATATGGTAATGCTTCGGAATTGTCATGAAGTAATCGTGTTAAGGTTGTATGAAATAATCCGATTTGTGTTATATTATGAGTTAATTTCTCATCCATGCTTCAACAATTGTATGTACGTGCTTTGTATCATGTATTACAAGATATATAAGGAAAACTCGCTTCAGTAACAAAACGAATAACATCGTTTTTAAATGAATGTCTCATTTTGCGTGTAAAACGGTCTTGTCACTAAAATTATTTGGGCCCGATTAATGCATGTGAGTGTTTGTCTATCTGTCTGTCTCATCGAAGCCGTGACGCTGTGAATAAAATGTTTAATGAAAATTAATTCCTATGGATCAATGTTTAGGTTTTCATTCCTAAAATTCCTATGGGCGCAATATAAGGGAAGGGAAGGGAAGTCCACGCAGAAGTAGTTTAGCCCTTGATAATCACTCTTATAAATGCCCTCGAATGCATACCGACTGCCCTAGTGTGGCGCTCTGTCTTGGATTGTTGCAAACTTCCCAAATGACGGCCGCTTATTTCGAGTTCAATGCCGTTGGGCGTCGTTGAGTGATCGCTTTTATTCCGATTTCCTATGCCCTGTAAACTCCACGCTTTATGTACAAGCATTGAAAAGCGAGCGAGCGAGAAGTGCTCAGGCAAAAGGTTGCTCATAAAAGGGCAACCTAGGTAACTCCTCCGATGGCGTTGGTTATTGATCTCATAATAGTCCAGCGTTAGGTTCGCCCAGAATTAGGAAGAAAGGTCAAACTCACGGGCAAACCGCTTGTTATTACTTAACAGGTTTTGTACATTGAAAAACACTTAAATTTATATGAAAGGTATTTTTGAATAGAAAAATATCAAGGTCTTGAACCAACATCTTTCTCTTACCAGGGGACTATACGACGGGGACAGGTAATTACAAGGAAATACAAGGGTTGAGCCCCAAGGCCTGAGAAAGGTTATTTTATTCAAGTAAATATAATCTTTAAGATGCTAGTCATTAACAAACTGGGCTATGTTTCTGTGAATACAACTTTGAACCGAAACAAATTTGCAGCTAAATTGTACTGTTGAAATCGAATTATTTAAATATCAAAATATTATTATCTATTTTAAGAATGCGAAAGAGAAATAGCAGAATAAGTATAGAACTAAAACATAAAATGATGCTAAAAATTAAATTCGTCAACCTTTGTATTCGTTGCAAACGAAACAACATTTGTGGTTGGCAATCGAAATAAATTTATAAGTGCAAGCCATTAAGCACTATAGGCAAAAAATTGTGATAAAAATATAATAATAATGTAAATAAATGTTAGTATAAGCATCTACGGAAAATGGGTTTAGTAGGACATATATGTATATATATATACACTCATTTGCAAAAAAACGGGCACCTAAGCAATGAACCATTTCAAATATTACTGTTGGTTTGTTTGATAATTATAGGTAGTTTTACTTTCACAATTTAGTAAATTAATAAGCAAATAATCGTTTTCGTCAGTCTTATCATAAAACTTTGATAAAATTTATGGGTTTTAATGCTAAAGTTTACTTGCGTTTAGTGTATGCTCGCTAGTACTGCATATGCTCGTGAAGTAAAAGTTAACAAGGATTTTTGTTTGTTTTTTCTTTAATAAAGTAAACGCAGATAAATGTTTAGTATCGAGTGTGACCCCCACTAGCTGGAATCACAGCTTGAATTCTTCTCGGTATGCTAGCGAGGATATCCCGGATACTTGCTTGCGGAATACGTTCCCTCTCCGCGGTAATCACATTCTTCAGCTTCTCTGATGGTCTGCGCAGCCGGTTGTACTGATCTCACGCGTCGTTTTAGAACGTCCCAGACATGCTCTATAGGATTGAGGTCGGGACTTCGGGCTGGCCAATCCAAACGACGAATGCCGACCTCTTGCACATACGCTTCCACATCGCCAGACCGGTGGGCGCAAGCGTTGTCATCCATAAAAATTGAGTCTTCGCCTAAAGCGGGTTGTGCATGAGGAATTAGAACTTCCGTTATGTATCGGTGTCCAGTTAGTGAGCCGTTTTTAATGAAGACTAACTCTGTACGATCCATTGAATTCATTCCTGCCCAGAACATAACAGAGCCCCCACCAAAAGGTGCGATTTCTTCAAAACAAGCCTCTGCAAAGCGTTCTCCTCGTCGTCGTAGCACTCGCCAACGTCGATCTTCACTGAACAGATATATCCTGGTTTTATCGGAGAATAATACCCTATTTCAGTATTCTTGAGTCCATGACTCACAATTTCGAGCAAATCTAAGCCTGGCAACTCTGTGCTTACGGAGTAACTTAGGGCCACGGACCGGGCGATGACTGCGTATATTGGCCGCGAGAAGCCTTCTCCTGACCGTCCATAGACTAATATGCACATTTCTTACTTCTTCGAGGTTGTTTTTAAGGTCCACGAAGACTTGCGATTTCTCAATGCGCTACTCACAAGAAAACGATCATCCCGAGGTTAGGTCTATGGTTTTCTTCCAGAACCAGGCCTTTTCTTGACGGAACCGGTGTCTTGATACCGCTGCTAGGTCCTTTGAACCGTCGTGCAACTCACACTTAGCCTCTGAGCCACAAGGCATTGGCTGCAACCCTTTCCGAGCAGCGCAATAGTTTTGGTAACTTTTACCACTTTCTTTAACTTTATTGAGACAGTTAAACAGCAATAAATGAATTTTTGACAATTAAGAATATGAAATAAATTCATAAAAGTTGACTAGAAGTTATTACTATATTATCTTTTGCAACTTCGCACCAAATATGTAGGATAAAAAGTAGTTTTCTGTAAAAACGAGCATTAAACGAAAATTTGAATTTAAAACGTACTGTTTTCAACACCACGTCATAGTTAAAACCGGCCAGTAATATGTACAAATGATTGAAATAATTTTGGTACCGTATTTTTGTAAAAGAAGAATCAAAATCAAAACCGCCCGTTTGTTTTGCAAATGAGTGTACATATACGTACTAGCCAGTATATAGCCAGTATATAGCCAGTACTCGTATATAGCCAGATTCTTATACGAAGCTTTTGATGTTGTAAATAAGAACCTTTATGTAAAAAGTCCTCTGTATTGCCAATTATTATTGTATGCAAGAATTAATATATTAATTGAAAATAAACTTTTTGTGTATAAAGGTAAAACTAATTACAATAAAATGCTAATTGAATGTATCAACTGTCTACGTTTAAAAGACATTGAGTTTGTTTTTGGTGTAATTTTTATCACTTCATTTCCGTTTTTCGTTTGAAAACATTCCTGAAGCCTTCTACATAGAGTTCAACTTTAAATAAGAAATGTACGAACTATGTAAAGAAAAACTAGTTTGCCATAGAAAATTCATAATAGCGACTTGTAATTGATTGAATTTATCTAACTTAGGAAATAAACTCATTAGAAAATTATGGTGGAGTTTGCATTATAAAGACAAAACTTAAAACATAGTTTTCTTTGGCCTTCTAATAAGTATTTTCAGACTTAAACTTTTTATTCTAAAAATACTTTTTTTTATTTGATTTTGATACCAGGTTTGTAATGTTTAGTTTTACAACACGCATAAAAATAACGTAAAAATATTTTTAGTTTTATGTGCCAAAAGGATATTTTTGCCATGTTTTCCATTAAGTACATGCAAGTAGCCATATAATTGGTGTACCAACTAGGGACCTACAATAAGTTTAGTTATTGACATGTAACGGAGTACCTAAAATTATAATTACTTTCGGAACTGAGACTTCTGAAATAAAAAAGATAAGGGTCATATAATAGGGGTATTTAGTTATTTTGCAATTATACTATTTAGTTTTACATATTTTGGAATAGTGAGTGTGCGTGGTCCATTTGTCTTATTGTATCTACCTTTTCGTATACCGTTACGTATACCGTTACGTATACCGTACCGTTGTTAATTCGTATAGGTTCCAAGAAATTATTTATCCACTAATATCTTTTCCTTTATTTGATTAATAGACAGAACACTAATAAGGATAAATAAAAAAATCCTGGAAATCTACCTTTTAATGCCTCCTATAAACCTATGAGCCTTCTCTCGTGTATTGCTTTCTTTCAATAAAGACAATACATCCCAAATTAGGATCTTCATTCCCCATTTAGTGTTCTCTTTAAGAACTTCGGTTACTTTAGGGTAGTGTCAATATTATTGTCGGAAAAGATCGATATATAAATACAAATACTCTATGTGTAAATTAGACAAAACCGTACATTACCAAACATATATTTCAGAGACAATCCATTGGAGCACTGCAGTGTTAAGAACTGCAAGTTTATCGGTAACGATGCCATGATCGACTCGGCAGACGTTGTCGTGGTACACGTACAGCACGGCGTGGTACCCAACTACCGAGATAGGAACCCAAAACAGATCTGGGTGTTCCTGTCCGACGAGAGTCCGAGAAATTCATTTTCGATGGCTAGACGTAAGCCGGATTACACTATCTGGGACGATGTATTCAATTGGGCTATGACTTATAGGTAAGCTGTGTGATAGAGTTAATTAGAATCCAGGCCCCAAATATAAATTATATCTGGCTACTTTTAGGTACCGCCAAGTTCACTTAGCGTACAGTTTCTTGTGCTTCGTTACAGTATCTGCTCTAATTATAGTCAATATGTTTAATTGCCGTGAGGTACTGGCAGAGTAGAATAGTACCTCCCCCTGTACGAAGTGTCGTAAAAGGCGACTAAGGTACCAACACCGACAGATGGCGGTATATCCACCCGGGACAATGCAGCTCAAATGCACAGAGCGGGGATGGGCTGCAGAATTCACGTCGCGAAAGCTGCGCTCTGTGATTTCCAATCCGCTTGCCCAGCGCGGCAATTATGGCGGCAAAAATCTCCCTTTCTTGGGGAGGCCTATGTCCAGCAGTGGACTTTTAATGGCTAGTTTTAATGATGGTGATGATGATGTTTAATTTAATTTTTAATTGAATATTGATATAGTAAAGTAAGAATTCATCACTTCGCCTACGTCAATTTCCCATGGCAACAGTACTCGTTTGTGACTGAATTATACTATAAGCATAAAGTATTAGAAGACATAAGCAAACTAATAACAACTGCAATGATCCTAACGCTGGCTGGCACTGACGTCAGTCCCAGACAGTGCCTTATTTTCCTGAAAGAGTACTGTTTCCATGTGAAATTCTCCACATGAAAAAGCACGTGTTTCTTATAGTTGAGTAAAAAAAAACACTAGCACTCTTTATAATTTCGCAGAGCTGTTTATCGTAAATCCCACGAAAACATTACGTTTTTTCGGTCTGAAAGGTAGTTTTTACCTTTCACCGTATTTCCAAAAATATATATGCAAAATTTTAAGAAGATTGATTATGTAGATTTTGTAGATACATCGTAAATAGGTAAAAAACTCAGATTCACATTATAATATTAGCTGGGAAAGTAAATTGAGACCCTGTCTGCTTTTTACATGTGCACGACCAAATGGCTTACTGAAAATTTACATGTAGATAGCTAAAACCTAGGGATGGACATAGGTAACATTTAATCTTGGGAATATTCCCGCAGGACCCTAAGTAAAGACCATACGGATGAAGTCGTCGGTGGCAGCTAGTTGATTTTGGCAGGACTTTAAGTTTTAAAAAAGTATATTTATATTTCGGTAATGTAAACATATTATAGTATTATTATTTTTTATATTCATATTTTAACGATTAATGGATTTGACGCATTAATAGTAATTCGTAAACTTTGCTTTTATATACCAACGTTTATTGGCATTAAAACTAATTATGATTACATAAAGTCCCATAAAATATTGTTTTAAGATATATCGTGCTATATTTTTTAGGATTGATGCTGATGTTCCGGTGCCGTATGGGCGAACGATTGCCTTAGATTCACCCTTGATACCTGATCTTAAGTCGAATGCAATATACAACCACATCCCTCATTGGAATGAGAAGAAACAAGACGTCCTTGTTTCGATTCTTATTTCAAATTGCAGAGTGACAGAACGAATGAAATATTTACAAGAATTACAAAAGCATATAGCGGTGGATGTATATGGGCGATGTTCTAAAAATAACACAAACGTGTAAGTATAGACATATATAGTAATATTTCTTAATTGTTGATTAATATATTTTAGATCTCAGTGCCTTAGTGTCTCAAGTTGAAGTCTTCAATTTATATGTGTTACCAGCGAACCGTGGTCTCTCATTATTGGTCTTTTCGATATAAGCCGAAATAGCCGAACGAGCTTTTTTGAATTGCCCTCTGGCAATGCTCGGATTTGCGCGATCGACGATCAGGAACGAAGAGGCAGGGCACTTAGTATGCAGAGTCAATGGCCAATGGATCCGTAAGATTAGAGACTACGTACCGACAAGCGCAACGTAGGACTTCCACTCATAACTTGTGCAGACAATTTCACAAAACCGTAGGTAAAGATCGCTTTAGATGCCGCTTACAACCGGATCCATTCCGGGCAATCATTTGGGTAGGTCTAAATCGATCAATGGAATTCTACAACTGGTATGATGATAATGATATTTTCATAGTGATGTTGATATGAGTAACACGAAATTGATTATCTTGTATTTTGACATGTTTATAAACCTATATCTTTGACTTGTTCTCGTTAATAAGAATCGACTGTACTTAATCAGAACTGTATTTTTCATTATTTTTAGATGTCCCGGCCACTTCAGATCGGGTTGTAATACGATAGACAAGTACTTGTTTTATTTAGTGATGGAAAATTCAAAATGTAGACAATATATAACAGAGAAGAGTTTTAGCAATGCCTACGCTAAAGGTGCTATACCTATCATGTTTGGCCCGCCTTATGATGATTGTGAAAAATTGTTCCCGCCTCATTCGTTTCTCCATGCTGATAACTACGAAACGCCTAAAGATTTGGCAGAGGCAATATTGCATATAGCTAAGAATAAAGATACTTTACTATCGTACCACCGGTGGAGATATAATTTTGAAGTTGTTAATGAGCATGGTTTCCTTGGTTCGAAATCTCAACATTACTGTAGACTATGCCAAGCACTTAACTACAATGTCCTTCCAACAACAACTTACAATGCCGATAGACTCAAATCATTTTTCGATCCATCGTTACTTTGTACCTGATTAAATGTAATATAAATTACTAATTTTAATTTAATTATAAGAATTAAGACAAATACATACAGACATAGTATAAACTGTACTAAATATATCGTGGGTCCAATGGTAAATTTGCAATCTGTAAATATTAAACTTTTAAGTTGAATAAAATAAAAATAGTAAATGTCAATTTTAAAAATTTATAAGTCAATAACAGTATTATATATGGAAAAAATATTTTTTGACATTTTTCATAAAATCTGTCACTTTGCAGAATTAAATATAGTAGAGTTAAGTGCTCCTATTACTGTCTGAACTAAGGCTAGTTGATCTCTTCGGAGTTAAGTACTTAGTACTCTTTGAGCCAAAGTAAAAACTTAATATTCATTTAAGCCAAAAGAACACGATGATATTTTTGTAAATTACAGTTTATGGTTTCGGTTAAAAGAACTTTAAATTACATAGATTTGTTTATTTATCCGCTAACTGTAGCAGATAAGTAATAGTGATTATAAAAAGCTATTATTGTTGGTATATTTAAGTAGAAGTTGTCAAAATTACAAATTGACTAGTCTACTATTGTCTGATGATATATCAGATATCTATATGTAATATTTCCTGCTCTTGCAGCAAGAGAAGGAAAGAAGTTGAATATATCCGAAACTGTAATAATATTATAACATTAAGTTTTAAGTACTTTTTACAATAAATCTACACTCATTTGCAAAAAAAACGGGCGGTTTTGATTTTAATTCTTCTTTAAAAAACCAAAATGAACCAAAATGATTTCAACCATTTGTACATATTACTCGCCGATTTTCAAAATGCTGTGGTGTTTAAAACAGTGCGTTCTAAATTAAAATTTTCGTTTGATGCTCGTTTTTACAGAAAATCACTCTTTATTCTACATTTTTGGTGCGAAGCTTCAAAAAATAATATCGATTTTCATAACTTTTAGTCAATTTTGATGAATTTATTTCATATTCTTAATTGCTAAAGCTTCATTTATTGCTGTTTAGCTGGCTCAATGATGTTAGAGAAAGTGGTAAAAGCTACCAAAATTATTGCGCTGCTCGAAGAGGGTTCCGGGAGGGAGGGCCAATGCTTCGTGGCTCAGAGGCTAAGTGTGAGTCACACGACGGTTCAAAGGATCTGGCAGCGGTATCAAGACACCGGTTCCGTCGAGAAAAGGCCTGGTTCTGGAAGAAAACCATGTACCCAACCATGGGATGATGGTTGTTATAAAAATGCTTGCTTTTTATAGTTTAGTGTATGTAGTGATTTTATTTAGTACGTACTATTTTAATAAATATTATTAAAGTTTAGTTGCCATAAGGACGCTTGCTTTTCATAGTCTATGCAAATATTAACATCTTCCGTTAGTAAAAATCCTATGAGATTAAATCATAATTTTATAAAGCAATATATGTCCAATAGATCATTTTAATAATCGGATCAATAACATCGATGAGAAACCGTAGTCTCATTATAATTTGTAGCCTTTATATTATTCTAGATTTTCATCTTCCAGTCCCATGTTGGTGGTGAACGAATGTAAATCGATGCCTATACTTTTCATAAATCTAACTTTTTTAAACATGTAGTATCGACTTTACTCATGAAATAACCTTTTTGTTATATTTTCATAACATTATCTCCTAATTTGAGATCCGATTCAATTTAACATTAGATATATATATTTACTGTTCTTTAAGAAATTAACAAATTTGTTGCGAGGCTAATCCCTCGCTAGGAGAGCTTTCCTAACTGATTACAAAGACTCGGATGGGCTTAGCTGAGCTGCGCAGTGACGTTAATTGTTTTATGCATACTGACTAGTCCAACAGCTGATTATTCCTCGGCTAATTCCTAAAAAAATATTAATGTATTGTTGTATAAATACTAATTTTGTTGTTGTAAAAATACTAATTATTAATATAAATATACTAATTATTTTTGTAAAAATAACAATTATAGTTGTAAAAATATCAATTATTGTTAAATATATAAAAAAACTAGTTATTGATAAAAAAAATGGTGTTACAAATGTGGTGCTGGCATCGCAGATTAGTAGGTACTATTTTACTGTCCCAAGTGTCGTAAGAGGCGATTGAGGTATTGTAACCAACAGATGCTACGCCTATCGCATGTATTATGAGGAAATATCCCCACTTCCCGGGGAGGCCTATATCCGGCAATGGACGTTTTGCGGCTGCTATGGTTAAGGTTACGAGATTAATATAATTTTGCCTATTATAACAGAGATTAATATTATTATAACAGAGATTGAATGTAAGATATTTACGTCTCAGGCGTCAGGTGAGACTCGAACCTGTATCTTTCCCATACCGGGGGACTGCAGTACCGTCGTACTACCGAGACCTTAGCGGATATGTCGAATTTTTCCTAGTGTTCATTTTTATGCTGAATTTGCCATTCTTATTAAACACAAGATAATCAAAAGCACCAATTTTAAATGTTATTATAACCTATAAACAGTAAAATGTCAAACTTTTACAAGTTTGAAGAAATCAGTAAAGATGAAATAGTTATTTAATTAATTTGAACGGTTTTACGCATAGAAAATATTTTTTGCGAGGTCAGGTTGGCACCTAATCCAGTTTTGAGGAAGTGCAGCCCTGGGGAAGCCCCAAGAAAGCTATGCAGTTGATGGCAATCATTTTACTATGTCTCATCTGAGGCACGGACTACGCCTTGAATGGCTTGTAATAAATATTGTGTAAGTGTTATTATTGAGAGAATGAAATAAGCATAGCGGTACTGCAACTGGTATGCGCTGTGGGGTAGGGACTACATGCACAATTTATACCCGTTGTTTTGGAAATACAACTCATAATGGAAATGCAAAAGTTTGTAAGAAAGTATGCATGTATGTTTGTTAGTCTTTTATGTAAAATTCGTTTTTTGCTCTCCAAACATCTCCCAAGTTCCATCCGCAATCGTCGTCTATCTATCTATCATCGTATTATATTTGAGGAGCAGTTAAGAAATTTTGTCTACATCTACATTAAATAAAAATTAAGTATCTATTTGTAAAACCATAATAATAGCTTTAAAATAGGCATAAGAAAGTAGTACGCTACTAACAAAATAAGCTTTTATTTTTTTTTTCTCTATCTATTTGAGGTAGCCGTGAGGTACCGGCAGAATAGAATAGAACCTCTCCCTGAACCAAGTGTCATAAGAGGCGATTAAAGTACCGGAACTGACAGATGGTGGTATATCCATTCAGAACAGTGCAGCTCAAATGCACAGGGCGGGATGAGCAGTAGCATCCTCGTCGCGAAAGCTGCGCTCTCCGATTGCCAACATGCTTGCTCAGCGCGGCAAGTATGGGCGAAATTCCCTCTTTCTTGGGGAGGCCTATGTCCAGTAGTAGACTTCCAATGGCTGATATGATGATTTGAGGTAAACTCCTGCTGGATTGACTTTAAAGGGAAATTCTTTAACGGAAAGCTAAATCTCATGCACTAAGGTTACTTTTATAATTTATGATTGGCACGGGAACGGTAACTACGAGGGTGATACCGCGAGACGCTGCTAGTCATTCATAAATGCGAAAGACTTATAATATCGAGTCAACCGTTACCATTTAAACTTAATAAAATCTTTTGTCCTTTTTCGTTTTACCAGGTTCAGTAAGCTTATAAAAGTATTTTGCTTCTACTGTTATTATCGGGGGATAGACAGCAATTTATATTTATTTTTATGGGTACGAGTATGCAAATAAGTCACAAGAGCTATAAAACCTTTTTAAACAGAGTGGTCGTTCTGAAAATTAACTGTAGTAGATTTAGGACAGTAGGTATATTGTACTGTATAATCAAATAGATTGCAGGTCGGGCGAGATTAAGTTTATTTTATAAAGAAAGAGTAAAGCAAACGGTTAAATCCACAAAAATCTTGGCAAGTCTGTTTTTTTTACGTTTATTTACCCAACATTGTTGTTAGCAAATTTAACCAAGCAATTAATCAATCAATCAATCAATCAATTATACTAGTTATCAAGTTAAATTATATATCTCATATTCACTATATATATTCCCGTTCGATACCATAACTTATATTAATGCGTCTCTGTGTGACACTTTACAATCACAAACATTTCATTCTCACTATTTTCATAGAGCGCCAGCTAACGCAAGCAGTCCCTGCTCCGTGAGCAAATACCGACCGATACTATACATACGGATTTATATAAAGATAATATTTTGTTGAAACTTCAAGCACCAATACGGTATTGCAAGATGCAAAATACATAAGAAAGGTGCACAATCATCACAAAATATACTTTGTAACTACAATAAAGTTCATCTCCTCACGTAAAGCAAATAAACCGACAGCGAAGGATGGAGTTTGTAAAATGAGTTAATCAAACAAACTTCGTAAAGCTTGAAATATGAAAACGAAACGGGAATTCAAATTATTATATTCAACTACAAGTATAATTTAGACGTTTACATCTGAGTCTCGACAGGGAATTATAACTTTTTCTTTAGCCGGCATAGAACATTTTCAGGGCAATTTGGATACTTTTATTGTAGAGGGCTTAGCTAAAGGAAATATAAACAAGCAGTGAAATTACAGCAGTACCAGTGCTGTTGTTTACGTAGGATCATAGAATATTATACACTCATTTGCAAAAGAAACGGGCACCTTAGCAATGAACCATTTCAAATGTTACTATTGGTTTGTTTGATAATTATTGGAAGTTTTACTTTCACAATTTTGTAAATTAATAAGCAAGTAATCGTTTTCGTCAGTATTATCATAAATTTTGGTAACATTTATGGGTTATAATGCTAAAGTTTACTAGCTGTGTATGCTTGCTAGTAGTGCATATGCTCGTGAAGTAAAAGTTAACAAAGATTTTTGTTTGTAACTTTAATAAAGTAAAAGAAGATAGATGTTTAGTATTGAATGTGACCCCCTCTAGCTGAAATCACAGCTTGAATTCGTCTGGGTATGCTAGCGAGGATATCCTGGATATTTGCTTGCGGAATACCACTCCGCGGTAATCACATTCTTCAGCTCTCTGATGGTCTGCGGAGCCGGTTGTACTGATCTCACACGTCGTTTTAGAACGTCCCAGACATGCTCTATAGGATTGAGGTCGGGACTTCGAGCTGGACAATTCAAACGACGAATGCCGACCTCTTAGACATACGCTTCCACATCGCCAGACCGGTGGGCACGAGCGTTGTCGCCCATAAAAATTGAGTCTTCGTCTAAAGCAGCCAATGCGGGTTGTACATGAGGAATTAGAACTTCCGTTATGTATCGATGTCCAGTAAGTAAGCCGTTTTCATTGTCCGTACTCTGTACGATCCATTGAATTTATTCCTGTCTAAAACATAACAGAGGTGTGCCCTACCATAAGGTGTGATTTCTTCAAAACAAGCCTCTGCAAAGCGTTCTCCTCGTCTTCGTAGCACTCGACAACGTCGATTTTCACCAAATATAGATATTCTGGCTTCATCGGAGAACAATACCCTATTCCAGTCTTCTTGAGTCCATGACTCACAATTTTGAGCAAACCTAAGCCCAACTCTTTGCTCACAGAGTAACTTAGGGTCGTGGGCCGGGAGATGATTACGTATATTGGCTACGAAAAGCCTCCTTCTGATCGTCCATAGACTAATATGCACATTTCTTACTTCTTCGAGGTTGTTCTTAAGGTCCACATACGAAGACTTGCGATTTCTCAATGCGCGACTCACAAGAAAACGATCATTCCGTGGTTGAGTACATGGATTTTTTCCTGAAATATGCCTTCTCTCGTCAGAACCGCTGCCAGGTCCTTTGAACCGTCGAGCGACTCACACTTAGCCTCTGAGCCACGAAGCATTGGCTGCAACCCTCTCCGAGCAGCGCAATAATTTTGCTAGCTTTTACCACTTTCTCTAACATTATTGAGGCAGCTAAACAGCAATAAATGAAGCTTTGACAGTTAAGAATATGAAATAAATTCATAAAAATTGACTAAAATTTATGAAAACCGATATTATCTTTTGGAACTTCGCACTAAAAATGTAGAATAAAAAGTGGTTTTCTGTAAAAACGAGCAACAAACGAAAATTTGTATTAAGAACTAAGTGTTTTAAACACCACGGCATTTTTAAAACCAGCCAGTAACAGTTACAAATGATTAAAATCATTTTGGTACCGTATTTTTTTAAAGAAGAATTAAAATCAAAGCCACCCGTTTTTTTGCAAATGAGTGTATCTTAAATAAGCTCTGTGTTGATATTGTGTTTCTGTTTTGGCTCTGTTATTATTATACTGTGTTTTTTGTTAGGTTTTGAATATTTTTCTTGATATCTTAAGATTTTCTGGTATGCAAAGGATCTTCTCTTTAATATATGATGACCTACATATTTAAATATAATATTGAAACGTGCTATTTTTTCTTAATATATGTATCTGGCGACGATTCTAAACCTTAAGGAAAAAGGTATAGCATAAACAGGTTTGTTGACGAATAAAATATATTTATTCATATTTGGATTACTGTCAAGTTTACATCGAATAAGTTGATTATTTGTGCGTTGTTTCTTCCTGAGCAAAAAAAAGAATATTATGCCAAAATAGCCCACACAAACGGTGACTGTACTGGCCTAGCCGATATGTCCCCAAATTGATACGGGAATGATAACACTATCTCATGTAATATTCGATTCGATTATTTCGAACTGTGGCACGTCGTAAGTGTGGTAAGATTGATATCATTTTATAAGTAGTTTAAATATTTAACAGTTAGTTTATCTAGTTTAGACATTCTTAAAAAGTAATTTTTCTGCTTATTACATGTTTTATATGAATTTGTCTAAATCTAAGCTGTAATTCTAAACTTTACATCTATGAACTAGTTAAAATCCATAAACGTTTTATTGAACTTTAGAGTCGTTAAAACCTACCTTTATAAATTGTGGACATATAGAAAATAATACATTAGACAAATTAAACGACACATAGGTCAACGAATGTTTGGCTGTCTAATAAAGCTACATAACACATACATTCACATACATTCACTTCACACGTATTCTACATAACATCATGAATGATTTCATGAGTTTTTGGAGTGTAAAAACTTTTCTATTTCCTACGTGATTTACGTATATTTGTTTGTGCAGTTTTTTCAGTTACGTATATTTGTGATTAGTTGGTAATCATTATTTTAGTAACTAAAATTTGTTGAACTCCATAAACAATACAACTTTTATCAAAATCGTTATCTTTAAAATATATTTTTATTTATAGACACAGGCCTATCATAGACACTTTTGAATCGTCAAAATAAAATCTATGAGTATAGATTTGCTAATTACAATTTTACACAAATAACCGATAAGCCTGACTAATAGTGTTATAAGAGTCATTTAAACATCAAAATAGGTCATTAAGTGTCTTACTTTACTTTAATACTAGTCTGCCAGCACCAGGCGGGTCCTATAACTAAGTTAATAGTAGGTTCAATACGCAAGCCACAAGAAAGGAACCTGCAAGAAAAACTGATAGTAATATTGGTTCAGTTACCGTCGAATGGTAGGTATTATTGGAAGACATATCGGCGTCGGCGCTAACAAACCGTTGTTTTAATACTAGATGTTAGAGCAATTCAATTATGTCCCAAGCAACTTCATCATTGATAGAATCTTTCAAGCAATAATAAGTTTATCTTTTACGCAGTTCTTGAATGTATTTAAAAGCATTATTACTATTCAACTTGGGTTTTTATTAAAAATTCTTACACTATTGCCCCTGAACGAGTTATTTATTTTTGGAGCCTATCAATTGGTCCTACAAGCTTAAAATTATTTCTAGTATTATTATTATGTATATCACTGTTTTTCTGAAAATCTGTTTTGTTTTTGTACCTATAAATAATATTTTCATAGACATATTACACATATATGACTGTGTACAATTATTTTAATTGCTTTGAATTTTTCTCTTTATGAGTCTTGCCGTGTCTTTTTATAAATCCAATAGAATAGGCTTTTTCTGCAGAATAAAATAGCTTTAATGTCTGCAGTATTACATTACAGTAGAATATCATATGACATAACTCTGTGAAAGTAGCTAGAATACACTAGCCACGTAGTTTATTTTAATTGACAGTTTTTGTCTACTACAAAACTGCAGAACTAAGTCTACTCGACAGATTCATTATATGAGGTCCCTATTGCAATTTATCATCTATAGTCTTACCAATACAGTTGTTTTAACTAGTTCCAATTCCTCATTCTTAATAATCATATATGTTTTTATTTGTTTAACGTCAGATGTAAAAAAATTTATACATTTTGTTTTCTTTTCACTAAAAAGTAGATTATTTACGTTACATCATTGTGCTACATCTAAGATAACATTGTATACGTTGTCATAAATTCCATGTTGTCTTTAATTTTAAATAAGAGTGATGTATTATCTGCGAATAAACTATATTATAATTATCTTATACCAGATATGGTAGATCATTTATGTGGACGAGGAACAGGAATGGTCCAAGTATAAAGCCCTGTGGTATAC